>CM032446.1:138797615-139246958 GCA_019049505.1 Pachyrhynchus sulphureomaculatus
ATACTTAGAAATTTTTTTTGTAAATTGTTGAAGATTTTTTTTAAAAAGTTTGGTAAAGATGTTTTACTATATTTTTAAGTGCCCTTTACAGATTGTTCGTATATTTTTTTTGACTATTGGATAGCACAGGAGAAATATTTTCACGGCTTTTTAAACAATTCTTTTTTAAATTTTTATATGTATTCATTTATCATGGAAAGCCTTCAATTTTAAAGGTCAATCACCTATTGGAAATATGAATTAGGACTATGAACTAAATAATCCGTCGTACTTTCTCAGAACGTCCGGTCGCCAGACAGGATAAAAGAAAAGATTCTAACTAGGACGCGTTCTTAATAGTAAAGAAATACTTCCAATAACAATCAGATTGGGACTAAATAGTTACAAAAAGTTTTCTGATTTTTAAAAGTCTAATGATAAAATTCTCCTTCTTTAAGTTTAAAACTGCCTGCTTCCCTCCAAATGGTCCACATGTCTCCTTTATTCGTGCATAAGTATTTAGATAATGGACCGCATATAAAGATGATATCTATTAGGTGCCCCATTTTTCAGCCGTTTTTACTTTGATCTCTGGTGCCAAATGCCTCCGTTTTAGGTCAGAAATGGTATAAGAATTTTAAGTCGTTTATTTAAGTATAAAAATATGCCACGTCAAAAATAGAAAGTGTTACCACTGCAGATGGCAGGGCCGTCTAAAAGTTTTAAGGTACGGTTGAGTTGCCGCTAGGTCTGCAATGGGTCATTGTTTAGTAATTTCTTCTTTAGTAGTACCTTCTCTATCAAATACTTTGGTTTTAGGTGATGTGATTTTCGCACTAAACTTCGAGAAATTTTGTAATTTTTAAAGATAATTCGTGGTTATCCCTCTGTCCCTAGAAGTCAATCTCAAAACAAGTTTTAAAGATTGTTATTTCAGAAAAACTCTTTAGAAAACCTTTTCTCGCGTCAATGTACCCCTAGAAGATCTCCTCGCGGGACGGAACGCTTAAAAGGCAGGAAAGTAATAAGCTCTCTTTCAAAGAAATAAGTAGTAAGATAGGTTAGGCCGAAACGAATTAAAATCAACCATGTCTATAGATACGGCTGATGCCAATCCTGTAAAGACAAGGCCATCGCCATGTCTCCGAACATGTCAAAAGTATTGAATACGGATTTAGACGAAATGTTGAAACTCGGAGGAGTGAAAATCGTCTATGCTTTGACGGAAGAAGAAAGCTCAACGAGGTCAGCAAATTTGATAACTAATCCATTACCGAACATCGACAGGAATTTTGACATCACTCAGGAATGCTAAGTATGTATCTTCGATAGACCTTAGAAAGGCTTTCTGGCAAATTCCTTTAGACCAAATCCTCTAAAGAAAAAGACGCTTTTGCAGTAGTAGGCCGAGGTCTATTTCAGTTCGTCACTATGCCGTTTGGTCTTAAGAACGCTGCTCAAACTCAGCAACGTTTAGTGGACGCCATATTTGGTCCGAAATATGAGCCACATAATTTTTACAAACCTATCTTGATTGATATTTTAGTAACATCGGAAGACTTCGAATCGCATATTCGCTTACTTAAGGAAGTAAAAGATAAATTGAAAGAGGCCGGACTGACGATAAATTTGAGCAAATGTGATTTTTTCAAAACTTCTCTAAAGTTTTTAGGCTATATTGTAGGGCTCAAATTCCCTTGCGTACCGATCCGGATAAAGTAGCAAGCATGGTTAATTATGCGAGACCTACTAATACTACGGAAGTTAAGCGCTTCGTAGGAATGTGTTCATGGTATAGACGTTTTATCGAGAATTTTTCTACCCTGTTGTCGCCTATTAATGATCTTTTGAAAGGACGAAAAAAAGGACAATCGATAGATTGGACAAAGGCAGCCGAAAGAATCTTTTATAAAGATTAAAGAACTATTGGTTTCAGCTCCCATTTTATCCCAACCAGACTTTTCCCAACAGTTTTATATTTCTAGTGATGCTTCTAATACTGGTTTAGGGGGCGTCCTAACACAGAAAAATCAATGGTGAGGAAAGGGTGATAGCGTATGCCAGTAGAACTTTATCAAAGGCTGAACGTAACTATTCGGTTGTTGAAAAAGAATGTTTAGCAGTACTCTTTAACATCGAAAAGTTTCGACCTTACATAGAAGGTGTTCCTTTCACGGTCATAAACAGATCATTATAGCTTATTGTGGCTTAATTCTATTAAAAACCCTAGTGGCAAACTAGCGCGTTGGGCGATTAGGCTGAGACAACACACGTTTACTTTAATTCATAGAAAAAGGAGTCCACAATGTTATTCCTGACGCTTTGTCAAGAATCCCAGATCATACAGCGGACGAAAACAGTCTTAATGCACAGTTTGGCGTAAGAATTGATACAGTAGATGTAGATCGCATTGACCCATGGTACGACAATTTACGGCAGCAAATTAAAGAATCTCCTCAAAATTTTCCACAGTGGAAGGTGGAAAATGATTTCGTGTACAAAATTTATCCCAAACCAGTTGCCTTTAAAAATTAATGTACCCGAGTGGAAAATACTAGTTCCTAAACCACAGAGAGAGGAAGTTATAGACATGTGTCACACTCCTCCTACTTCTGGTCATTTTGGCTTTTATAAAACTCTTCACAGGGTTCAGGAAACAGTATTATTGGCCAAAAATGCGTTTTGATATCGTAAAGTTTGTGAGGACTTGTGAAGTATGTGGAGCGCAGAAATCTCCGAATACACTACCTATGGGACTGATGGGAAAAGAGGGGGAAAACGGTTAATTACCCTTTTCAAGTCATAGCAGCTGATCTAGTAGGCCCATTCCCACGTTCAAAAAAGGGGAAATAAATGGCTTCTCGTGGTTTCTTGCTGGTTTACAAAGTATACCATGCTATTTCCTTTGAAAAGCTCTAAAGCTGGATATATAGAGAGAATTTTGGAAAATAATGTCTTTCTAATCCACGGTGTTCCATCGCTCTTGATATGCGATAACGGTACTCAGTTTACCTCTAAGAGTTTTAAGAGCTTGAGTGAAACTTATGGTTTTAACATCCGTTTTAATCCCGTATACTCTCCCCAATGTAATTTTGTGGAACGTAATAACCGAACAGTCGGGACCGCTTTAAGAAGTTACGTGGATTCACATGACACTTGGGATAGCAATATTTCCAAAATCCAACAAGCGATAAATACCGCGAGACACGAAGTAACAGGGTTCACACCGTCTTTCTTAGTTTACGGCAGACATATACCTCTATCTGGATCATATTATAAAAACTTAGACTTGGATGTCAATGCTGACAGCGAAATAATTCCGGGTAACAGGGGCGCGTACGCCGAAAATTTAAAGGGTTTAAAAGATATTTTCACCGACGTACGTAGTAGGATACATAAGGCTTATGAGCGGAACAGTAAGTCTTACAACCTTAGAAAAAGGGATTTTTCCTTTAAGATAGGTGATCACGTTTGGCGAAAAAATAAAATTCTTTCCAGTGCAGCAGATAAATTCACATCTAAGTTGGTACCTAAATATGTGCATTGCGTGATTAGAGAAAAGATTTCGGATTTAGTTTATGGTTTAGTTAATTTAGATGGGACTAAAGTAGGACGATGGCATATTAAAGACTTAAAACCATTCAATGGACCTAAGCCCTAATGAAAGTTTGTCAGAAGAAGAATAATTTATATTTACACTATCTTAATTGCTTTAGTTTATTTTTTTTTGATGTTGCTCTGTAGAGGTGACGACCTCGTCTTTTTTTTGACTGTTTATAAAAGTTGAGCTGAGGATAGCTTACCTTTATAGTTTTTGCTAAGGTTTTGGGTATTGGCCATATCCCAAACTTAGGTTGATTGTAGTTGATGTTTAGCATCGACTCAGTTGTTGCGAGCTTGCGAAGGAGTCACACTCAGGATATATCATAAGACTGGTATGTCGGTGGTCGCGGGATTTGATTTGCTTATGACCCCAAATAATATCCAGTTCTTGGCACTTGGAAGCGAAATTTTGATTAGAGGCAATCCAAGGTGATCTTGAGTTAGGACAAGCGCAAGATGTAGCTCGTGTAGTATGATGTTGAGTCAAAAAATTTTTTTTATGAGCAATTTTCAAAGTTTGTTACCCGAGTGGGTGTATTTTTATTACCTTAATGGTATATTTTGGGTGCAATTAAGAGTAAATTGATTTTGGTTTATCCAGTAAGTCTAAGACTTGGATTATTTTGATTTAGATCTTCTTCTGAATTGACAAACTAAGGGTATTTTCTATTTTTTTCAGAGCCGTTTAAACGTTACCTTTGAGTCACAAAATTTTTTTAAAATTTTTTTGCATAGGCTCATAGGCGTCTGATGAGTTTTTTCGGTTTACTACCAGATTGATAGAAAATTGAAGTTCTGCAGGAGAACTAAAGGCTGATCATTTACAGGAGATGAGAGCAGAGTAAGACAGTCGTTTCACAAAGAAATGATCAAAATCTGATACCGAGATGAGAACCTTGTCAAGAGAGGCTAAGCGCAGTGAAGGAAGATTCCTAACCGAATTTTTAGATTTCCAAGAGGTAATCTAGAAGTTTGGGCTGACAGAAAACGGTTATGCCTGATACCTGTAGCAGTTTCTTCTAGAGGCTATTGTCTAGGAGACGATTAACACCATGATCGAATATTTTAGCTGTCAACGATGTTTTCTTCTTGTTTCTGATTAAGCTGGAAAAGCTCTTGTCGTCTTCAAAAGTTTTGTTGCGTTGCCACCAAAAATTTGAGAAATTTTTGTTTCATGTAGCTTTTTAAGCTCATTTTTCGTTTTTTAAAATTTCGTTAGAAGCTTGGTTAAGTCAACCTTGTAAACCTTTTAGGTTGTATCCCATGAGTTATTTGTTTTTACAGGCTGTGATGCACCGGGTGCTAACAGATGCCGTTACGACGTTTGGCAGGGAGTTAGTCTTCCTGAGGAACAGACTGATTGGAAGGGTAGTCTATGGGGGGTGAACGTTTGACCTTTGGGACCTTTAGGGGTTTTGTTACCCAATGGTTATTTCTATTTGAGCCAAAGGAGAGCCTAGCTACTGTAGTCGACCTCAGCTCCAATTAGCCTATTAGTGGTGACAGGCTGTTGGCAGTAGTGTATTTCGGAACACCCTATTGATTAATTTTTTTTTTGACTTATGGTGGTGTGGTAGACACCGTTTTAGTTTAGTGGATGCTATAATCTACTCCCTTTTGTTGGTGGACTCCAGGGTCACCAATTCTGTATTTTTTTTTTTGTCTCCACCATTCAGTATATCGTGGTGAAGTGTTTGTCTCCTGTTATGTGGGATGGATTGAATGTTTTTCGTTGTTGTTCTAGGGCGAGACCAGTACACGAGGGTTCTTCATGCAACTTGAAGAGGCGCAATGCTGGTTAAGTTTTATTTCTCTGTGTAGCCACCCTGAAGAATGACGGAGAGCGTTTTTTTCTGGCTCATGTTTCTAGGCAGATTTGTCACTTTGGTGCGATGTGCCGAAGATTGGATTAGCTTTGCTAAGAGCTTTCACCAAGCTCAGTATGGAGTTATCATCATAAACCAAGAGTTTGGGATTTGAACTCCTGTATATATTTCTGTATATATTACTGTACATATTTCTGTATATATTTCGGTGTATGTTGGTTGCCTGAGGGCATGTGCTCAAAATGCGAGATTTTGAGTCGTTTTGCTTATGGACTCCTATATAGGATTATGACTTTAGGGAGGTCCTATTTCGAGACTTGCTGTCTCATATAGTTATGTTGGGAATGTTTCCTAGAATGTTAGTTGCGCGCGGACTAATCATTCTGTTCTTAGTGAACATTGCTTTTTGAAGCAGGATCATTCAGTTTAGTGAATTTTAGCTTTTATAGCTATTCACGGTGTTTTTTTGTTTAGAGTGAATTTTAGCTTTTTATAGCTATTCACTGTGTTAAGAGTGAATTTTAGCTTTTGTAGCTATTCACTGCGCTTATAGTGATTTAGTTAGCTTTTATAGCTGCTCACTATGTTCATGGCGAGTTTGGTTGTTCTTTTAGAACGCAGACTTTGTGTAGTCGAGGACTATTTACAGAGTGTTTTCTTGGCGAGGAGCCGAGTTTTTTTCTGGCGATACCAGAGTGTTTTGTTGGCGATGAGCTGACGTGTTTTCTGGCGATCAACCAGAGCGTTTTCCCTAGCGATTTTAGCATGTCTAGATGTCTTAGGACGTCGACATTGCGATATAGAGTGCGATTATTTTCTGAGTGCGACTAGTAGTGATACTAGATTTAGAATGTCCTCTTAGCGATGAGCTAGAGCATGGATAGCGATTTTTCCCGAGCGTTTGTCTGGATATTTATCCAGATATTATTTTTTTTGGCCTTGTGCTAAATGGTCTGACAAGACTTTTTCTTTTTAGTGTAAGTGTTTGCACTAGAATCATTTTTTTTTATTTTTTTTTCTTTATTTAAGAATTTTTATAAATTTCTTTTGCTGAAATAAAAAATTTTCAGACAATCCTTAAAAGATTTTAAGGGGGGTGTTCATATTTTATTTCAGTTCACTTTTTTTTTGATTTAGACAAGAGTCTAGACAGTTATTTTTTTGTTTTGGTAACAATAACAGAGCTGATTCTTTTATATAAGAAGACCGCGATTGTTACTTTGAAAAAACAGGTATTTCTTATGTTCATGCAAGGATTTTTATTTGCTTTTTGAAGTACTTAACCTTAGTGCTTAATTAAGTTAAGTCTAGTTATAAGATTCTTGTGTACATGCAAAAATTTTCATTTGGTTTTCATTGTACTTAATATTAGTGCTTAATAGAATTAAGTCTAGTAGTAAGGACCGAAGTTTGTAATTTTGTTTTAAGTTCTGACCTTAGTATTAAGTGATAGTGTACCACTTTGTACCTTTTCATCAGTAGCCTTAGTTTAATAGACTAGTGTAGTCTATTTCTTTTTGGAAGGGGGGGGTAAATGTAACATTCATTTTTTCCTGGATTTTAAGACCATGCAATGTTACTGATTTTTCACTTCAAATTGTATTTATTTTTATTTTAAAACATCGACCGGTATATTAAACAAAAGTTTCAGGACATTCAGTATATACTGTGTGGTGCGGGTTGCTGATCGAACCTACCGCCAGGCCCGCGATTGGCGAAATGTTTGACCCGGAGTTTTGATTGGAGCGTCCGGATATTACCGGCAAAAATCGCACGATTATTTAAGGGCCTGAGAAACTACCAGCAGGGCTTTTTTTTTTCGATCGAGCCGCAGACCAGGCAGTACCGTCTAGCCGAGAGGCTATTTTCCATCTAGCCGAAGTAGGCTAATTTTCTTCAGAAGCCGCTAAGTAAAAGTACCAGTTTCGACAATAAAAGCTGTAGTGAGCTTTCTAAGTGTTAAGAAAAAGTGTGAAATCGGGCGAAAAGTCCATCACAGCAGGACTGAAAAACAGTAAGTCAACAAAACTCCCTCCAATAGACTTATTTGAGAGTAGTGCATTAACAGCAACGTATAACAGACAAAAAAGTGAAGTGTAAAACACGATGTCTCGCCTTCGGGGGTTGTAAAGGTTTAAAATTTAAATGTAACAACTACTATTTAGGCTAGAATTTT
The DNA here is from genome assembly GCA_019049505.1 of Pachyrhynchus sulphureomaculatus. Lineage (NCBI taxonomy): Eukaryota > Metazoa > Arthropoda > Insecta > Coleoptera > Curculionidae > Pachyrhynchus > Pachyrhynchus sulphureomaculatus. The sequence continues at coordinate 138,805,200 of CM032446.1, forward strand.
TTGGTATAACTGTAAAGGTTAGAACTTTTATTTTCATTTTTAAAAACATGAATAAATTCTTTTTTTTGTTGATTAAAGCTAGTGTCTCACTGAATATTTATTTTTCTTTTCAGGATCAGTTGTGCTAGACTAATTTCTTTTTAGTAATATCCATAAAACACTTCAGTTTTTTCTCATTTTCTTAGCTGAAGTTAAACCGTTTTCTATTTTAAAATGAGTGGTGCCCAAAAAAAAGTCGTACAACTGAGGTTTCTTTAAAAATAGAATTAAATTCCAAAAAAGACGTACAAAAATTATCTCTTACCCATATCTCTCTACCAAGGAAAACTGAGCTAGTATTTCTTTAATTTCTTTAGTTCTTTTAAAATCAGGTCTCACTCAATTCATTATCAGAAATTAAAGCGGGGCTGCAAGAAAATTGTGCTCAAGCTTGGGGCGTCCAGTATTTAAAAATGTTACAAAATGACGCAGTCTACATGGGGCGAAAAATAAAGCAAAATTAGCACACCTTACAAAATTGCGCTCAAGCGTGGGACAAACAACTTCTCACAGGGTACGGAAAAAAGATGCCTCAAACTGAGGACAGTTTAGCATGTCATAAAAAGACGTCACAATTATATATATATATATATATATATATATATATATATATATATATATATATATATATATATATAATAAAGAGAGAGAAAGCAAAAGTTGCCGTATCTAACAAAATCCTAAGTTATGAAACTAGTTAGGGAACTCGGCAAAAAAGGGGGCATCAACAGATGTTCATACTATATTCATTTAGCCAATATTTCGGTCCTAGGTTGGGACCTTCATCAGGGCACAAAATGTAGCATGCAATTTAATCTAACAAGAATGACCATCAATAACAATCGTCATAGTAAAAACCAACACTGAAATAAAACAACCACTATTCACTAACATATTAACATAAAAACATGGCATTTACATCAGGGATGCCATTGATAACGTTGGATGCTGAAATTCAAAACTAATTAACCACCTGCCATCTTAAAGAAAAAAAAAAAAAGCGTAAAGAACGCTCTCTGAGGAACCATGAGAGCCACAAACAGAACCTTTCAGTTATACCATAAGAGCGTAACTTAGCCAACAGTCCATCGTGCCAAACACGGTCGAATGCCTTGGATATGTCAAGAGCAACCGCTCGAGATTCTCCAAAGTGTTCAATTGCGTTGTTCCAAACATGTGTTACATAAGTCAGAAGATCTCCTGTTGATCTATGTTTACGAAAACCATATTGGTGATCGCTAATAATATTGAATCGTTCAAGATATTTTAGAAGATGCTCATTGATAACCTTTTCCATGACTTTCGATATTATTGAAAGCAGTGCAACTGGTCGGTAGTTATTTGGCAAGGTCTTCTTACCTTTTTTAGGTATCGGCTGAAACGTGGCAACATTTCCAGCAGGACGGAAATATTCCCTTTCTGTAGGATAGGTTAAAAAGTCTACAGAAAACTGGTATTAGTTTCCTTGCACAGTTTTTGAGAACTATGGCAGGTATTCCGTCAGCCACCAGAAGCCTTCTTGGTGTCTAGCTTCATTAAAATACGCTTTATGATGCGCTGTCTGAAGACAACATCAGGCATCCTTGACTGCAATATGGGAATAGTAGGTGGTGTTTTTCCTTGGAAATCGACAGTAGAATGTGAAGCAAAGAGTTCAGCCAACAAGTTCGCTCTCTCAACAGGTGTGGTTGCAATGGAATTATCTGGCCGTGTGAGTGGTGGTATGGATTTGGTAAAATTTTGACTAACTGCCTTAGCGACTGCCCAAAAGGACCTGGAATTGTTGGGACAAGCGAGAAGTTTGTTTCTAATTCGTTGATTGTGTGCCTCCTTGGTTTCGTCGATAATTCCCTTGCATCTGTTCCGGGCATGAACAAAGATGTTACGATTTACGGTGTTAGGATTTTCACGCCATTGTCGGTAGGCAATATGTTTAGAAGCAACAGCTTCTTGCATTTTCGGTGGAACCAAGGCTTGCCGTTGGAGGAGCATTTCTTCGAAAAAGGGATGTAAGCTTCCATACCAGCCAAAATAACATCGGAGACCTCCCTGGCGCAGTCAGATGGGTTATCGGATCGAAAACAAATGTCCATCCAAGGGAAAGTTCGAAAGTATTCCATGAGATCTTCCCATTTAGCAGATTTGTAGTGCCAAATCTTGCGCGGCCTAGGCGCCTCTCTGTCACTGATTGGCAGGATACTCGATGTCGAAAGCAGTTTATGGTCGGAAGAACCTAACGGCGGATTTACGGTGACCGTGTATATCTCCGGATTGGTGGTTAAAAACAGATCAAGAAGACTGGCGAACTCCCCGTCTCGATCAGGGATCCGTGTTGGTTCGTCAATAAGCTGAGTTAAGCCATAACTGATTTAGAATGATTCAGCTTCACGACCTTGTTCGTCGGTAGTATTTGAATATTTAAGCCAGTTGATATTGTGGACATTAAAGTCGCCCAGGATGGCAATTTCGGCACTTGGATAGTTACTTTGTAAATGATCGATGGTGTCTGCAAGAGAAGCGAAAAGTGTTCGAAAATTGGTATCACTTGGTGGTCGATACAGATGAACCTTGTGGTTTGTTGAGTCGTTATTTTTAACCACATAACATCAAAGTTTGGGGGCTCCAGAGCTTCTTCTCGTTGACAAGAGAGGTCGCTTCTGACAAAAAGACAGATTCCAAAGTTACGCCTAAATCGGGAATAGAAGTCGTACCCAGGATAAAGATAGTTGACCGTGCTGGTCGATGGACTGACCTTGGTTTCACATAGAGCGAGTACATGAGGTTTATTTGATTGCAGGTGTTGATGCACTGAATTTATGTTTGAGTTTATACCTCGTATGTTGCAAAAATCTATCTTAAAATTATGATGTCTGCAAGTCGACGCCTCCGAACCAGCCCCCACCCGGAGATCCGAACGGGGGGCCATTCTGCCTCCGGAACTTCTTGCATCCAGGCGCCTCATCATGCTCTTTGGTCCCACAGTAGTTAATGTGAAATTTTCTTGTTCTGTCACATGTTTATCTTTGCCTTCTTTGGCTTTGATCCGGGGAGTGTTATTATTGGGTAGTTTGGGTCCTGACCAGATACTTTTCCAATGATCTGTGAGTTCTTGTTTGTTTGGTGGTTCGGTCACTGCTGTCTGTTTGCTGTGCATAGTTTTCCGGTAGAACTGTGTTTGGCTTCTTCGGAAGAGGTTGTTGGTATCTTTCCTCTCGTTTGGTTCTTTGTATCTACGGAGTCTTACGGCATATACGGATAATTTTTGTTTCAGAGTATCCAGGATTTCTGGCAGTGTTCTGTTGGGAGACCCGGACTTGATCTTGGTTATACTCTGTGTGACTCGTTTGGACACGTTCCCGTTGATAAACTGGGTAAGGTGTCCTAGATATCTCCTGATGTTGTTGATTTTGTTTTCTATTCTTATTTGCCGTTTGAATTTTGGTTTTGTGCTGGTTTGGTTCTGGGACAGTTGTCGTAAGGACAAATGAGTTCTGCATTTACGTTATTTTTGACATTTAATCTTGCTGAAAACAGGGTTGCGATATTTCCTGAAATCTCTTGATAAGTGCTTAATGCTACATAATAGCGTATGAGAGGTTGTATACAGCGTGTGTCAAAAAGGCGTAAATGAGTGCCAAAAAAAGTGGAAATTTTGGAAAAATTGGAAAATTTCCTGAAAAATGTGTCCAAAATTGGTGAAAATTGTTGAAAAATAGGTTGCCATAACGGTAAATATTTACCGTAACGTTAAGTAGTAATAAACCCAGATTTTGGCAGGGTATCTAAACTTCCGCATCGTGATTGGTTGAGATAAGAGTTTGTATTTGTATTGGTTGAGATGATAAAAGGGGGTGTAACCTGCTTGAAAAAGCTGTATTGTGATTGGTTCAGGTGAAAAAAGGAGTGTTACCTTTTCGAAAATACTTGTATTTGATAGGTTGGTTAAAAGTAATAGTTTATAAATAGCCATGACGCAATATAAAATTCTAGGAATTGTTGATAGGTCACCAAAGAAAAAATTTATTGAATGACTTAAATATGAATTGCTTAGTACTAAATGACACCAAAACAGTTTTAAAATAGACTTGACGTAATATATAGAAAGTATAAAGAAAAATACTTATAAATAATAATATTAAATTCGAGAGAGAGGTCAGCAAAAACAGATAAGAAAGATCAAATTTTTGGTGAAAAGGTGTTGAATAAATGTATTGGAGAAAGTAATAATTGCTACGTACGAGTATAATGAATAACATTATTTCTCTAATAAATAACTAAACCGAGAGGGGTCATCAAAGTTGATAAGAAAGGTCAAAATTTTCGAGATAAGGTGTTGAGTAGATCCATGGAGAAAGTAATAATTTAAACACCAAAAAATATCGTTTTTGTCGTTACGTTAAACATTTAACGTATATACTTAAAGATTACCAACTTTTTTATATAAATATGAATATAAATAGTACTATATGACACCTATAAAACAAACATTTGTTAAAATAACTAACTAATGAAAGAAATTATATTTAAAAGTTCTTTATTTCCAACAATTTCTATAATTATGTAGTAGTTTTACATTGGCTAATGCACAATCCCATGGATTAATACTTTTACGAAAATAACACACTGGAATTTTTTTAAATCAATGTTAGTTTTATACTGAATACTGAACTGATAAAATTCACTTCATTTACTTGATTTATTGTTTATGTAACAAGAATTTTTTCAATACAACAAAGATTACCTATTTTTTATTGACTTACGACGTAGGCTATCACAACAACAAAATGAAAGCAGAAAACGTTTTACGAGAAACCAGTGTTACACTTAAGTAAAATTCAACTTTTACACATAAAATGTATGCATAATATCACATATTATTTACCCAACATTCTCCTAGAAAATACACATGGAATCAGTTAGTCTATAAAAATAAGAAAACATGTAAACAATTGGATTCAGTTAGTCTATAAAAATCAAGAAATGATAAGAAAATAAGTAAACAGAAAACGCGATATATATGTTGGTGCTACGTGACTTTGATAAGAATTATCTGCTGAGTTGTTGTTGAAAACATGTTTTTGATAACAAATATCGGGTGATTGGAAAATTTTTGTCTGACTTAATTAACTATATCTTTTGATTTATTCCACAACAGAAAACAAACTGCTGATTTTAATAACACATACGAATGTTGAAAACATGTTTTTAATAACAACAAATATCGATTGGAAAATTTTGACTGATGTAATATTTATAAAGGGTACCAATATCTTTTGAATTTTCTAAAGAAAAAATTTGGTTGATGTAATTTTATTAAGGGTACCAATATATTTTTAAAACAACACTAAGTAAAGCTTAAAATAGTTTGCTAGAAAAAAAGAACGAAATCGTGGCGTTTGTACGGGGGAAATCTAAAAGATCCTTCCAACCAAAATAAAATACATAATAAGGTTTTAATATGTTATATTTATGCTATTTTCCTATATACATAATTACTTAAGCAGTATTTGCACTATTTATTCGAGTTCTATAGTAACAACTATTTATATATTTAGATAGCGTTTACCATTCATTTGTGCAAACAATGTCTCAGAAAATATTATAAGGATTTAGATAAGAGTAAGAATATAAAGTCGTGATAACATATATATATAAGTTACACAAACTTTGCACCTTGTTTAAATTGTCTATATGTATATTATTTTTTTAAACAGCACATTAGACTGGTAACTAGTTCCGATAACTGATTCATCAGATTATTACTACTATCGATATATTTAATTGCAATGTAACATTCATCAAACAATAACAATTCCTCGTTGACACGACGTAGTATCATGTTAACGTGGAAACATTCACATGTATCAGGACCTTCTTGAACTCCAGGTTGTGACCATACACATGATACGTAATGTCGTTGTTCCCCTAAACTTGTTGTAACTTGTTTGCGATCGATATAAGCTGTTAAATATTCTCGATAAGATATCCATTGAACCTTAGATTCGCAACATGATAATTTCTTAACAAAAGTATCGATTTTTCTACAGGTTTTAAGTACTGTATCTTGACTGGATGAATTCATGATTCAACTAACAGAATATTGGAAATATCAAAATAATAGGTTTTTCACTGTAAATGTATTAGTACTAGAGTTTGGTATATAAGTTTTAACAGATTGTTGCTAAAAACCTGTGTAACACGCACACACACACACACATATATATATATATATATATATATATATATATATATATATATATATATATATATATATATATATATATATATATATATAATATATCGCATGTGATTTAGTCAACATTCTCCTAGAATTGGAGAAGTCATCACTTAATCGATAAAAAATAAAAATTAGAAATGATAAGGGATATAAATTTAAATGGATTCTGCTGCTGTTGTGATCAGTAAGTTGACGAGAGAAAAGTTTTAATAAACCTAGTAACCAGTGGTGGATTGGTTATCAACAAAAAATTAAAGAGAAAATTTCACCAGAACAAGTTTGTGTAATAAGTAAGAGGAGTTTAGTTACTGGACGTCGGTGTAAGATTTGGCTTGATCGTCATTGTGTTGAATTGACTTTGGGTAAATTATTAGGTGTAGGACGTGATGGTTACAAGGCATGTGGTGTCAATGAAAACATCCCAGAGGGACAACTTATGCATACTCAATGTGCTGAAATCTGGGCGTTAGGTACGATTGATTTTATAGATAAATATGTCAGAACGCTTACCCCACGACCCATTGGTGAGGAGAAATATCCTCAACAACTACCTCAAAAAAATGTCTTGGACCATTGAGTATATTCCAGTAGAATCAACATCAGCCCTTGAATGGAATGAAAGTGGATGGGTGGTAGAATTCGTTGCGAAGAACAAAAACATTATAATAAATATTGTACGTTTTCCCTCTCTATTAATATATTCCTTATTATTAAAAGTTATCTTATAAAATATTCTTACTACCTTTATATATAGGATGTTAGAATTTTTTGTTTGTTGTTTTTTAAGTGAGAATTGTGATTTAAATAAATTTATATGTATATATTTAATTATTTATGTATAGAACAGAAATAGAATTTCTACAATTATTAGTTTTATTGTACATTTTCGGAATAAATTCATTATTAGAAAATTTTTTTTGTTTTAAGTGAGAATTGTGGTTTAAATACTTTGTAAAACGAATACAAAAGTTCATATGTTTAATTATTTATGTATATTTCTACAATTATATATTAACTGATCAATAAAACAAGATGTTATAATTACTACTATGTTTTTTTTTTTAGTTTTAAAACCTTTATAGCAATTAATATGATAATTTATCAACAAAACTATCGATTTTTCTTCGCAGCATCATATATCTTAAATGAATGATTAACACCAATAAAAGTGATGCGGATGACTTACATCTGCTAATAAAACACATACTAAAGTTTTAAAAATTTTTATTAACAAAACTATCATTGATTTTTCTGCAAGTTATTTGTTTTTTATTAGTTACTTTGGTTACAAATTTCTTAAATCTAAGTTTATTATTAAATACATTGTCTTTGCATTGTTTCAACGAATAAGAAGGAGAAATATTGACAGTATCAGAATCTTGGTTGCTGATGCAATAGGACGACGACGACAACATTATGGGATGAATATAGAGTATCTATATCTACAATCTTGAAATGGGGATTAGTAGGAGTAGTAGTAGCAGCGATGTTGTCTTGAACGAATCTAAATATATGCTTTCCTTTCAGATACAACATATCACAATCGTCCAGTCCTCTATCCAAAATTTCTCTAATTAGATTATATTTTATGTAACCGGAGGAATATCTCAAACCATGATCTAGTTCAGCCTTACGGAGTTAATCGTGAAAATGGCATTTTCGGTTTCAATAAGTAATGACTTGACTGTAAACCATTTGATATCGTTATTTCCTTAGCATGGAATTCTTCAGCATAATCATCGGTATCGTCAGAAAGTAAGTTAAATCCCTGAATATCTAGGACAGCCAACTTCATCGTGATACAGTCACTTGGCAACTAATCATCAATAGTTGATGAGATTCACTTTCACTAATAGAAGTAGGAACTTATGACGTTGTGGATGATGAAACAATAATTATATTTTCTCCACTTATCAGCATTGATTCACCATAGAAAAAGCATATGTGAGTGTAACGATATCTAGAGAATTTATGTAAAATTGTTAGAATTTCCTTGTATTTACTTAACGGATTTTCTAAAATTAACCTTTTTTTTTTTTTTAGTAGTATTGAGTTGAATAAAATAGTTAGATACCTAGACTTTATGTATTATTTAAAATAATAGTACGCAAATGGACATTAGAGGGTTATAATATTAAAAAAAACAAAATTTTTTATAAGAAATATTAAGAAGATATATATATGTATTTTATTTTACAAAAACTTAAATATATATAAATGCAAAAATGAACATTATAATATCTTATATCCTAATTTAACAATACCACTCCAACTTAAATACTCATTGTAATCTTCTTCTTCTTCATCTTCGTCTTCTTCTTTGTCTTTTGAATCCGATATAGTTTCCATCTTATTTTCCTTACAGCATTTTTGTCGTAATACCTCGAGAGGTACATCATCCTTATTATCATCATAACTCTCTCTCTCATCTTAAGATGGTTCAGTAGAGAGAGAGAGATCAACAAACAGGTCATAATAAAACAACATATATAGGTCACAAACCTTATAATGAGAATAAGTATTGTTCCAATTGTACCCAATATTGTAAAAGAGCTTCATGGCAAACGGTACGTAGTCTAGGATGCTTTTCAAAAGAGACATTAGAAAGGCAAGGGGAAAAATTGGAAAATGAGGACAAGAACAAAATTTGCTAGAGAACAGACACGTAGTCACTCATAAATAAGTATGGTTTTTGATTTAGGAATGATAACGTCAAATTCTTTTTTGCAAGAAATATGTTATCTAAAAATATGGAAATAGTTTACTTTGAAAGATGTACTATACATAATAAAATAAATATGAGAAGTTTATTTGCTATAAATGTAGTTCTTTTAGAAATTAAAATAAAAAACATGGCATTACTTATAACATATTGTTTTATTCACCAGTTATTCTTTAAAACAATACAGTCAGGACAGATTTTATACATTTTATGGAAAGCTCTATACAATTTAGTTTTAGGAAAAAAACAAAAAAAAAAAACACACATCTTGATGCAATAAATAGACGTTTTATTTAAATTACATACTAGAAGTCTTCTCCAAATAAGTAGTATTGTCTTTTTAAGCCTCTTTTATTCCTCTATTATATGCCAAATTGTGGTACGCTCACACTTGTAACAATAATCCATTATTCTTTTTCGAAGTGTAATTTGTTGAACAGAATTATTACGTCTAATGACTAAGTTTAATTGAGCTATACAAGGTTGAAATGGGATATATTTTGTTTCCCTCCAGCAACTACTACATAAATAAATAAAATTCATGAAGATGCTGTTGTTTATTAGCAGTACAATGTTGTTGTTTCTATGACTGGATGTGTATTTATGATAATGTTATACAAGTTTCAACTACTAAATAGTTATTGTTGTTGCAGTTGAATTGTTAGTAAATGTGTTTTCTTCTCTTAATTTTCTATTATTTTTTGTACATGTTAATAATCGAATAATATATTTATCGCTATTTTCCAAGAGTGTTTCTTCTCGTTCTAAACAGTCCTTCAGATTTGCAAACATTTTAGCTTGATCTTTTACTTGTTGTTGTAAATCTTTTTGACATTATTTTATCTAATTGATAGATTTCAGGTCTCAGATCGGTAAAATTATTTTTAAAATTTGAAATTTCCTCCTAATACTCTGCAATTAATAAATTTGAGACGTTGTTTTTTTCTTGACAAATTTGCACTGTTTCTGTTAGATTTGTTCTCAATAAATATAAATCCGATTCCAATTTAATATTTTTTTTGAGCAGACTAATATGTTTCGTATAATTTAAGGAATTTGTTAAATTATCAGCAATATTCTTGGTTTTTTTCCATGCAAATATCATTGACAGTTTGTTCATTATCATCTAATTCCATGTAATTGTCAAGTGATTTAATACATTCGGGAGAGTGAAATATATATATATATATATATATATATATATATATATATATATATATATATATATATATATATAAGGTAGAAATAGATTTAAAGCTTTAAAAGTTAATAACTCTGAGAATGAAAACACTGTTGTCATACGTAAAATGCCAGTTATTGTAAGAGTAAAGTGTCCCCAATGTAAAAATGTGAAAGCGAACTACATAATGAAACTTGTTTGTCATGTGATTCTAAAGAGACTTTAAAATTGATGAATGGTATAAAACACGTCCCTGCCATTTAATTTCCTTCGGTAAAGAAAAAAAGAGGAATCGAGAGAGAGAGAGAGAGCTGACAACAAAAGACAAGGACGCAGATAATTTGTCTATATATAATATACACATATTATTAATAGTTAACTCTCTGGCTGACGCCTTACACATACACATCAAAATAATGGCTTGTATAAGAGCTTGGTGGACTGAAATATATTATTTTCCTGATCCACCACATAATGCCATCATTTATTTTCAAGATTATTTAAACTGGAATATTATATCACGAAAACAACGCTTAAGCGAAGACCGAATGAGAACTCTTATCAATAAAGTTAACAGCCAAATATCAGCATTTATCGAACGATTTATTATGGAATTTCAAACAATGCTGGATTGGAATGAAATTAGTATACATCAAACATTATCTGAAGATTTTATACGTCATCATAGAGAATAAGTTAACTGAGATTTTATTATAAAGTTTCAACGAGTCAGTCCTGCCTTTTTGTAAGAAATGAAACCATACATTGATCAACAAGAACAACGACAACAATTCCATTGTTGTTAACTTTTATTATAACATTTTTCTATTATATATAATATATATATATATATATATATATATATATATATATATATATATATATATATATATATATATATATATATATATATATATATGGATAGCGCATATATATATAGGGTGGCGCATAAGTAACGTTATGATTTAATAAGTGAATAAATTTTTTGTTAACGTCTTTTTTTTTTTTCAGAATTAACTTTGAAAATCTTGGGAAATTTATGATGGAAAGACTCAGCACAGAACAAAGAACCAAAGTTGTTTAATTTTATTATGAAAGTCAGCATTCGATTATTCAGACACAAAGATCATATCGAAATTTCTTTCATGTTCGAAATGCACCTAGCGCTCCAACAATTTACCGATTGGTTCAGCGTTTTCGGCAACAAGGGGCTGTCTGTGATCTTCCGCGTGCTGGAAAACCTCGTGCAGTTCGAAATGATGTGAACATTGCTCGAGTACAAACAAGTATTGAGGAAAACCCCGAAACTTCCACCAGGCGACGTTCTCAGCAGTTGGTGATGTCTAGGCGGTCTTTGCAAAGAATTTTACATAATTTACACCTTTTCCCATATAAGATTCAATTGGTTCATGATTTTAAAACCAAATGATGCACAAAGACGCATTCAATATAGTCGCCGTTTGCAAGAATTGTGCCTAGAAAACAACGAGTTTATTCACAAACTCATAATGAGCGATGAGGCCCATTTCCGCCCAATGGTCACGTGAATAAACAAAAATTGCAGAATATGGGGCACCCAAAATCCAAGAATAATTGTTGAACATGAAATGCTCCCACTTAAAGCACAGTATGGTGTGGAATAACTTCAGAAAAGATCATTGGACCATATTTTTTCGAAAACGACGAACAAGTTGCGGTTAATGTGAATGGCATTCAATACCGGGCAATGATTGAAAATTTTTTAAGGCCCGAGGTAGAGAACAATTCAGAATTGTGGTTCCAACAAGATAGAACCACAGCTCACACAGCTCGTCCAACTATGGCTCTCCTGCGCGAAATTTTTGCCGATCGAATAATATCGCGATTTTCTGATTTTAACTGGCCACCGCGTTCGCCCGATTTAACGGCTCCCGATTTTTTTCTTTGGGGTTACCTAAAGAGTAAGGTATATGCCAATAAGCCAAGAACCATCCAACAGCTTAAGGCGAATATCCGAGAAGAAGTGAGGGCGCTGGGACCTGAAATTCTAAGAAAAGTTATGGGAAATGCTCTGGAAAGAGCACGTCAGGTCGAAGCAAACAATGGGCACCATTTGAAAGATATTACCTTCAAAACATAATGTGAACATATTTCCAAACTATATTCTAAATTTTAATAAACGCCAACGTTAAATAAAATCAGAAAAAAAAAGTTATTCATTAAATAAATCATAGCGTTACTTATGCGCCACCCGATATATATATATATATATATATATATATATATATATATATATATATATTTATATATATAAATATATATATATATATATATATATATATATATATATATATATATATATATATATATATATATATATATATATATATATATATATATATATAACCCTTTTCTGCATATACTTATGGTTAAATAGTAATTTTAAGTTCTACTGTGGTCATATATTTTTTATTTAATAAAAGTTCTTTCACAAAAAGTACAAGTTTTTTTATTTTTAAATGCATGCTGCTAACACGCTCTTGCTACTATTTAAAATGCAAGTGAACAATTCTCTGTTATGTATTCAAAGAAAATAGTCCTTAGCCTGTTTACCCATATAACATAATGTTTTATTAATCAATTTTTTAAACTGGGCCTATCCTTATTAGTACTAAGAGATTAGTATATTCATAAGTTTGATCTATTAAACTGGTAATCTGTAAGTAGACATAAAATAAAACAGTGTTAGATGTTCAGTTTTAGGATTTATTATAAGTCAAAGTCACATATTTTTCATTAAATATTCTTTAACAAGTGGAAATTTATATATTGCCTCTAAAAAATAATTTTCTTCTTCCTCGTTTTCCGCTTCTACCTGTAAATGTTTTACGGGAAGCATCCAGACAATCCCATCCAATACTGTTTTGGTCGGATCTTCGTCTAAATGTAAATGGATGATTTGACTATCTACTATCTTTATGTTTTGCACATTACCTCTGAAAATAATAATAAAAGATATGTTATAAGAATATTCTACTTAGAATTATTACAACAAAAAATTTTAGCTAAAAGTGAAAGATGTTTCACTATTTGATTAACACCAGAATAGTAAAAAGAAAAAATACTTACTTGAAAATTTTTTTTAATAACACGTATAACAGGTTGATTGATAACCTTTTATCATTTGACTTGAAAATAAAAAATACCATTTTAATATATTCAAAATTTAAAATAGTAAAATTATCAACTATACACACACAGATGTAATTTGACTCAGAGTAAGAAATTTACTTGCTTATATATTAAATACAATAAAACAATATTTATTTTATTTAACATTGTATTATCTGTTTATCAATTGATTTTTAGGAATATTATGCTAATTAATCATTTTTAATTATATCAGTATAAATAGAAACTAATTTTACATTTTTAATAATATTTATGCAATTATTTCAACATAACAGTTTAGTTTGGAAAATTACAAGTTATCTATTCATGACTTCTTAAGCTTATTGGTTTTCGAAATAACCCAGAAATTTAATATTCCTGTGGAGATAGAATGTGGGTCGGTATTATGTGATCACGAAGGTAAAGATCTAAAAGTTACTCCACATTTCTGGAACGTTTATTCGGAAAAGATCTACGATCCAACATTGAAACTACTTACCCGAGGCAGACCTATCAAAATTTAGGCATATTAAGCACTCGATATTTTCAAATGGAGGATTATATACAGAAGAATCAAACAAGTTGCTACACAAAAATCCTGTGGATCTCTCGAATATAAATGGTCAGATGATGATGATGATAATAAAGAAAGTACAATTTTTCCTCAAAAAAGCCAAAATGGAGGTATAACTAGGAAATATAATTTCTTTCATTATTTAGTTATTTTAACAAATATTTGTTTTATAGGTGTCATTTAGTACTGTTTATATTCATATTTATATAAAAAATTTGGTAACCTTAAGTATATACGTTAAATGTTTAACGTAACGACAAAAACGATATTTTTTGGTGTTTAAATTATTACATTCTCCATGCATCTACTCAACATCTTATCACCAAAATTTTGACCTTTCTTATCAACTTTGTTGACCTCTCTCTCGATTTAGTTATTTATTGGAGAAATAATGTTATTCAATATACGTAGCAATTATTACTATCTCCAATACATTTATTCAACACCTTATTACCAAAAATTTGATCTTTCTTATCTGTTTTTGCTGACCTTTCTCTCGAATTTAATATTATTGTTTGTAAGTATTTTCCTTTAGACTTTCTATATATTACGTCTTGTCCATTTTAAAACTGTTTTGGTGTCATTTGTACTAGGTCATTCATATTTAAGTTATTCAACTAATTTTTTCTTTTAGTAAATTATTGTTATTATATTTACAGCTATTTCATTTTTGGTAGTTGTTTTCGGTGTCATTTAGTACCAGGCAATTCATATTTAAGTTATTCAACTACTTTTTCTTTTATTAGTAAAATATTGTTTAATTTATTATATTTACAGCTATTTCTTAGGATTAATTTGTACTTTTTCTCCTTTTTTTAGTTTTATAATATTTACAACGATATCTTAGGATTAAAATGTACTTTTAAGTTCTCTGTTTTTTAGTTATATTCTATATATTTTATAAAAGTTCTTCCAAAATTATTTAAGTGTTTTTTCGTTCGAAATCAGACTAGGCTAGGCTCATTCATACAGGCTAGCAAAAACTGGTGTTGTTGAACCAAATTAAGCTTCAAAAGGTTTATGGAGGAAAACCTTGTCTGATCTATTTTTGAACAAAATACCAATTATTTTATTAACATTTTTAAAGGGTCTTGTAACGTTTCTTTAACATTTTTGTAACTTTTTGTAATATTGTTGTGAAATTATGCTTTTAATAAATTTATTTATTAACTCTGGCTCATACTTGTAATTTATTTAATTATCTTACAAAAAACAAAACTTAGAAATTATTTATTCACATTTTGTAACTTTTTATAATGTTGTGAAATTATGCTTTTATTAAATTTAATTATTAACTCTAGCTCATACTTGTATTTTATTTAGTTACCTAACAAAAAAAAATTAGAAATTATTCACATTTTCTAACTTTTTGTAATGTTGTGAAATTATTATTATTAATATATTTCTTAACTCTGCTCATAGTTTTATTTACCTCTCTCATTTTAACGAGTTCAAACTCATTTAGGCTAACCTAATTTAAAATTTACTTTACTATTTGGTAAATATAGCAATTATTACAGTCTACAATGCATTTTACTCAACTACTTATCACCAAAATTTGACCTTTCTTATTAGTTTTGCTGACCTCTCGCGTCACTCTCGTTCTTGTTTTTAGAAACATTATGCTAATTAAGCTGTTTTTCAAGGTTATCAATACATTTTTTCTGTTTACTTAATTTCTTATCAATTAAATTATTTATAGACTAACTGACTCCACGTGTTTACTTTGCCGGCATTTTTATAGACTACATGACGCCAAATTTTAACTAAGCAATTTAACATAAACTATTACGCAGTAGCTTAATATAAAATATATTTTACTATTTGTGGAAATATAGCAATTTTTACTTTCTACAATGCATTTTACTCAACTCTTTATCACCAAAATTTGACCTTTTTTATCAACTTTGGTGACCTATCAACAATTTCTAGAATTTTAGATTGCGTCATGGCTATTTATAAACTATTACTTTTAACCAACCTATCAAATACAAGTATTTTCGACAAGGTAACACCCCTTTTTCCACCTCAACCAATCACAATACAGCTTTTTCAAGCAGGTTACACCCCATTTTAACATCTCAACCAATACAAATACAAACTCTTATCTCAACCAATCACGATACACAATTTCTTATCGGGTTACGCCTCTTTTTGTTACGTGACTTACAGCTTCAACCAATCAAATTTTACCTAACCTGGTGCAACTTCTCCTTAATGGAAGTTTACGAAAGTTTAGATACTCTGCCAAAAACGTGGCTATTGCTACTTAACGTTAAGGTAAATATTTACCGTTACGGTAAATCTTACGATAAACAGCGCTCTCTTCGACAATAAGGACCTTTTGGCAACCTAATTTTTACCAATAATTCCCTTTTAGACACATTTTTCAAAACATTTTCAGAAACCCTCATCCAACTAAGTCTTTTTGACACTCATTTACGCCTTTTTGACACACCCCGTATACACCCTCTAATACTCTATTACGTAGCATTAAGCATTTTTCAGGAGATTTCAGGAAATATTGCAACCCTGTTTTCAGCAAGATTAAAATAATGTCAAAAATAACGTAAATGCATAACCCATTTGTCGTTAAGACAACTGCCCCAGAACCCCGCCTGTTAACCTACTATTGGGTGTTAGATCAGGACTACACGGGGGGGGGGGGGGGGTGATCAAGTTGTTTCCAGTCATATGACGTGATGCGATCGTGGATTCGACGAGCCACCTGCGGACGAACACTGTCGTGAACCAAAGCGATTCCTCTTTTATTTCAGATTGCACGACGCAGTTGTTGTTTAAGGTCTCACAATAAGTCTCAGCATTTAGTGTGTCCTCCGAGGCAAAAAATCCACAAACAAAATCTCTTGCCTGTCCCAAAACAGAGTGCACATTATTTTTCGGGTTAAAATTATTTGCTTGAACTTTATTTTCTTGAGTGATATTGAACGCCTCCATTTCATGGACTGTTATTTTGATTCCGGTGCTGAAAAACTGATCATCTTCGGCACTGTACCTGTCAAAGAAAGTCAAAGTAATGACTAAACGATTCGTTTTTGTACACTCAACATTTTTAGGGCCAGCGTGAGCACAACTTTCCATAATTTAAATGTTCTGCCACAATTTCATAGAGAACACTTCTTGAATCTTGAGGAAACATATAAGATAATAATGAAATTCTAAATAATCCGTTTTCCCGAACTTTTTCATTAACTTTCCGCACCAGGTCATCATTAATGACGGACGGTCGCCCACTTCGTTCCTCATAGTGTACTTTTGTACGCCCCTTTTTAGATGCTTTAACTCATTTTCTTACCATTCTGCTGATGAATTCACGTCTCTTGCATTTAAGAAAATAATTACAGAGCATATTTTCAATGGACTGAGCTATTTTAAACATGCACAAACGTAAACTCGGATGAATGCTTCCATAATGGTAACTGTGGCTAGCCACTAGATCCATGTACTCAACACGCATGTGCTGAACAGCGACCGCATATCATCAGGTACTTACTTAAAAAACGCGCCTTATATTAAAAATAGTTGTTTTCATTTTTAGAACACTTGCCTGACACTCTGAAGACCGGTTGTTCTAAATGTAGTGACAAACAAAGGGAAGGTTCTAGAAAAGTTTTTCATTACGTTATCGATAACAAACGTGATTGGTGGAAAGAGTTAGCACCTAAATATGATTTTGAAGGCAAATATCTTAAGAAGTATGAAGAAGAAATAAAAAAAGGAAACATTAACATTTGAAATTGATACTATTTACATATGACACCCACTGATTACAGTATTTTTTATCTTGTTAATTAGTAAAGGTATAGTCGTAAAGCTCTACATAGTTTTTGTATCTCCATATAAATAAGGGAATTGCGACATTTTAGGCTCTGATAGAAACCTGCAACAAAGGTTATTTTATTTATTTATGAAAACTAACCTTTGTAATACATATCCACTATTTTTGTAAATTTTGACTTAAGGGGTTAGTTTTGAGGGGTAAAATCGGAAGTGAAAATAAAATTAACAGGTCATCGAGTGGCGTATCAAATGTAAGCTTGTAAAAACACGAGTTTAAAAATACATATAATTTAATACTATGCGTTTTCTTTGTATTATTTTTAAGAAATTCCGAACAATCGCTGACACCCTTATCTCGAAAAATACTGATTAAAAAATTTAAAAAAAAAAAACTGGAATTTTCTCCACAGGGTTTAGTTTGAATAGTTTTCAGTAAAGATCGGAAAAAGACTTTGCTGAAAACTGTGTGTTTTGTGAAGTCATTGATCATTTTATACCTCCGTAACAAAAATTTTTATTTTAAGGGATTACATGCACCTGGGCGCTGCAAAAAGTAAAATATTTCAAATGTTATAATATATATGAATAATACAAAAGTATGACGACTATATATTTTCATTGTACTTTAAATTAAATGCCACCTTATCTGCAGGATAACTTCACAAAAAATAATCCAATCTGCAAAAATAAAAATTAATCTTGTAAAATAATGTAGTAGTTAAAAATAGTCGTAGAGTTTTCTTCCAAGATAAAAAATTTATGGTGTTTCAAACTTTAGTATGCAATTTTCGGTCAAAAAATGTATCTTTAATTATTTATAAAAAATTGTCTATAAGAAAAATTCAAACACACCTCTCGACATTTTGTAGGAAAAGTAATTATTAAGATTTAAAAAAAAAAAAGTTAAAAAATAATGAAAATTGACTGAATAATACTTTAGACATTGTGACAGGTAGCGTTCCCAATCTGAGACCAGGTTACATTTAATGCTATAATTTTGTAATGGAATGGGATTTTCTTAATTTTTTTTTTTTGAATAATCATTAGAAATATAGAGAAATAAAATCTGTAAATAAAAATCGAATTTTTAAAGATTCCAGATGTATGTAACCCCTTAAAAGCAATCAACGTACGGAACACTAATTGCGCAAGTCCGACTTGCACTTGGCCGGTTATTTCTTACTAAATTGCATTTTTATTTCGCTACTTGACGTGAAGTGTATAAAGATGTTGAAGAAAACGATTTAAATAATTAAAATATTACCCTGATCACAGTTACTGACATCACGGAAGCTGTCTGACTAACCCCATTGATATATGGCAGATTCAAATCAAATCTACTGTGTCAAAACGAAATGAATGTTTATAATAGAAAAGAGTAAAATAGCGTAGGAGTTATTCGTAATAATATGTTAATAGTTTTTTTTTATGGGTCAAGCACACTTGCTAAAGCGCTACAAGAGCGACACGTGTGCGGAAAAAGCGATTCACGTTATTCTTGAATCGCTGTAAATTGTACTCGGTGGGAAACACAGTCCTGGGCAAATTATTCCAAAGGGATGATGTTCTCCATATAGTATAGTATAATAATAAGGGCCTATTAATGGTCTCTAACAAATAATGCTTCAGCTGCTAACTTAAAAAGATATATAATGCCTTTCCAATTATCTTGTTAATAACTTGCAGATATCAAAAAATTTCAAGGTGGCGGCCGAAGCACACCTTAGTGGTAATTTTAATACTTTATTAAGTAGACTTTGATTAGCAAATATGAAATTACTTATTCCCTCCAAATTGACGAATCAGTCCTTCTAAAAATACCGTAATTTCAGAATTTGGAAGCCAAAAATTGAACCAATCAACGGTTAAAGGTAATAAGACATCAAATAATATTACACGTATAAGACATGTATACAATTACTACAAATCTGGCTAACGAAGTAAGGTAGATTAAAATTTAATTCAAAGGTACGATAGGATACCACCAACTCTACAATACTGCCAAACAATAGCTGGTTGTCGGTCAAGTCTAATTTTAATATCTAGTTTCCTAGATACTAAAATTCCCCGACTTGACAAAACTGTACTCCTAGAGAAAAAATAATTAATCGTCTTGTCAAAAAGGCGAATGCAAAAATAAATGAACATTAGCAAAATGACACAATCACATAGCGATCGTTTTGTAAGAATTTCCTAACCCAGTGGCATGTGCCAAGATTAACAGCCTTTTGAATATCGATGGAAGTGTATATACGTAATCCCAGTTTTTCCAGTACCTCTTACAGGTTTTTGGAATAAAGTCTATAGAAGATACGATCGTTGGTATCACCACTCAATCAAGTGATCATTTCGACGATTAGTTTACAAGTTACAGTGGTTTTTGTGACGCTACTTTTGATATTTTTAAAACAATGGAAAAAACCGAATTTCGTATGTTAATTAAACACTGTTTTTTGATGGGAAAAAACTTGGTGCTAACTTTCCTCGTACAGAATTACTTTATTATCTACTTTGAAGATTTGCCTCTTTGTGCTTTTGATGGTCATTTAATTTTAAATTATTTGTTTTAATCTAATATATAACCATGGAATACATTAATGAATCTATTAAGTTACTTATAACTTAATCAATTTATTAGCTTTAGATCCATAATAGTGCAGTAAAAAAAGATCAAAATACTGATGAAAGAGGCATAGTTTAGATACAGCAATATTATGATTTTATTCTCTCTGGGGTCTCACCAGAAGTATTGTCCAGAGTTCTGGACCTCGAAAAACTTGTGCTCTTTTGTTTATAAACAATTAGAGTTTTCAAAACGCGTTTTTTGAGCTTAAAATGTAAATAACTCCGGTTATTTAAGTCAAATCGAGACAAAAAAAAACAAACTCTTCATAATGAAATTTTCAACAAGTTCTCGTTAGTTTTATGTCGCTCAAGTGCGTACCTAACCTACAAAATTAAAAAAACCGGCAAAAAACTATTTTTTTTTCATTATAATGTACAGGTCGACTAAATGAACTGATTGTTATTTAAAATTTGAATTGACCGCCATTTTATGCCATTTGGTCCAAATTTAGGTCTTGATGCCAGCTTTCCAATGCTATTTAAAAAAAATTTTGGAGTCATTTTAACCGTTTTTTATTAATCAAATAACAACTGCGCTTTTTCGGTCATTTTGAAAAAAAAAAATTGTTAACAAAAATGAAATTTCTTTTTTTTAATAAAGATCTCGTGATTCTCTACCAGATGCTATTAAAAATTTAAAATTTTTTTTTTTCAAAATGTCGGAAAATGTGCATTTTTTATTATTTGATTAATAAACAAATGGAAAAAATGGAAAAAAAAGGTTAAAATGATTCCGAAAAAATTTTTTTAATGGCTGATGTCGGGACATAAATTTTGAAAAAAAAATCCGTTTTGGACCAAATGGCGGGCAATTCAAATTTAAATTAACAAATTCAATTGTGCCCACTGAGTACAATGAAAAAAAAAAACAGTTTTTTTTGCCAGTTTTTTCAATTTTGTAGATTATGTACGCCCTTGAGTTACTTAAAGGATAATTTGTTGGAACTTTTATCACGAAGAGTTTGTTTTTTTTTTCATCTCCGACTTATATAACCGGAGTTATTCACATTTTAAACTCAAAAAACGCGTTTTGATAACTTTAACTGTTTATAAACTAAAGAGCACATGTTTTTCAAGGTCAAAAACTCCAACAATACTCCTGGTAACACTCTAGGCAGAATAAAATCATAATATTTCTGTATCTAGATTGCACAATTTCAAAGGCTTTTTTTACTGCACTATAAGATTTTAAATTAATATAATTTTTTCACTAAATTTATCAGTAAAAGTTGCGTTCACAGCACTCTTATTTATTACTTTTTATTTCCTTTGGGTTCACCATGAAAAGTGTTGTTTAAATAAATAATAATCACTACAAACATATATAATGAAAAAAATATATCAAATTTTAATTTTTAAAATCGCGACAGTGGCATTGTTCAAGGACCTTTATAAATTCAAAGGGGACACATTTTTCCATTAAAAAAATGTATCTGTTGATTTATTTGACCGTGTGATACGATATATGAAAGGAAATGTTCATTTGTGAAGCCGTTTTAAGCGATTAAATTAGGCCCCCTAAGAAATAATTTGATTCATCAGAAAAATGATCCAAAGGTTTAAAATACGAGGAACTCTCTCTCTCTCTCCTAAAATTCTGACCCATAATTGATCAGTATTGTTATTAGAAACTGAAATTTTGGTTCTCTGTTCTAGTTAGGTTGTGGGGTGAACTTCTAATTCTCTTTCTCTGTCAGATTGGATAGAATCTACATAATCAAAAATAAAATTATTGCATATAGCTTGTTGAGTGCAAAGATCTTCTAATATCCTATCACTTAGAAATTGGTCAACGTTAAGAGAATATTGACTAAATAAATAAGAAATTTGGAAATTCATAATTATGGGAGAGACTGCGAAGTGTTTTAGACAACAACAACAATAATGATCCTTATAGTATGTAGCAAGGTAGAAGGACAAGAAGAAGAAAGAGAAGAGAAACAGAAGACAAATGGGAAGGGAATATGGGTAGAGAAAGAGAGGGGAAAGGAAACGGAAAAAGAAGAAAGAAGGGAATGAAAAGGGAAAGAGAAGAGAAAGAGAAGAAAAAGAAGAGAAAGAGGAAGAGAAAAGAAGAGAAAAAGACGAGAAAGAGAAGAGAAGAGAAAGAGAAAGAGAAGAGAAAGAGAAGAGAGAGAGAGAGAGATAGAGAGAGAGCAGGCGAAGTGAAGAAAAAGAGAAGAAAGAGAGGGGAGTGAGATTTTTCTTGACCTTCATTTCCGACCTTTCGGATATTGATGATGGTGAATTAACCGTTATAAAAGCAAAGTTTGCCGCTTGGCTTGTTATAATCGATCTCAAGTTCTATTCAAAAAAAATTCTCTACATACCCTACAATTTTACTTTAATTAATAATATGAATCGTGATATTGTCATTGATGATGAAATTTTACGAATTAGTTATGAAGAAGACGATTACTTTTTTGTCGATGATGAGTTCTTCTCATCAGAAGAAGCAGATGATCTTTCAGAAGATTGGTTTAATGATATTAGCACTGATGATTTATGAGAGCCACGGTCGTCATTTTGGATCTCTGAATACGGACCTTTTTTTATCCGCCGCGTGAATCATAGCTGAACTGGGATGAAGAAGAAGCTTTTCTACCGGTCATGAATTTTGCTGATTTGGAGCCGCTTACGATGGAACCACCCATGGAACTTTTTATTTTGGAACTATCGACGATGAGGTCGCCCTGTCACGGAACATCTTATGATGAAACCAGAGAATGAAGATACTCCTCCGGCAAAATAGTTAAATTTTGTAATTAATGAAAAACGCTAAACCAGTTTTTGTCTGATAGGGAGGAATAGTTAAACAAATATTTACTGATTCATATTTTTTTCCAACAATTTCTGTAATTATACAAGAATTTTACATTGACTAGAGCGCAATGCCATGGATTAATGTTCTTATGAAAATAACATTCTAAAATATCCTTAAATCGACTTAATTTAGGAATGTTGTTTATGTATTCTTCATCCAAGAATTTCTTTTAAAAATTCGTCTTTTCGTGACCTTTAGCATGAATTCGTTATGGAGATTGGTAAACCTTTTATACATCCTTTAAAATCTTATCTATTTCACTAATTCAATTTCAACAATTCCAGTCACCCAGTCTAAACCATGGTATCCCCCTCCTCTGTCCTTTGTCATTCGTAAGGACGTGGTAACATCATGTTACTCGTATCATGGTCCTGTTCCATGCCGTTCTATACTGTGCTTGATGGGCTGCTTTAGGAAAGGTGCGTTCAGTAAAGAATTTTATCTGGTCAGTCCATCGAATGAATGACCGTCCCCTCGATCTTTTGTACTGTACGTTAACCCTCTACAATTAATCTTTCGATGGTGTCTCCAACTCTTGATGTGTGACCAAAGTAACGTAGTATATTTTTGTTTATTGTTGTTATTAGCATCGTCTTGATTTTTAATTTTTCCAAGATGGAAGCAATCGTATGATATGCTGTCCAAGGTATACGCAGCATTCTCCAGCACACTCACATTTCAAAAGCATTTAATCGATTTGCGTTTTTTTTTTTTGACTGTCCAGGTTTCTGCTGCGTAGTTGGAAATAAAGAAGATAGTTTTTTTTTATGGGTCTAGCACACGTGCTGCAGGGAGGTCCCTAAAGCGCTACAGGGACGACACGTGTGCGGAAAAAGCGATTTACGTTGTTCTTGAATCGCTGTAAATTGTACTCGCTGGGAAACACAGTCCTGGGCAAATTATTCCAAAGGGATGATGTTCTCCATATAAAAGACTGCTTGAAAAGCGTTGTATGAGAAGTAACAAGCTGAACCTCATACGGATGTGAAGTATCAGCGCGACGTGTATTTCTAACATGCACCTCTCTGGGAGGAATTAAACGGGCCACATCCTCCCAACACTTTCCATGAAAATACTTGTAGAATAGGCTCAAGTCGCCAACCGTTCTTCGATGTTCCAGCGAATCAAGGCCGCAGGTCAGTTCCGGGTCTCCAATCAGACGAACAGCTCTTCTCTGAATAGAATCCAACAAATGCAGTGTATGTTTGGGAGCGGAGTCCCAAACATGGGAGCAATATTCCACAGTTGGTCGAATTTGAGCTTTGTAAAGAATTAACAGTTGTTGTGGAGAGTAAAGCTTTCTGGTTCGAAATAATATTCCCAACTTTTAAGAAGCTCTCTTTGCTATGCCTGCGACATGTTCATGCCAGGACATATTTGCTCCCAAATTAACGCTCAACAAATTGAGGGACGATGTTAGAGGAGAGGAGTGCCCCTCCATAACTATGTCGGGTTCAGCAACGTTAACTTTTTTGGAAAAAACTGCCGCCTGGGTTTTGTAGCATTAAATTCCACTTGGTTACTGTCATCCCAAGATAGAATTTCTTCTAGGTCTTTGTTAAGTTGAACAACTTCCCGCTGTCTGCGGACACTTGCCTGAGCAGCCGATGTCCGAGCGTTCAAAGTGAATGAAGAGATAAGCGTACTGTCATCTGCAAAGCTGTAGATTGGATTTCCGGTCTTCTCCAGCAGATCGTTAATGTATATGAGAAAGAGAGTAGGAGATAGTATGGAGCCCTGGGGCAACACCGACGTTGATAGTGAAGGTGTTAGAAAGAAAGCCGTCGACCACCACTCGTAAAGAACGCTCACTGAGGAAACATGAGAGCCACAAACAGAACTTTTCAGACATACCACAAGAACGTACCTTAGCCAATAGCCCATCGTGCCAAACACGGTCGAATGCCTTGGATATGTCAAGAGCAACCGCTCGAGATCCCCAAAGTGTTCAATTGCGTTGTTCCAAACATGTGTTACATAAGTCAGAAGATATCCTGTTGATATATGTTAACGAAAGCCATATCGATGATAGCTAATAATGTTGGATTCTTCACGATATTTTAGAAGATGTTGATTGATAGCCTTTTCCATGACTGTCGATATTATTGAAAGGAGTGCAACTGGTCGGTAGTTATTTGGCAAGGTCTTCTTGCCTTTTTTAGGTATCGGCTGAACTGTGGCACATTTCCAGCAGGAAGGAAATATTCCCTTTCTGTAGGATAGGTTGAAAAGTCAATAGAATTATCTGGCCGTGTGAGTGGTGGTATGGTGGATTTGGTGAAATTTTGGCTAACTGTCTTAGCAACTGACCAAAAGTACCTGGAATTGTCGGGACAAGTGCGAAGTTTGTTTCTAATTCGCTGATTGTTTACGTCCTTGGTTTCGCCGATAATTTCTTTGCATCTGTTCGGGGCACGAACAAAGGTGTTACGATTTATGGCGTTAGGATTTTCACGCCATCGACGGTAGGCAAGATGTTTAGAAGCAACAGCTTCTTTGCATTTTCGGTCGAACCAAGGCTTGCCGTTGGAAGGACATTTCTTCGAAAAAGGAATGTAAGCTTCCATACCAGTCAAAATAACATCGGAAACCTTCCTGGCGCAGTCAGATGGGTCGTCAGAACGAAAACAAACGTCTAACCAAGGAAAAGTTCGAAAATATTCCATGAGATCTTCCCATTTAGCAGATCTGTAGTGCCAAATCTTGCGCGGTTTAGGCGCCTCTCTGTCGGAAGGACCTAACGGCGGATTTACGGTGACCGTGTAAATCTCCGGATTGGTGGTTAAAAACAGATCAAGAAGACTGGCGACCTCCCCGTCTCGATCAGGGATCCGTGTTGGTTCGTCAATAAGCTGAGTTAAGCCACAGCTAATTGAGAATGATTCAGCTTCACGACCTTGTTCGTCGGTAGTATTTGAATATTTAAGCCAGTTGATATTGTGAACATTAAAGTCGCCCAGGATGGCAATTTCGGCATTTGGATAGTTAATTTGTAAATGACCAATGGTGTCCGCCAGAGAAGCGAAAAGTGTTCTAAAGTTAGTATCACTTGGTGGTCGATAGAGGATACAGATGAACCTTGTGATTTGTTGAGTCATTATTTTTAACCACATAACATGAAAGTTTGGGGGCCAGACAGATTCCAAAGTTACGCCTAAATCGGGAATAGAAGTCGTACCCAGGATAAAGATAGTTGACTGTGCTGGTCGATGAACTGACCTTGGTTTCACAGAGAGCGAGTACGTAAGGTTTATTTGATTGCAGGTGTTGGTGCACTGAATTTATGTTCGTGTTTAAACCTCGTATATTGCACAAATCTATTTTAAAATTATGATCTCGGCATACCGACGCCCCCAAACCAGCCCCCACCCGGAGATCCGAACAAGCATTGTCCGGCTCACCGCGCCCGAGCATTTGGGCCGGAGTCGCCGTTCCGCCTCTCACCTCTTTGCTACAGGAGTGCGGAGGTTGATTAGTCCCCTCGCTCTTCCGCAGCTTTTTAAAACAGCGTCTGGCCGCGCCGCTATAACGAACGCGGGGTTTAGGGCCTGTTGATGCCCCCGCGTTAGTTGTCGCTTTGCCCTCCGGTTGTTCGCTACCCAAGGCAGCCACCCCCTGGCGGATTTCAGCGACAGTTGTTATTTTATTTTTATTTTGTTGTATATATAATGTGGTAGGTTTTGTGATTTTATTATAGCGACGCATGGCGTGTTTGTTGGTTTCTTTGGTGCAATTCATGCGTTGCTTTGATTTTCTTTGGTGGGTGTCGACTTACTCGCCAGCACAACACTTTTGGCAGGTCCATTTACGGTTGCCTGGTCTTCATCGTTTTGGTCGAGCTGTCATTTCCCGCGACGTCCTCGACCGTTATGTCGCTCGCCCGATGCTTCTTTTATTGGTCTACTGTTGTTTGGGATGTTTTCAGTGTTTTGTGGTGTCAGAAGTGTCCCGACATTGGGTTGCCGGTTATTAGAAGGTAAATAGTTTCGGTGTGTTTTCCTGTGCTTATTATTGTTGGTCTCTCCCTAAAAGTTATTTTTGTATCTCTTGTTCTTCGTTTTTTTTGAGAAGATATAAAAGTTGCTATTTTGGGTTTCCGAGAGGGCAAGTATCTCTAGGCTCGTTCCATAGGTGCCATTTTTCCTCATATAATTATAGTAGTTATTGAAATCTTTCATATCGTCGTCTTCAATTAATAAAAATGTGTGAAGTTTCGACCAGTTTTGTTGTATATATCTTAGAGCAACCTCTCGGAGTTCTTCATGACGATTTTGGTGGCCATATAAGTGTAAGCTAACTGCACGGAAAAGGCAATTTCCATCACCTACAATGTCGGATCTGGTAAAACTATCGGGGATAGTTTCGGTTGAGGCGGTTGTTTGGTTCGTCTGTAGTTGTTGTTGTTGTTGTGGTGGTGCTGTAGCTGTTTTTACGACAGGGGTTCGCCTCCGCAATACCCTGCCATTATCATTATTATAATCATTATTATTCGACATAGTGTTCCCACGAGTATCCTAGGAAAGAAGGGTCGACTGCAGCAGAGCCTGGATGCCACAGCAAGGCTACTTACTCCCGGAGGGCGCCCGGTATCCGGGGGAACCGTTCTCGACTCATTCATCTTCTCTGTATGGTAAACACCTTAAGATTGCGTTTCTGTTACATATAATCTGGACAACACAAGACAGCACAACATGACTCAGGTACCTCGAGATCGTCAATGCCCGTGCTAGGAGAATCCTTTTTGAGATGTTTTAGTCTTTCCAAATTTTTCTTAATTTAGTTGTTACCATTTTTCTCCTAGCAAGACGTCTGAAAATCATGGTATAGTTCTGACTAATTAACCAATTTTTGATCTTCAGCAAATATTATGTTTCTTGTAAATGGTGGTTTAAATAAATAATTTGCACCACGAATACAATCATAAATTGCTCTTCGGGAATATAGGCAAAAGAGCAATTATATCCCTGATTATCAATAAACACGTCTAATTAGTGCAAATTCCTGTTTGATACTGAAATCAAATGGACAATAAAAAGATTGTTTCGGTTTCGTTCGGATTCTTTCGATTTTTTCGTTAATTTTTCTTTCTTCTTTTTAGCACATATATACTTCATATTTTAGGAGGAGGAGGCATATATTAATATTTAAAATTTACTAATATTGTTATTCGGAGGGAGAGTTACTCTATTTGTCGAAAGAAGTCACTCTGTGTATATTGGGAGGACACAAATGACCTACTTACGTAGCCAAATAAACAAGGATAATAAGTAGTAAAGTTTTTTTTAAAGTTATTTCTCTAGCCGCGAAAATGACGCCATGTAAAAAAAAAACTTGCTTGGTTGTTGAATTACTTTTGCTATTCTAAGTACTGTATCGAAATTTTGTACGGGTTGATTGCGTTTGGCAACTTTTACGTTTTTTTTTCCGAGAAATGAATGGAAGTAATTGCGCGAATTAAGAATCAGAAGTCTGGAAATTCATTTTTAAAAAACGTTTTATTACCGCTATAAGTTAAAATTTCGAATAATTCATAATTACTAGGTTGAATAATATGAGTGAGTTTGCTTTTACAATTTGTTCTTATATATACTTTTTATAATTAAGATAAAGTAATCTGTTTGCTTAAACGTAACTATTGTCTAATGTCGAAATTATATACAGAGAAGATATGTATCAGAGCTGGTCTGGGCCTAAAACTCCTCCTTCCTTAGAATTTTCGACGGCCTCGTTGATTATCCTTTGGAGTAGTCTTTTGGAGAGACATTCCTTAATTCTATTCCCTATATATTACACAGGGCAACAAAAAAATATTTTTGTTTTGGTGCCTGGGATTTTAGAGCTGATTTTAACTATATTTGGGACGCTAAATCTATACATGCAATCCGTTTTTCTCTATCAGCTCTACTTTTTTAGATACATCAACTTATCTACCAATGTGGTTTTTATTCAGTATATTCATTTATGAGAGTTCTAAAATTATTATATATTCATTAATGTAGGTACAATGGTTTTATTGTCAGTCTGTAATTGAGTAAATTCCAGGTAAATCTATAAATAGTGGAACCATTGCCTATCAGGTATCTGAACTGACCCTTTTAATCACCTAACTCGGGTAAGTCTCGTCAGTTTGTGAGAGTAGATCGAATTCGGCGTGTTATTTTATGTTAAGAAAAGAGTGTTTTTGTGTTATTGAACAGAATTAAAATGAGTTCAGGTTCCAGTTCAAGAAGAAGTTGTGTAAACCAACCTGATGTGTTTTGCTATATATGCGGAGAATACATGTTTCAACAAAACAGACAAACTATTACTGACTTTGTAAAGCGAGCGTATCTTGGATACTTTGGAGTTAAGCTTGGTGATCAGGACAAAACGTGGGCCCCGCATCTCGTATGCAAAACTTGTACAGAGCATTTACGGCAGTGGACTACCGGGAAAATAAAATGTCTAAAATTCGGCGTACCAATGGTTTGGAGAGAACCAAAAAACCACTTCAATGATTGTTATTTCTGTTTAGTAAATACTAATGGAATCAATCGAAATAACCGCAGTAAGTGGACTTATCCCAATTTAGACTCGGCAATACGCCCTATCCCGCACTCAGATGAAATACCGATTCCAACATTTCATCAGCTACCACATATCTCTGATGACGAATATTTTCCCTCTGATCGCTCTTCTGATGCTAATAAAAGTTCTGATGCTAATGAAACTAACAGTGACTATGAGGGGACGTCATCAGTTCCTCAACGCTTCAATCAAAATGAATTAAATGATCTCACCAGGGTTCTCAATTTATCGAAAAAAGCTTCTGAAGTACTGGCTTCTAGGTTGAACGACAAAAATTTACTGGAACAAGGAACCAAAATTACCTTTTACCGTACAAGAGAAAAAGATCTGCTACCATTCTTTTCTCAAGAAGACAATCTTGTATTTTGTCACGAAATTAGGGGACTCATGAAAGAAATGGGACTTTCTGAATATATTCCAGATGATTGGCGCCTATTTATTGACAGTTCAAAGCGAAGTTTAAAATGTGTCCTTCTACATAATGGGAATAAATATGGTTCAATACCACTAGCTCACTCAACGAAACTGAAAGAAGAATATAATACCATAGCTTTGGTCTTGCAGAAGATAAAGTATTACGAACATCAATGGATGATTTGTGTAGACTTAAAAATGGTAAACTTTCTTCTTGGGCAGCAAAGTGGTTACACGAAATATCCGTGTTTCTTGTGCCTCTGGGATAGTACGGACAAAACACACCACTGGGTTAGAAAAGATTGGCCTCAGAGAGAAAACATGGACGTTGGGGAAAAGAATGTCATTAACGACGCTTTGGTTGAAAGAGAAAAAAATCATACTTCCTCCGTTACAAATAAGGTGGGCTTAATGAAGCAATTTGTAAAGGCTCTTGATAAGAATGGGTCTTGTTTTGCATATATAGGGGTAAAAATGCATCAGTTGAGCACAGAAAAACTCAAAGCAGGGATATTTGACGGCCCACAAATAAGACAATTAATTAAGGATCCTGCCTTCATAAATTCAATGAATCAAGTTGAACGAGCAGCTTGGACATCATTTGTTGCAGTTGTAGAAAATTTTCTAGGCAAACATAAAGCTCAAAACTATGTTGAAATGGTTAACAAGATGCTTAATAGTTTCAAATCCTTAGGGTGCAATATGAGTATTAAAATACACTATTTACACAGCCACTTAGACCGTTTTCCAGAAAATTTAGGAGACATGAGTGAGGAACAAGGTGAAAGATTTCACCAAGATATTAAAGTTATGGAGGACCGCTACCAAGGAAGATGGGACATGCACATGATGGCAGATTACTGCTGGAGTTTAAAAAGGGACTGTTTTAAAAAAACATTCAAGAATGTCGCGGAAAAGAAGCTTTCCAAGTGTTGAGTGACTATTTCATTTCTTCAATGTTTTTTTTTTGTTTGTATGTACGACATAATATTGTATTTTGTATAACTAAAATAAAAATTTCGTATCTACTTTTGTTTACTACACTTACGGATTTGAGTTACAATAATGTAACTTATATTTCTCTAAAATTGTATATCTTAAAAATTTGAGCTCCTAGGTACAAATGAATACGTTATTTGAATTTAGGACATCAAATTGATATAGAATCAGCTCAAAAAACCTCGACATCAAAACAGCTGTTCCCCTGTGTTATTATTCAAATTCAAATTCAAAATTCTCTTTATTTTAAAAGTATGCCAGCATACAATAAAATAGTGTCCACAACTAAGACTAAAACTACCTAACAGGAATAAACATTATCAAAATATCTATAGAATTCTTCAATATTATATCGCTCAATTTTCAATAACAATCTAAAGATTTTCTTTTTGAGTATTTTGAGATTTGCAATTAATTTAATATCATTTGGTAAAGTGTTATACAACTTTATTCATTGATAATGTGCACCCTTCTCTGTCATAGTCAATCGGTGTCTTAGGTAAATATAGTTCATTGTTCTTGTGGCATATACAGTTTGTGACTCATATCTTTCAAATAAAGAACTATTTTTAAACAGGAATAGTGTATATTTCTGTATGTAAACAGCAGTAGCAGTAAGTAGTTTATTTTCTGTAAACTTTCCTCTACATGGTTTAAATTAAATATAATTCGTAAAGCTCTTTTTTGACGAACAAAAACGCTACTAGTATCTCTATAATTTCCATACTTGATAATTTCATACCTTATATGGAACTCAAAGTTTGCATGATACAATATTTTCTTGATGTCCAAACGGATACACCTCCCCAAGACTCTAAGACTATAACATATTCTGTTTAATTTGCTCACAATATGGTTGACATGACATTCCCAGGATAAAGTACTATCTAAAAACATGCCCAAAAACTTAACTTCAGCATTTAAACTAATATTGTTACCATTTAAGATTAAACTAGTTGGTTCCTCTAGTCGTAACCTGTTGTTTTAAATATCATAATGTTAGTTTTTGTGTTATTCATGACTAGCCTATTCTTTGTGAACCATTCCTCCATCCCTAGCATAAAAATCTCAGCATCTTCTTCAAGGTCAGTAATGTCTTTATTACTTAACAAAATGTTCGTATCATCTGCATAAATAGTAATTTTACATTTATTATATATCAAAAGTAATTCAGTTATGTTATTTACATATAAGATAAACAGTATAGGACCCATAACACTACCTTGTGGAATGCCTAACATTATCTTCTTTTTTTGAGATGACACCCTGTCACTTCCCTACCTATCACCACTCTGTGTTCCCTACAAGATAAGTATGATTTGATCCACTTCAGGGTTGTTCCTCTAATTCCGTACATGTTTCATTTCTGTACAAGTATATTATGATTTAATGTATCATATGCCTATGATAAATCAAGAAACAACCCTAGAGGAATCTCGTTGTTTTCTAGACCGTCTATTATCTGTTGTACAAAGTTAACAATTGCTGTTTGAATGGATTTTCTATGTAAGTACCCATGGTGTGCTTTATTAAGTAGGCCATTTTCCACCATAAATCCTAGAATTCCCTGGCACATAACATGTTTAAATATTTTGGAGAATGAACTGAGCAGACTTATTGGGCGATAATTTTCTATATTGGTTTCATCACCTTTTTTATAAACCGGAATTACTAGTGCAATTTTTAACTGTTCCGGAAATATACCATATTTAATTGAATTATTTATGTTGCACATTGAAGGTTCCATATTTTCGGATATCACAAACTTTATTAGGCTATTTGAAATCTTATCAAAACCGCACGTGAACTCATTTTTCAGTTTTGTGATTATCTGCATTTCCTCTTTATTCACTAATTCTACCTGAATTTCTACAGGATTATATTAGGTGCTTGGTTATCAAGAAGTCATTAAAATCATTTGCTATTGTCTCCTTATTGCCTTCAATTTTAATGTTTTCTCTGCTGACTTACCTTTTATTTTATTTATAATTTACCAAGTACATTTACTTTTATTATCCGAACTTCTTAACATCTCCGCATAGTTTTTTCTTTTATGGTCTTTCAAGAAGGTGTCATATTCTTTCTTTTCATTACCGTATATATTATATCTAATATTTACATTTTTTTATTACATAAAGAATATCCAATTGTCTTTTACACTCTTTGATTTCAGGACTACTTTGCATATATTTGGATTTATTAAAATTTCTGCGTGGGATCTTAATTTGGGGAAAATGCTCATTAAATATCTCTAAAAAAAGTTTCATAAAAGTAGACCACTGGTTGTCTACTAATTCAGCATTGATTGAGTAGATGGACTGCCAATTTAATTTTTAAAATTAGTTTTATTCTGAGTGTTAAAGCTTCTTTTTTTAATGAATAAAGATTTTTGTTTTTCGATATATAATATCACCTTCTGAGCAGTATGGTCTGAAATCATCGAGAGCAAAATTTGGGATGTCATACCACCATCAAAATTTGTTAGTATGATATCAATACAGGTACGACTTGTGTTAGTAATGCGCGTATATTTTAAAATAGTGTGTTTGACATTGAAAGAGGAATCAATTGAATTAAATTGAGAAATATTTTTTGAAGCTGACAGAAAGTCAATATTAAAGCCGCCACCAATGGTAACTATATCTAACTATTATATTAACTATACAAATCAAAATTATTAGACATATGACAGATACGAACATTGAACAGTGTGGTGTTTTTGATATAAAACCTTCGTATTCAACTGCATCAATACTGGTTCTTGCAGATGGTACGGTTTTAAATTAATACTTCTCTTTATTTATGGTTCAAATGTGATATTTTGAAATATTTCGTTAATACAAATGATACTGGAAAATTTTTCATGTCCTATGATTATATTATAATAACTGAAAATTACATTACAGATGTTAAAGACTTTTCTGGAAGTACTTTTACGGTCTACCGTTATTTCATTAGGTTTATTTGTTCTATATAAGAATTTGTTATTTTCCGTGTACAGGCTGGTCCAAATTGGACACTTTTAAAGGTAAACCCTTTATCTAAAGGAGATAGACGAAAACTGACGTTAGTGTCTTGATCAATTTTTATGATAAACTCAATGGTGAAAACCGCATATCGATATCTAGTACCGTTTCAGATATACTCCTTTCCTATTGAAAATTTTTGATTTCTGTAAAAATATTCTCAAAGCACTTTTTCACGTGGATTTCAACAGTGTAAGTTACATTTTTTAACAACTAATATTTTAATAGTTATTAACGCAAAAATATGTTTTTTAAATGGGATACCCTGTATATTTTTTCTTATCCGAATAGAGCTTTACATTATCATTCTAAAAATATAGCACATTTTATATT
The DNA here is from genome assembly GCA_019049505.1 of Pachyrhynchus sulphureomaculatus. NCBI lineage: Eukaryota > Metazoa > Arthropoda > Insecta > Coleoptera > Curculionidae > Pachyrhynchus > Pachyrhynchus sulphureomaculatus. The sequence goes on from CM032446.1 coordinate 138,839,692, forward strand.
TTGCTTAAATCTACTTCACAATATAAAGGTTTTCAGTTTTTATGCGAGTTTCAAATGCACATTTTGTGAAGTAGGCTTTGGACTGAGCGGCCATATGGTTTAATTCAATTGTTTACTCATAGTTGTCAAATTTTACTTCAGGATCAGTTATTGAATTGTCAAATAAATCGCAATGAAGTTTGAAAATTACGAAAAAATGGGATATGATAGTGTGTTTCATACAAACCGAAGAAAATTTGGAAGCGGCAAGTAATTTGTACCACGAACGGTATCCAGAGAGGCGTCAACCCTTCATGGATATATTCGCTCGATTGCGACATAACCTAGTTAATAGTGGCCAGAAAAATTATGCATCAAACAGGGATAAGGAGTTAGAAGAACTAGTAGTTTTAGGAACTATCGGAAATAATCCCAACACTTCAACCCGACAGTTAAAAGAATCCACCGGACTACCAAGAACTAACGTAAATCGTACTTTGAAGAAGCACAAATTCAGGCCATATAAGATAAGAAAAGTTCATCACCTTAGAGACGGAGATTTTCAACGGCGTATGGATTTTTTCCAATAGTTTCTGGAGAATTGTAACCATGTTTCGAATTTTTCATTAAATTGCATTTGGACAGACGAAGCTTATGTAAGCAATGCAGGTATTTTTAACCGTTTCATTTCTTATGCGTGGGCACAAGAAAATCCTCATTTAGTTGTGGAGCAAAGAAATCAAGGCAGATTTGGATTGAATGTATGGGTAGGAATTTTTAGAGGCAGGGTTATAGGTCCATTTATTTACGAAGGAATACTGACCTCTCAGAGATATTTAGAAATTTTAAGGCAGCAAATAGAAACTCTTGTTGATGAACTGCCGTTAATGAACCTTAGAAATATATTTCTTCAACACGACGGGGCACCCCCTCATAACGCTGCAGGGATCAGTAATTTTTTATCGGCCAATTTCGACAATAACAGGATAGCCAACCACGGTCCAAACCGTTGGCCGGCAAGGTCACCGGATTTAACACCCATGGACTTCTATTTCTAGATTGAAAGACATAATTTTTAAATTGCCGACAAACACCAGGCCAGAGTTAGAAGTCGCAGTGATACAAAGTTTTGCAGCTCTCAATCCTCTTGAACTAATCAACTCGGTAAGAAGTGTCCAGGAAAGGTGCCGCCTATGTATAAATGAGACTGGTCGACATTTCAAACAATTATTTTGTTTCAGTTTCTTCTACTCGGAATAAATTGTTTTATTGTTGTTTTCTTTTATTTTCTGCATAGTTTAAAGTACTATAGCATTTAGTAAATTTCATTGTATTTATGACTCTTAGAGTTACTTCTGAGAATTTTTTTTTACGATTTGACTGCTATCGGTAAACAATTGATATTGCCGCTCAGTCCAAAGCCTACTTCACAAAATGTGCATTTAAAACTCGCGTAAAAACTAAAAATTTTGAAGTAGATTTAAGCGAAATAAAAAGTGTGCTATATTTTTAGAATGACAATTTAAAGCTCTATTCGGATAAGAAAAAATATACAGTGTATCCCATTTAAAAAATATATTTTTGAGTTAATAACTATTAAAATATTAGTTGTAAAAAAATATAACTTACACTGTTAAAATTCGCGTGAAAAAGTGCTTTGAGAATGTTTTTTACAGAAATCAAAAATTTTCAATAGGAAAGGAATTACAAACATTTTTCTAAAATGCAGATTTTTGAAAAACAGCCTGTATATCTGAAACGGTACTAGATATCGATATACGGTTTTCACCATTGAGTTTATCATAAAAATTGAGCCTCAGATACTGACATCAGTTTTCGTCTATCTCCTTTAGATGAAGAGGTTTACTTTTAAAAGTGTCCAATTTGGACCACCCTGTACATTGATAACCTATAATTGTTATTTACTGAGGCAAAAGTATAATTTCTAATCGAATAAGAGTTAATTAACTGTTGTTAACAAAACCATTTGCTGTTTGTATGAGAACATTGTCCATACCACAAATTATCACAATAATATTTACTAGGGTATATTAAAATTATTTTTTCATTGTTGCTATGGGGTAGACAATTTGTAATATACATAGACTATCTTTAAATATTGGTATTTTAACGACCAGAACTGCCTTATTATTATTTAATTGAACAAACCCTACTTTGCAAATTGATATTAATTCATAGATTTGGTTTAGAGGCCAAAGTTGATTATGAATATGACGCATTTTTAAAAAGTCCCAAATATCTTTTAATCAACTAAATTTAATAACGTAATATTTAATATATATGCAGTAGCGAAAGTTATTTTATTTAAAAGATTTTTATCAAATGTGAGTCAACAATGGAAAGCACACCATAGGTGGAAAGCCGGTTTCGGTTAAATTTCCCCAATTTTTGATATGTTGTTCTACTCAATGAGCTAATCAAAAGTTTCCATGGGCCCCCGCTTATACAGCTACAATCGGTATATTTATACCAAAAAAATTATTTGGACACTCACTGGTCAGAAGAGGTTCCTGAAAAATTGTGTAGCAACAAGTATATGTCACTCCTTGAAGTTTTTTAACCCCTTACGGGGAGCAAAAGCTATTCTCACTGCCATACAACGGTATCTTGGATTCAGAAAAATTATTTGGACACTCAGATGGGCATAGATAGCTAAACTGTAAGATTTATTAAAATTGATAACGATAATATTTGTTTTTAATGCAGAAATACTTCCCTTTTTAATTAATACATCAATTCTTGGAATTTCAATTTCTTTTATTACAGTAACATTATAAAGAGCAGAAAAGTTGTAAATGTAGGTGAGAAAAAAAAACCGTTGTGGGGGAGCACCAGTTGCGTTGTGTAGCAGTGAGAACGATTTTTACCCTTCGTAAGGCGTGGAAAGGCATCAGGAGGTGGCTCATATTAATTGCTTCATCTTTTCCTTAGGACGGTATACCCATCTGAATAGCCAAATAATATTTTTGAATTCAAGATACCGTTATGTAGCAGTGACAATGACATTCACTCCCTGTAAGGGGTTGAAAAGCTTTAGGGTGTGGCTCATAGTTATTGCTACAATACCTTTTAGGATGCTATGCACATTTGAGTGTCAAAATAATTTTTTTCGAATCCAAGCAGTGTAGCAATGACAATGACTTTCATCCCCCGTAAGGAGTTCAAAATTTTCAGGGGGTGGCTCATAGTTGTTGTTACATCATTTTTCAGGAAACTCTTTTGACCTGAGTGTCCAAATAATTTTTTTGGTATAAATATACCGATTCGTAACTGTGTAAGCGATTTGTAATTCCTGCGTTATCGATGAAATAAAGCGAAAAGCTGTCTACATGTAGGTAAAATCCTTGGAATGATGTTTTTTACTCGGCTGAGATATAGAAATGTTTTTGTATGAGTATAATTGTTTTGATTTGCTGGAGCGCTTTATTTCCCTATGGAAGGTGAATAGAGATTGTAGGGTGGATTTTTGGGGCTCGGGCCCTTGGAGACTTTTGATCAGCTCGTTGAGTAGAAAAACATATCAAAAATTAGGGAAATTTAACCGAAACTGGTTTTTTTTTCACCTACGGTGTGCGGGGTCCTTTGTGGAGAATGAGCTTAGAGTTTAACTATAGGGTCAATAAAATAAGTCCTACTTGTTATAGCTAGTTCTAAATGCTTTGTATTATTATATAGTAATATGTCCCTCAAAACAGCTTAATTGGTTCAATTTATGCATCGTTTTAAGTTTATTTAGTTTTATGCTATCAAAATAATTATTTATATTTTCTGTAAGTTTTTATTATTAGTATACAGAGTGTTTGCTTGATTTTGAATTAGTATATGGTTTGTGAAAAGGTTAGTTAATGTAGTTTAAGTATTAGATAGATTAAATTATATATGGGTAGTATGGTAGGTTTCTACAACTAAACCATTACTAATGTTTTCTGGGTAGTATCCATTATTAGGGATTGATACTACTTCTAGCGAGTTGACGTTTATCAGTATCACTAATCTGCAAAAGAGAAGGATATTTTCTGAACCTTTTAATTCTTCTTTGGTTATTTTGTTAGTTTTCAGTTTTCCTTGAATAATATTTTTATTCTTTCTGGTAATGTTAATGGGAATATATTTTGGACAAGCTCTATTTGGCTTATCTGATTTCTTATAGATAATTTTATTGTTAGAAATATGATCGGTATCTTTACTTTATTTTGCTATTTGCGATTTTTGAGTATCATGTTGTTGATAAAAAGGAATCATTCCTTGTTTTCGCTTTTCATTATATCTCTCGGGTATAAGTATAGTTAAATCGTTATTAATATTAGGTTCATGGAAGTATGGTCCGTAAAGTAAATTGAACAGAGAAAAACCTGTAGTTGACCGTATAGTTTGATTGTAGATTAAAATACTGGATGTCATTAAATTATCAGTTGATTCGTCAGGATCTTTTTACTTTAAAATTCTTAATTTTTCTATTAGGGTGGAGTGTAATCTTTCAACCGGGCTGTTAGATGTTGAATTATTAGGAGTCACATAATCTAGTTCGATACAGGGCAATTAGCAAAATTGATAAAAAACGTCTAAGTTTATTTTGAATAGTAAGAGCGTTTTAATCTTTTATAAAATATGCTTGTACATATTAAATGAAAGAATCTAATACCGTTAAAAATAAAGATTGTGATTATTGGAAAATATCCATATAGATGGTCTTAAATGGTTTTTCAGATAATAAGGGTTTTTTTATGAGTCTAGTACACGTGCTGCAGGTAAATCCATAAAGCGCTACAGGGGCGACATGTGTGCTAAAAAAGCGATTCATGTTGGCCTTGAATCGCTGTAAATTTTACTCGGTGGGAAACATAGTCCCGGGCAAATTATTCCAAAGGGATGATGTTCTCCATATAAAAGACTAATTAAAAAGGGTTGTTCGAAAAGTAACAAGCTGAACCTCGTACGGAAGTGAAGTATTAGCGCGACGTGTATTTCTAGCTTGAACCGCTCTGGGAGGAAGTAAGCGGGCTACATCCATCGAACACTTTCTATGAAAATACTTGCAGAATAGACTCAAGTCGCCAACCGTTCTTCGATGTTCCAACGAATCAAGGCCGCCGGTCAGTTCCGGGTCTCCAATCAGGCAAACAGCTCTTCTCTGAATAGCATCCAACAAATGCAGAGCATGAGAGTAGTATTACATAGTTGGTCGAATTTGAGCTTTGTACAGAATTAACAGTTGTGGAGTGTAAAGCTTTCTGGTTCGAAATAATATTTCCAGCTTTCGAGAAGCTCTCTTTGCTATGCAAAACGTTCATACCAAGACATATTTGCTCCCACATTAACGCCCAACAAATTGAGTGACGATGCTAGAGGAATGGAGTGCCCCGATATAACTATGTCGGGTTCAGCAACATTAACATTTTCAGAAAAAACTTCTGTCTGGATTTTTGTAGCATTAAATTCCCCGTGGTTACTGTCACCTCAAGATAGAATTTCTTCCAGATCTTTGTTAAGTTAAATGACTTCCTGCTGTCTGCGAATATTCGTCAGAATAGCCGATGTCTGAGCGTTCAGAGTAAATGAAGAGATAAGCGTACTGTCATCTGCAAAGCTGTAGATTGGATTCCCAGTCTTTTCCTGCAGATCGTTAATGTAAATGAGAGTATGGAGCCCTGGGGCACACCGGTGTTGATAGTGAAAGTGTTAGAAAGAAATACGTTGACTGCCACTTGTAAAGAACGCTCTCTGAGGAAACATGAGAGCCACAAACAGAGCTTTGTAGACATCCCAGAAGAGCTTATGTTAGCCAACATCCATCGTGCCAAACACATTCGAATGCCTTGGATATATCATGAGGAACCGCTCGAGAATCTCCAAACTGTTCAATTGCGTTGTTCCAAACAGATGTTACATAAGTCAGAAAATCTCTTTTTGATCTATGTTTACGAAAGCCATATTGGTGGCCGCTAATAACGTTGAATCCTTCAAGATATTTTAGAAGATGCTGATTGAAAGCATTTTCCATGACTTTCGATATTATTGATACTAGTGCTACTGGTGGATATTTATTTGGTAGTCTTTTTGCCTTTTTTAGGCATCGGCTAAACTGTGGCACATTTCCAGCAGGAAGGAAATATTCCCTTTCTGTAGGATAGGTTGAAAAGTCTACAGAAAACTGGTGTTAGTTTCCTCACACAGTTTTTGAGGATTATGGCAGGCAGTGCCAGAAGCTTTTTTGGTGTCTAGCTTCATTAAAATACGTTTTATGATACGCTGTCTGAAGAAAATATCGGGCATCCTTGACTGCACTATGGGAATAGTAGGTGGTGTTTTTCCTTGGAAATCGACAGTAGAATGTAAAGCAAAGAGTTCAGCCAGCAATTTCACTTTGTCAACATGGGTTGCTGCAATAGAATTATCTGGCCGCGTGAGTGGTGGTATGGTGGATTTGGTGAAATTTTGACTAACTACCTTAGCGACTGACCAAAAGGACCTGGAATTGTTGGGACAAGCGAGAAATTTGTTTCTAATTCGTTGATTGTGTGTCTCTTTGGTTTCGTCGATAATTTCTTTGCATCTGTTCCGGGCACGAACAAAGGTGTTAAGATTTATGGCGTCAGGATTTTCACACCATTGTCGATAGGCAAGATGTTTAGAAGCAACAGCTTAATTGCATTTTCGGTCGAACCAAGGCTTGCCGTTGGAAGGGAATTTCTTCGAGAAAGGGATGTAAGCTTCCATACCAGCCAAAATAACATCGGAAACCTCCTTGATGCAGTCAGATGAGTCCTCGGATCGAAAACAAACGTCTAAGCAAGGGAAAGTTCGAAAATATGCCATGAGTGCTTCCCATTTAGCAGATTTGTAGTGCCAAATCTTGCGCGGTTTAGGCGCCTCTCTGTCACTGATTGGTAGGATACTCGATGTCGAAAGCAGTTTATGGTCGGAAGAACCTAACGGCGGATTTACGGTGACCGTGTAAATCTCTGAATTGGTGGTTAAAAACAAATCAAGAAGAATGACCAACTCCCCATTTCGATCAGGGATCCGTGTTGTTTCGTCAATAAGCTGAGTTAAGCCACAACTGATTGAGAATGATTCAGCTTCACGACGTTGTTTGTCGGTAGTATTTGAATACTTAAACCAGTCCTTCAAAAGGTATTCTATAGGGAATACTTTCATACTTATTTTCTGAGCATAATTCAGATTTATTTATTTTTGAAGTAATTGTATCTCTTAACTTCGGCCAATAATACTCTTCCTTAAGTTTGTTATATGTCTCAGTGGTAATTTTCAATAATTTCCTTTTGCATTTGTTCATCTGTTACGTTTTGTAAATACTTGTATGAAATGCAGATTTTTATAGTATTTAATAGATTTCTTTTACTTTAGTTTTGAATGATTCTATAAGTTTCTTACCGTTAATATGTATATATAGTGGTTAAATTATTAATATTTAATAATTCTTTGCTTACCATAATTAAAGAGCCTTTCTCATTTTCTCTCGGAATTTGTACTACTATATGTGTCTTGTTAAAAGATTTTGTATTGATTCTTTTGAATGTTTTTTTGTAAGTAATTATTATTTTTCTTGAAGTATAGTTTACAGGTAGTTCAGATATAGGTAGAAGTTTTCCTTCGGGTTCTTTATTAGAATGTGAGGAGGCTTGGGAAGAATTTGCTTGTGATGGATTTTCTTCGTTTTCGCAGTCGTGAAATCTTGCAGGTTCGGTACGTCGTATGATATATTTGGAATAATAGATTCGCTTTCATTTATATTTATGTCTATACGAAATAGTGCGTCAACGACTACATTTTCTTTGCCCTTTTTGTATCTAATTTCGTAGTCGTCCAAAAGTCTTCCAATTCTCCGTCTTGTTAATTGCGAACTTGGTTCTTTTATTTTTGATAGCGAGACTAACGGGTTATGATCTGTTTCGATTAAGAACTTCTTGGCATATAAGTCCAGGATAGTAATTCTTAATTCCTTTACGACAGTGGTGTCATTTTTCTCGTCTGTTTAGGGTTCTCGAATAATAAGCTATGGGGTGGTCATTTTGAGATAATACGCTTCCTATGGCAAAGTTCGAGGCGTCAGTCGTTAGCGTAACGCTTTTTGTCCAATCAGGATAAGCTAATATGGGTGAGTTTGTAATTAGTTCTGTGCACTTCTTAAAAGCTTCGACGTATTCTGGGTTATCTGATTTAATTACAGTACCTTTGCGTAAACAAAGTTATTTCTGAAAAGTTTTTTATAAATCTTCTCTAATGTCCTATAAGTCCTAGAAATGCTTTTATTTCTTTCTGCGTCTTAAGTATAGGACAGTTATTAATAGCGGTTATTTTAGAAGAATTTGGTTTAATCCCTTCAGGTGTTATTACATGGCTCAGAAAGATTATTTCTTTAGAGAGGAATTCTAATTTATCTAGTTGTATCTTGAGATTTACCTCTCTGAATTTTTTAAAAATTATTTTTATATGATTTAAATGTTCTGGAAGTTACTTCGAAAAAATGACTACGTCGTCCATGTAGACAAAGCAGAATTTATATAAGTAATCTCGTAAAATTTCGCCCATCGTACTCTGAGAGGTAGCTGGAGCGTTTCGTAATCCAAAGGGTATTAGTAATATCTATTGTTTACGGTGAAGGCTGTTTTCCCAATTAAATCCGGGTCCATACCAATCTGGTGGAAACATTGAACTAAGTTTAGCGTTGTGAAATATGTACATTTTCCTAAATTATCTAAAATTTCCTCTATTCTTGGTAAGGGAAATTTATCCTCTACAGTTTGGTTATTTAGGGATCTGTAATCAATTCTTTATTCCAGAAGCATCAGTTTTTTTAGGGACTATCCATACTGGTGCTAAATACGGTGATAATTTTTGGATTTGCTTCTGAATTTCTATTTGTTTTGTGGGTGAATGTCTAAAGGATTATTGGCCTATAGTGGGTATTTCTTATTTTATGTTTTGTTTGGGATTGGAAATAAAACACATTCCTTCTCGAACATTTATTAGAAGGTCAGGTATAATATGATTGATTTCTTTCATCATACCCGGAATTTTCAAAGTTTTTTGGTTAGAAAGGTTGGGTTGAACTGGTTCATTATAATGTAGAGAAAAAGTTAGAGTTTTGTTTTTTAACATTAGAGTTTTATCATTGTAATTTATGATAGCTTTCATAAGAGATAAATTTTTGGCATCTATAAGGGCATCGAAATTGTCGTGCCAGTCGACCACTCGAAATTTAATTTTGTCATTAATACCCAATTTTTGGAAAATTAGATGATTAAATTTTTGTTCTCCCTAAATGTTCTTTTACAAGATGTGGTTCTAAAAACATACTATCAGGGAAAATTTGAGCAATTCTAGGTTTAATGATAGAATCAGTGGCTCCTGAGTCGACTATGATAGTATATGAAATTTAGGAAGATAAATGTAGGGGAGTTCTATTTGTCTCATGATGCTGTTTAGATCAATTCTGAAGCTGAGGCGTGGCTCGTATAATATTTTTCTGGTTCGGTATCTGGGTTCACGGGTTCGAGAAGGTCAAGAAAATTTGGATCGTTGGAAAATCATAGTCATATTGACAATCATAATCGTCGGGGTATTCTTGATTAGCGATTTCAAGATTCATTAATTCTTGGAAACTATACTTTTGATTTGATTTGATTCCGGAAATGATTATGATTTGTAAATCGCGAATTTCTTTGGTAATCAGGGAGTTAGGTTGTCATGGAAACTGGGCCTATATTTTATTTGGTATTGAAGCGTTTATGCCGAACATAGGATTTGCTTTTTTAAATACAGTATTTTTTTGGAGAGTAAAAACATTTTGATTCGACCATCGAAAAGCGGGAATATTATTGGGAAATTTCTGATGTATTTATCGGGGTTGTATATTAATGGGTTGACTTTGAAAATGGTTTTGTAATGGTAAAAATGACGTTGGTTTGTGATTAAATATCGATTTTTGGTTACAGTTGGTGTTATTTTTCATATTAGAATTATGTTTTATATTCTGTTGATTTAATTGATTTCTTAAATTACATTACGATTCCACTAAATTGTAGTTAGAAATGTAAGCAATAGCGTAATCTAATAAATTTGAGTTAGATGTTAACAAGTATGCTTTGACTATATCGGATGAATTGCTAATTAAAGTAATAATAGCGGTTTTTGCTGTTTGGAGACGAAATTTTCGATAGATTCTTCTGCTAGTATTTTTGCAAATATTCTTTGCATAAATTGTTTTAAACGAACTATAAAATCCATAAGGCTTTCACTCTTTGTTTTATTTAAATAATTTAGCTCATGTAATAAAACTAGATAACTTATTTTATAGCAAAATATTTGTCTTAGTGCAGTTTTTAAATTGTTCCATGTAGAAATGTCACATCAACAATAGTGAAGATTGCGAGCTGATCCTATTAGTTTTGATTTTATGGAGGCGAATTTCTTTTGGATTTCAGAAGTATTATACAATTCAGTATGGAATTCGTCAATACCTAAGATAAATTGTTCTAAATGTTGAAGATTTCTATCAAATGTGGGTAAGAGTAAAACATTTCTGAAAATCATTCACTGAAGAATATATATAAGTTGTATGGAGCTATGAGGACCAGAGAGGTCTTGTTTTCTATGTAGGTTTTGATTCAGCGATGTAGAGACGTCAATTGTGACATATGTGTACCTGATCGACTACCAAAAGGCGTTAGATACAGTCCAACATCACAAAATGGTCGAAGTTCTGAAAGACATTGGGCTAGATGGAAAGGATTTGCGGGTTATTAGCAACCTCTACTGGTATTTATTAAAGCAGAAGGGGAGCGCTCAGAAGCAATATCGATTGAGCGTGGAGTAAGGCGGGGTTGTGTTTTGTCTCCACTATTGTTTACACTCCGAGCAAATCTTCAGAGTGGCACTGGAAGATTCTGATGAAGGAATACTGCTTAATGGAGCGAATAAATAACACTCGTTATGCTGACCATACGGCGATTATGGTTGATAACTTAAAGGGTCTGCAACATCTTATAACACAAATAAACGAAGTCAGTAATCGATTCAGTCTCGAACTTAATATCAGCAAAACAAAGTACAGTAAGTCTCCGGTTCGTGCTACTTTGTTGATGGTTAACAATCAACAAATACAATGAACTCCACAATATTCATGATAAACGAACAATGGAATCATTCACAGAAAATTCGTTGCCATATCGAAAAAGTTAGAGCAGTGTTCCTCAAAATGACGTCACTTTTCAAAAGCTCAGCAATAAAATTGGGCACGAAAATCCTAAGATGTCATGTCTTTGATGTCCTTCTTTATGGTGTGGAATTTTGGACGCTGACTGACGCTAAGAAACTTGAGGCATTTGAATTATGGCCGAATTTTGAAAATTTCTTATACTGACCATATTATTAACAAGGATGTCTTATGTCACATGAACAAGAAACTGGAAATTATGGAAACTATTAAAGTAGGAGAATTGGAGTTTTTAGGTCACATAATGAGAAATCCCCATAGATATGAATTACTATAGCAAATACTCCAAGGAAAGATATTTGAAAAAAGGGGAACAGGACGCAGACGTATTTCCTAGCTAAACAATCTGCGAAATGGTTTCTCAACAAATACTACCGGTCATTTCAGAGTTGCAATGGATAAAGTAATAATAGTTAGAATGATTGCCAACATTCGAACCGAATTGGCACTTTAAAAAGAAGAAGAAGTGGGTAAAAGTTTTGCGAATGATTCTGCGTCCATTTTGTTATGATTTAAATTTAAATTATTTTTAATAGAAATATTTTCTAAGGGGTTACTTAAGTTTTCAATATTTAAAGTAGGTTCACTCAAATTTAAAAGAGAAATGTTATCTTTTATACAATTAATAATGCGTTTCTTAGAGCCTGACAGGAAAAATAAGGCAATTTTAGTTGTTACTTACATTAGATAATTTAAGGTAAGATCCACAATGCCTTTCTTCTGCAATGGTACACCAAAGTTGGTCCACTCAGGGAATCAAGTACTTGCCGTCTAGTAGTCTTCCAGGAATGTGACTTTCTTTGACCAAGTTTCTCTTACTCGTAACATCTTCTTCGTTAAGGGAGTAGACTTCTTAATTCTAGATCAACGGATATCCGATAAAGATCCAATATTTCTTCGAATAATGCCTATATGAATTAAAATTTAAACTTAACGCCACACTATCCTGTTCGTAACGCCAATTACGAATCAGAAGTGTGGAAACTTATTTTTAAAAAACGTTTTATTACTCTTATAAGTTAAAATGTATAATAATTTATAATTACTAGGTTGAATAATATATTATGAGTGAGTTTTCTTTTATAATTTGTCCTTATATATACTTTCTATAATTAAGATAAAGTAATCTGTTTTCTTAGACTTAACTACTCTCTAATGTCTAAATTATACGCAGAAAAGACTTGTATCAGTACCGGTCTGGGCCTATAACTCACGCCTTGATAAAATTTCTCACTAAAGAGGAAAATGAATTAAACGTTTATTATGAAATATTTTCTCAGATTTACTATAATGACGACCCATCTTATTTTCAAGTAAAACTTTGGGGTAAACCGTTACGATGGGACGGAAGACCGATTGAGGCCAGAATTGAGGAAACTGTCAAACCTGTGGAGGATTTGCTGCTGCAACCTGGACAAATGAAGATCCCAGTACTTGATAAAGATGCTGGTGTATCCAACACTATACTTTTTCAAGTTTGTGCACGGAAATTTAGGGATGAAAAAGTTTTTGCGTTTAACTCTTTACACCAGAGTAGAAACTGACGAGGAAAGAAATATCTTAAGAACATTTGGCCACTTTACAGAATAAGTTATTTTTTGCAAATTGTTATTTTTGACGTGACAAGGTTCTTCTATTGGAATCCTTCAACGGAACAGGGTTCGATATAAAGAGTTAATAAGAGTTCTTCAACTCAAAAGAAGTTACATTTTAAAAAGTTGGCAGCGGCCATTTGCCAGGACTGCGTTGGAATTTTACTCATTAAATATATGAAAATGCATTCACAATTAGTAAAGATATGTACAAAAGGACGATACAAAACCGGAAATAGGGCATTAGAGAAAAATATCAGAATTCATGGAGAATGAAAACTTTGTGGTTGTGCAATAACTGTAGTACCCACAAGGTTCACGCAGTGCCGAAAGCTGTGGATTCGGTTATCCATCTATAGTCCCGGCCTAGCACTTTGTAATTTCTTTTTAGTCAAACTTCTTAAAAGAGACTTTAAGTGTCAAAATTTCGCTCAGAAAAATGGGTTGATAGACGCTGTAGCATCGTTTTTTGAGCCACTGTCTAAAAATTTTTTTTGAAAGGAATGAAGCAACGCAAGAAATGCTAATTTCTAAATTTATTAGTGAAGACGGTAGTTATGTAGCTAAATTATTGTTAGATAAATTTGAAAAAAATACTTTCGTAACGAATCATTGTCATACTGGAAGTTGTAGCATAGAAATGTTTTTAATAATCACAGTGTTCTGTTGAGAATATATGAGACACATGAGTGTTGCTATATACTAAAATAGTGTATTGTCTTTTCAAACTTAAGTTTAGAGCATTTTTAATTGTTCCAAAATTTCCAAAAATGTATTAAAAGTGTGAATTCTGACAAAAGAATTGATTTCTAAGTTATTTCGGAGACAGCAAATTTCATTATACCGAATTTGCTACTGGATTAATACCGAGAGAAATATGAAAAAGAACAAGTGTTGTTCAAACATTAAGTTAGCAAAAAAATAAAAAATTACATTTGTGCAACAAACTTCTAAAAAATGTAGTTATGTACTTCACGCTGGAGTACTCAGAATCATGACAATGTAACCAGAATAAAGTGCCGAGATAAAGGATTTATGGAGGAGATCAAGAAATGACATATCCATCAGGCATATCAACTTCTCTCTTTGAATTAAATGAAAATCAGAAAACAATAAGTAGAACGAATCTATCAGAACAAACAAAATTAATATGTTTAATTTGCACAGAAAAGTTCTTCCTTCTCCGAATTATATGTTATTTCCAAAAAAAAAAACATTATAAACTTTTTTTAATTGTTTTGTTTCGTAACAATAGGAAACATAATAGTTTAAAATAACATAGTATCATATAAAGAACGCCCCAAAGTCGATAGTTTGACGCACATACTATAAAAACCAAAATTTTTTAATAATTATTAACCGTAAAAATAAACATATAACTTACCAACGCGACCAATAAATGTTACTCCCACCATGACCCAAAATAATTAATAATTTTCCTAAAACGTTCATAAATATAAATATAAGATTTTGAATTGAATATTAAACTACTCTTTGCCATCAATTCTTTGCTAGCAACCAAGTAATTTTTTATAATAGCATTTCATTTCTAATTCGTACTTTCGAAGATGAAGGCTTTTGTTTTGTGTGTTTTTATCGTTCTTGCTATAACTGGCTGGACTAGTGCAAGACCCGATGAAAAATATACAACCAAGTATGACACCATTGATCTAGATGAAATTTTACAAAGTGACAGGTTATTAAGAAATTACCTAAATTGCCTCTTAGATAAGGGCAAGTGTACTAAGGATGGTGCTGAGTTAAAAGGTAAGTAATTTTATTTGATATTTTTAAAATACAAATATACCTAAAAATTATAGAAAACATCTAAATATAAAGACATACCTTTGATGTTATTTATTCTGAATACTATTGCTCTTAGCGTAGCCTTGATATTTAACAAAGTTTTATGCCCTAAAATGTCCATTTTAACTGCATAGTTTTGCCAAAAATAGTTTTTAGGTATATTCTTTTTTTTAGTTATGATTGCTCTTTTCGATATTCTATGCTTTGAAATACTAGGGTAAATGTGTGGTTCGAAAAAATTCTAATTTTAGAATAGCAAGGTAGCAGCAGTTGCTCTTTGTGGTAGAAATAATTATCCCAAGTTTTTAAAACTATTAAAATATAAAACATCCCTTTCCCCTATTAGTGAAATAATGACTTTAGTCACTTTAATAATTTTTAAGTACAATTTAAAATTATAAAAAGGTAGGCAGTAAGAAAAATATTTTCATAACTGATGAAGATGAAGACGCAAACTCTGTATTTACATTACTGGTAATAACAGTTTATTATGGTTCAGGCACCTTTTTTATTTTATTTTATTCCATAAAAATTACTAAACAAAAATCCATATCAAAATTCCAAATTATAAGTGGTTTCTCTATTAAATTAAATCAATCTTTAAATTTGATGATTTTTTTTATATATATTTTGAAGTATTAATGTGTAACAACTCATTAACTCGACATCAAGTTTTTATTCGGAATTTTTACCTAAATTCCTCAAAATATTTGTGTAACTTTGAAATATTTAGTATAAGATATTGTTGTTATTAAGATGATCAATTTATAATTTTTGAAGTTTTTTTCCATAGGACGAATATAAACAGAATTTTTATCATATGATACTTTATAATTCATATTCTCCGCCAGATAAAATTCCCAAAATTATTCTGAGAGCCGACTGCAAGGAAACACTATCGAATTTTTTATTCAACTTCTACGACCATTTAATTTTAGAAAGTAATATTCTGGTCTTTAAATTACTTGAGTCAAAACATAGATTAGTCGTTACTGTATTCATTGTTGAGTATTCATAAGTGAATATTTTCATTTTATATACTGATTGTAGATTGCAGAAGTATTAAATAGCAATAAATATGACAAAAGAAATTATATCGATGGTTCGATATATCTTGAATGTACACTGAAACTTTGTAACGCACTTATAATGGTACATATTTCGTTCAATCCAGGGGCCTTATTATAGTCTACAAATGCTAACTAAAAGAACTTGTTATGTTGGTGTTGGTTGTGGTATTTTTGATGATGTTTCGAGTTGATTGATTTGTGATCCAGAGTGTTTTTTCTAAACTACTTGTTCATTGTTTTGATATAATGAGAACCTATTTGTATGTTTTGTAGTTATTATTTTTGTGAGTAACTCACATATTTGAAACAGTCCAATTGTATTTTTCTTTCTTCCAAGTATTCGTTTAGTTATATCTTAAGATTTATTCTCTTCCATATTTTATAAGTTAGGAAATTATTCCGTCTTTTCTTGAAGCTCGATTTAATTTCATTTACCTAATTGCCTTTTTATTTGTTTACATATATTTATTTTTTAATAATTAATTATTGTTGGTTACGGGACTGCAGATTGCTAAACTTGGTTGATATTTTCAAATAAACTAATGCAATCACCTGAGGTATTTTAAATCTATAAAAAATATATAAATTATCATGGCTTTTTATTATGCAACAGTTATGTGAAGTTTTTTCCTTAAAATGTTTTTTTTGTTTATTTTCAAGAATTTTGTTTTTATATTCGCAGCGATGCGTTTATGTAAAACTTATACCTCAAAATTTACTTCCTCCTATTTTATGTGCTTTATTTTATTAGTAACAAAATTTCAAATTTCTAAAATTTTAGTTATTCAATAAGCGTTTTGTAAAATGTACTACTACTTGTATAATTTATCTAACAACTTTATTCAGCCTATAGTAGTAAAACAAACTGAATAAATAAAATAAAAAAAAATATTAATTTAATAATTATCCTTATTTTATACTTTATTAATTGCAAGCAATTGCAATTAAAATCTCGAAATGCCATATCCGATACTGACGTAGGCGACCCTCTCACGTTTGCCTGTGGGTCCTGCCTTTTTTAAGTGTTCCATAGACAAAGGAGACCTACAGTTTAAGGCCAGTTCCGAACGGCGAAAGCCAGAGGGCTTTACTAGGCATGATACTACAGCTGGTTTGCCATTGCCTTCCCGAGGGAGGTAACCGTCACATTGTAACTTTTATTTTTTCTCTTTTTTTTATTTTGTTTCCCGAGCCGAGAATCGAAGTCGGGTCGCCAGCGTAGAAGGAAGACACGATAACCTCTACCCTATGGCAATTAGAATAAATGGCCAATTTTAACAAGCATTATGGCGTATTCCTAAATTTAAATAGGACATCAGTCATCATCTTACAAAATATCAATGTCATTTTAGTTTTCAGCTACTAAGTTCCAAAATGCTGCAGATATTAAAACATTTTAGGATGGCAGTGGACGCAAACGTCATTATTTATCTAAGTCCTAATATTTGATTAACTATGGAGTTTCCCCTTCTTGTTAAATTAACGATTCAATTCTCCTAAAAATCTTTAAATACTTATAGAATCAGAAAATCAGACATTGCATCAATCTTTTCAATCTAAACTGAAAAAGTTGAGAGTCATAAAATGCGATTAAAGGTTCAAATATATTTATTAAAGTTACAATATTTGCTAAATAATTTTTAGATATGGAACAAACTTACCTGAACTAATTACGTTTAGCTTACTAAAAAATCTCAGCACTTGCAATTATATTCCGTTATAAGCACAGTTAAGCGAGAAGAAGATATTTTCTTCAACTATACAGGATCTTCTTTAAATTGTTATTGTTACGAGGCTGTACTCCTCACTAATAGTTTGATAAGTATAATTTATATGAGTTGAGGTGAAAACCTTTCCAGTATCACTTCATTTTTACAATGATTCTCAGTGCTGACATAAACATTGGCAATTTTTCTTTCTATTACTTGGGTCCACTATTAGTCTCTTCATAAGTTTAAACGTGCCCAAGAGCAGATCGCGTATATTATTGAATATCCTCTTCTTCAAGCATGTGATACTTTATTTTTCAGCACATCCCATTAGACTATCAAGCAAATAAAAGTATTTGTTTTTTTGAATTGTTGTGGCCGTTACTTGATGGAAATTCATAACGAATGTAATGAAAGACTGATATTGTCAATTTTCCACTTTATTTAGTTTCACTGAAACTGTATGACGCGTTTCGCTATACTATAGCTTCTTCTGATACAAAATTTTGTATCAGAAGAAGTCTTTCATTACATTCAGTATTTGTTTCAATTATGGCAGGATTAAGTTCGTCATACATTAAGTTTGCAACAGATTAGATGCATCGTTGAGCACATTTAGCATTGCAACTAACCTTCATCAATGTTAGTGCCGATTAAAACGTTTTGAGCAATCCCCTGATTCAATTTGTTATCTTGTTGTAACCCGCTGTAATATTCCATCTGGCATTCCTCTTACATAATGACTGCCCACGCCCATAAGGTAACATTCTGTCAGATATTGAATATGAAGGAGTTTACGCGATTTAAGAGTTTAACGTGGTTTTCCCTTTTGGAATTCCTGCTATAACTAGTTTTGCCTTGTTGTTTTTGATATTCTCAAAGAAAATCTGATTTTCTCCCCTTATATATATGTTTTCAGAATATCCAACTATTCATAAAATTTTTATGTTTTTTTAAAAATTTCTATTTTATTTGTGTCTTGTTATTCTGTAATTCTATTGTCTTATGCTGCTGACTTTCACACTATTCTTCTTTTGTAGTATTGTTGCCTATTATTTCATATTTGTCTTATTTATATTGGGTGTATGGAAAACTGCTCATCTAAGAAAAACAATAATATATTTATATATGTATATATATATATATATATATATATATATATATATATATATATATATATATATATATATATATATGTCTGCTTATAACGAATCCGTTTATAGCGAATTTCCGGTTAAAACGAACTATTTTATAATGCATGAAAAAACTTCCGTAAGACCAATGCAAATTTTTATCGATTAAAATGGACCCGGTTATAACGAAATTCCGGATAAAGCGAACCAAATTTGGATGTTTTTTGTCCGTTTATAACGAACTTGCCACTTCCTGTGTTCCATGTCGCGCGACTTGATCTAAGGAATTCACCGAAACTCGCTGGGAACCCCTATTCTACTTCGCTAGTTCGAGCAGTATTATTTTCAATTCACTGTGTTGTGTTATGCGGTTCTAATTCATATTTGATTAAAGTAGCAAAGTGAATGTTGAAGTTTTTATTTTAAAATGAGTATACAAAAACGCAAAACATTTACTTTAAAAGACAAACATATTATAAGGAAAATAGAAAACGGAGTTAAACAAAGTGATGTTTAAAAACAGTTGAATTTAACTAAATCTACGGATACATATGGAAGAAGAGGCAAGAAATCTTATCAATCTATGATAAAAAAACTTTAGTTGTAAAAAAGTAAGAAAATCTACTCATGATCAAGTGGATAAAGGATTCCTTAAATGGTTTAGTCAAAAATGACATGAACATGTTCCTATTACTGGCTATACTGTACAAGAGGAAGCTAGTAAATTGGAAAGGAAAATAGAGAACACCGAATTGTTCTATAATTTAGATTGAACGATTTACAAAGCGACATAATATTAGTGGTATTTTTCTGTAACTCTCTTTGACGCTATAAACTTTATCCATATGGCTTGGCAAAGAGTTAGTAGAGAAACCATTGTTTTAAGCATGGCGGATTTTTAAGGAAGGAATGTAGATATGACTCAGATGATGAGCCACCGTTGACACAGTGGATTGAAAAACATCGAGAAGATCCTGCTAATTGTCTAGAATTTGTTTACGGTGCTGACATTCAACAAAGTACAGTGGAAATCCAGATTAATAAGGAATTTAATCATCTTAATTTTGAAGAATATGTATGTGCTAATAATGAATTAATGACGAGAGAAATATTAATTGCTGATCAAATTGTGACATCAGTGACTTCTGGAAAGATTTTAAGCGATAAGGACGACGAAGACGACCTTGGAGAAGGGGATAATATTTATGTTCCATCCATTTCAGAAATGACTAAGAAAATGACTAAAACTCTCAATTTTTTGGAATCTCGTGAAGTTCCTGAACATATATGGAGTAGTTTTTGTGACCTTGACAATTATTATATATACCATTTCTTTTTCAAGTAAAATTGTACAAACGAAAATTACTGATTTTATTGTATAAATTTATTTATTTATTATCTTTATGTTTTCGTTTATACTCGCATATGTACCAACATACATAATAATAACTTCAGTGTGACTTGTTTTATTTTCCTTTGTACGTTTTCTCTTAATTTAATAATAATTATTATTCATTTTTCTAAACATTAGCGCCTAATCTACATAAAAAAGTAGTGAAAAATGATATCAGATTTTGTTTACTGCTTGTAACGAACTTCGGATATAGCGAACTATTTTTAGTGTTTTTTGGAGTTCGTTATAAACGGACTTCACTGTATATATATATATATATATATATATATATATATATATATATATATATATATATATATATATATATATATATATATATATACATATATATATATATATATATATATATATATATATATATATATATATATATATTCATTTCTTTAATCGCTGTATATTAAATGTATTCTGTCATATATCTGCAGAGTTCTTGAAGTCAAATCCAGCAGCTGTGTATCGTTGATTTTTTCAGTCAGATTCACCAAAAGGGTCTAAAACTTCGATAGGTTCCAGTTGTCACAGAATTTAAAATTTCTAGTTGTGCAGTTCAGTTTTATTGACCTTGGAAAAGACAGAAAAAGTAATAGTTTTCAGAATGTTCCACTAATTTTCCATTTTTTCTTAATGAATTTGTCAATTATATACCTCACGGTTACATAAGTTTAATTGAGTAATTGAAATTTGTGTCCATTTTAGTTCATAATGGTAAAATTGGACCAATTTTAAAGTTCAACCCTTAATACGGCTGCATACAACATAAGGCGGTAATTAGACATCATCCTTGTGCCAGCTCATGCAGTAAAAATACATGGTTGTCTTATTATTATCTCAAAAGTAGTAAAAACTTAGAAATTAAAGTTTTGAGATTTTACCTACATTGTCCTTAGAAATAGCAGAATTTAAAAACCTTAACTACCAAATGTTGTTGAGTTGTGTTGCCTTAGATAATTAAAATTTTATGAAATGGATCATCACTAGATGTATACACTAAATTTAACTAAAATATATAGACATGGAGCTACCGGAGTTTTTATTGATACAAGCAAAGCACAAAAGTGTAACTACGCTACGCCTTGCGATTTTCCTAACGAATTGCATATAAATGCAATGTATGGAAAACTGTTAAGCCCGAAAATTCGTAAATTTTACAATAAATAATTAGACATTACTTGAATGTAATTTTTTTTCGTGAATAATTTCCACACTGTAGTTAAGTCTTACATCATTGGTTCCATTCGATTTCAGTGTAGGTTCAGCATTAGTATAACTATTTAGTGCTCTTTAAACTCTAGTATTGATAATGCGCATAAGTATAATAAGTACAATATACGAGGTTCGTTTTTAAAGTAAGTACCATTTTGATATTAAAAAAACGCAAACCCATTTTTTTACAATTATTTTTACATGAACGCCTTGATCTTAATCTACCTTTCAACATAATTTCCACCTATATTAAAGGATTTGTCGTATCGTAAGACCAGCTTCTTTATTCCATCCTCATAGATATCTGCTGCTTAGTTTGCCAACGACTGCAGCATGGTCATTTTGACGTCGTCGTCGGTGTCGTAGCGCAGACCGCCAAGGCATTCCTTTAAAGAACAAATGGTAGTCACCGGGCGTTAGGTCAGGGCTATACGGGGGTAATCAAGTTTTTCCCAGTCATATGACGTGATGCGATCCTGGGTTCGATGAGCCACGTGTGGACGAAAATCCACATGCAAAATCCCTTGCCTATCTCAAAACATAGTGCACATTATTTTTCGGGCTGGCATTGTTTGCTTGAACTTTATTTTCTTGAATGATGTCGAATGCCTCCATTTCATGGACTGTTGTTTTGATTCCTGTGTAAAGTGGACAACCCAGGTTTCGTTATCAGTGACAATTTGGCTAAAAAACTGATCACCTTCGGCACCCTACCTCTCGAAGAAAGTTAAAGCACTGACTAAACGATTTGTTTTGTACAATCAGCATTTCTGGTGCCCATTGTGAGCACCACTGTCTATTATTCTGCCACAATTTTATAGAGAACACTTCTTAAAATTGGAGGAAGCACATTAGGTAATGATGAAATACTAAATCGTCTGTTTTCTCGAATTTTTTGATCAACTTTCCATACTAGGTCATCATGAATAACGAACGGTCGTCCACTTCGTCCCTCGTTGTGTACAATCGTCATTTTTAAATGCTCTAACCCATTTTCTTACCATTTCATTGCTCATAGCGTTTTTTTCCATACACTTCAATAATCTGCCGATGAATTCACGTCTTTTGAATTTAAGAAACAAACTACAGCGCCTATTTCTTAATCTGCGGGATTTTCAATGCACTGAGGTATTTTAAACATGCACAAACAACGTAAACTCGGGCGGATGCTTCCATAATAGTGGCTAGCTACCAGATGCAGGTACTCAATACAAACGCGCTGGACAACCGCCGTACCACTGCAGCGGCTACCTTTCAAAACGATACTTACTTAAAACACGCCTCGTATTAAAAATATTTTTTTTTTAATTTTTAGAACACTTGCCTGACGCTCTGGAGACCGATTGTTCTAAATGTAGTGACAAACAAAGGGACGGTTCCAGAAAAGTTATTCGCTACCTTATCGATAACAAACGTGACTGGTGGAACGAACTAGAAGCTAAATATGATTCCGAAGGCAAATATATTAAGAAGTATGAAGCAGAATTAAAAAAAAGAAAACCTTAAATTATAAAAAAGACCTTGAACGTGATACTATCTACATATAACAACCACTGAATACAGTATTTTTTATCTTGTTAAATAATAAAATTATAATCGTCGTGATCTACCTAGTTTTTGTATCTTCATATGACTAAGGGAATTCGACATTTAGGCTCTGCAATAAAGATTATTCTATCTGACATTTGTATCACATATCGACTATTTTACTGAGGTAATAGATTCTAGTGTCAATATATGGTATATTATTTCGACAATAAATTCTTCAGTAAATCATGTAGGCAAATAATTACTTTTTTATTTTAATTTCACGTATATACCAGTGTTTTTTAACGTGTGGTATGTGACTCTTTAGGGTGGAACGACATAGCAAAACGGATAGCGCAAAGACCTGTGCAAAAATTTAAAAAAAGAAATAAGCTGTTTACTGAAACCAACATAATAACTAAGAAAAATTTAAAATATACTCTAGTAATAAAAACTAGAATGTGGCAGACAAAAATTGTTCATAAGAAAATATTAAATTAGAAATTGATAGAAAGATTGTGGTCTTGTTCTGTCTTTAGATAAGACCCATACTTTGTTTTCACAGTTACTACTTATTTCGTAATAATAAGAAGTAGGCTAATGTAAAAGTATACGAAGAGCCGTTTTTTATTTTTAAATTGCCTTTTTATTTCGCTTCTGGACGTGAAGTGTATAAAAATGGTGCTGAAAATGCATTTAAATAATGAAAATATTACCATAATCATAGTTACTGACATCAAGATAGCTGAAACAATGTGTCCAATTAACCCCACTGATATATAGTAAGTTTAAATCAATCCTGTTGTGTCAAAATAAAATGAATATTTATAATACAAAAGATTAAACTAGTAACTATTACTAATTGTTGTATATTATCTAGTCAATAAGAATAAGAACACAGTATAAAATATTACGAGCATTGAGGTAATTCGGTAATAGGCTCTATAATAACGTAATAATTGCCTCTAACAAATAGTGATTTAGCTGCTAACTTAAAAAAAAATGTATTGCCATTTCTTTTATCTTGTTAATAACTTGCTGATATTAAAAAATTTCAATATGGGGTCCGAAGCACACTTTATTAGTGATACTTTTAATATTTTATGAAGTAGACTTTGATTAGCAAATATGAAATTACTTCTTCCTTCTAAATTGACAAATCGGTTCTTCTAAAAATACCCTTCTTTTCGAATTTTGAAGTCAAAAATTGAACAAATCTTTTAATATTTCAAGTTAAGCTGAAGCAGTTAAACATCGGATAGTATTATAACACATATACACAATTGTTACCAATCTGGTTAGCGTTGTCGGAGTAGAGTAGATTAAAATTAAATTCAAAAGTACAATAGGATGCCACCAACTCTACAATACTGCCAAATAATAACCGGTTATCGCTCAAGTCTACTGAATTTCCTAGAGACTAAAATCTTACTACTTGACAAATTTATTGTCGCAGAGAACAAATAATTAATCAAACAATATTATTGGCTAGTGATTGAGACTGGGAAGAAATACCAACTAACTAAACTTTTATGCTATCAACGTATTAAATGTTGTCACTGAAGTAAATTTAGTAAATGAAGTAAATGCACTGAATGGAATAGATTTGGTAAATGTAGCATATGCAAAAAAATGTAGAAAATGTAGTACATGTAGAAAATAGATCACTATGGTAACAACGAGTATTAGACCAACCATTATCAATAAAGTTTAACATATTACTTAATAAAAATAAAAACCGTGTTGACATTTAAGTAAGATAACTATGCTACTGTTATCTTAATCTTAATCTGAAAAAAAACTTGGGCAATTAATTTAGTAATATTAACATCATTGTTCTCTAAAAAAAATAGGAAGTCGGTAACTTAAATTTTCATCATCTCTGTTTGTGTATTCTACAGTAATTAACACTAACAATATATAATAGGTAATTTTGTTTTAGAAAAAATTAAAAATTATTTATGTAAACAAAACGTTTATAATTAAAAGAATTTAGCTGGCTGACTTTCACCATTGATACAGCCTGTCGGCAGCTAGCTGTAGATATCACATCCAGGAAAAGTTTCTCTTTAAAAATTGATAATCCAAACAATAAGCTTGGTAGTCCGAGTCAGGTTACTCCAAATTAAAAATTTGGTAATCCTTCCAAAAATAAATAGCAATCGTTTTGTAAGAATTCCCTAAGCCAGTGGCGTATGCTAAGATTAAGAACTTTATAAATATCGATGACAGTGTTCTTATACAATCCCAGTTTTTTCAGTCCCTTTTCCAGGTTTTTAGAATAAGGCTATCGAGAATATGATGGTTGGTAACTCCACTCGGTTAAGTGATCGCATCTGTTATATTTCCAGTGCCAATTCTCCTTACGTAATTTGCTTTCCTCAAATTCTCCATCATGTTGCTTTTATTAGGCACCGCGACATCTATCGGGTAAGCAGTTTTGATTATCTTATCCAACAATATAATGTCGGTGATAAGCCCCAATCATAATAGAGTCTGAGGAAGTAATTTTCCAACTCTGGCAGTGGTCGGTATTTGTAATAAAAATTACAAGCATTTATAAGACTACATTTATTTGTCAGCTTTTGGAGTAGAATGTTGCAAAGCTTCTTATACATGTGCGAGTAATCAGCATTAGCTAAGTATATGCATCTTGCTGGTACATGCTGTATCGTTTCCTACTTCTGATGATACTTTCTACATTTGTTAGATTATACGTTTCGATCCTTTATTACGAACTTCTTTCATTTATTATCTGAATCTGAATCGCCACGATAAATCTCATTGCTTTAGTTTTTCAGCATCAGAGTGAATTATTTATGAGGTTAAGTGGCGAGTAACCTTCATCAGTGTGCTTGCGATAAAAAAAATCTCTCAAATTATGGAATTATGTAGGGTTCAAATTTATTATGTCAAACACGGCTCTTCCCCTTTCATCGTTAGACAGGGTTGCGCTAATCATGGATGATCCGGGGTGATCAAAGGTTATACTTAGTCATCGTGGTACTTGTCGTTCTCCGGATATCCTCCAGGTTACTTGATGATTCTAAAGGAACAGACCAACACAGGAAGCGCATAGTGTTTATTGCTATAATAAGATGGCTTCCGATCAGTTCAGCCTCTGACTTGCTTAAGGTAATGTAATATTTTTTTTTTTACCTGTTTGTCAGTATACATATACTCGTAAGTTCCTTCATTTCCTATTGCTTTAACAATGACGCCATTCAGTTACCTTTTATGATAATCCAGACTTAACATTTTCCCATTCCAAATTCAATATAAATATCTAGGTAACGAGGAGAAAGTTTCAAAATATCTTACATGGCCCATTTTTTGCCAATGAAGCAATGTTATTGTTATTTTTCTTTTTCCTTGGTCTGGCTCATTGGGGTATTAACTTTTGTTTTAGGTAACGACCTAGGCACCATTTAATTATTGTGGAGACCCTTCCTGAGAACAATTATTATTATTATATTTTATCCTAAATTTTAGTTCTTTCGAGATATGTGAAAATAACCACTTATTAAATATTTATTGGTTGTAGCTTTTAAATCGTGAACGTGTCAATATTTGACTGTATACTAAAAAATGACAACTTTTCATTCAGTATGAAGTAAAACTATGAATTTCAGCCAGTTTTAGTCATCTATTCGTAAATAAATTAGTAGTTTGTAAAAAGTACAGAATCCAACCATTTGTCGCATTTTTACAAAAACTTTGTGTTAACTTCCCTTATACAGAATTATTTTATTATCCATGTTGAAGCTACGAGAGCCTCCATTTAAGTTTTACAAACGACAACTAGATGGCGCTATTAAGATGTCATATTTTGTAAAATCTGACATTTGTTATTGTTAAAACAGTGGCAGCTTAGAAATTGGCCGAGTACTTTGTTTACAGTGAGCGTTTAAAAAAACCGTTTTGTGAACAAATGGAAATTTCATGTGAGGGTTTGCATTGGATGATTCTTTACGATTTTAGTAAAGACTCTATAACAATGCCTTGAGTCGTTTCGTTCAATTTTTAATAATAAATCACCATAAAAAAAACTGCTTATAATTGCCTGGCAGAATTTCGTCGTGGTCGTGCTTCCGTCATTGGTTGTTCCAAAAAACATCGATGCTGTGCGCAACATAATTGAAGGGGACTGGCCGTGAGATAGAGGCATCCTTGGTCATATCGAAGACTGTAGTACATTAGAATTTGCATGAACATTTAGCAGTGAAAAAAATCTGTTCCCGATGACTTCAGCATAATTTGACAGACGCTCAAAAACAGGCTCGTGTCAATTGGAGTAAGGAAGTGCTCAAAAAATTCAACCGAGGACGTGCAAAATCCATATACAACATCGCAACAGGAGACGAAACTTGGACATATTGGTACGAGCCAGAAACTAAGCAACAGTCTATTGTTTGGGTGTTCCAAGATGAACCGAATCAAACAAAAGTGGTTCATTCATTAAGCAGATCCAAGAAAATGATCGTTTGTTTCTTTGGTTATACCGGACCTGTTGCAACCATTGCTTTAGAGAATCCAAGAACAGTTAATGCTGAATGCTATACAACAATTTCTTTGCTAGAAGTCATCGATGAAGTTAGAAAAAACAACCGAAAATGTCGCATCATTCTTCATCATGACAATATCATCTTTGACACAGCACGTCGAACAATTGATTATTTGACGGGAGAAAAACATCGAATTAATGACTCAATGCCGGTATTCTCTTGATTTGTCGCTTAACGAATTATTTTTATCCCTGAATGTCAAAAAAATGGGTGGACAACGATCTTCATTACCTCAAGAAGCTGTTGAATCCTTCCAAAACCACGTTTTTGAGGTACCAACTTCAGAGTGGAAAAATGATTCGAGAATTGGTCCGAATGCATGCAAAGGGTATAAATCTTAAAGATGAGTATTTTAAGAAACAATGAAACGATTTATACCAAAAGTTTTTTTCTTTCGTTGTTTTTGTAAAAACTTAAAAGGTAGCCCTCGTATTAAAGAATTTCAGGATGGCATTGAAAGCAAACGTTATTATTTATCGGAGTCCTTTTGTTAAGTAGTTCTTGATTAGCAACTATGAAGTTTCCCATCCTAGTTAAATTATAATTTTAATATTTTGTGAGGGGACTATGTTGGTCATACAAGAAATGCATCTTTGAGCACATCTAGCATAGCAGCGAAGCTGATTTACCTATCCTCCATCAGTATTAGTGCCAATTTATAATAATAATACCTAAATTTTGTAATTCGCTTTTTTGAATTCCTGCTGTAACTACTTTTGCCTTGTTGTTTCTGATATTATTAAAGAAAATCTGAGTTCCTCCCCTTATATATATATATGTTTTCACAATATAAAATTTTTTTTATGTAATTTTAGAAATTTTCACTACGGCTGCTCAGTTAGGCTAGGTTCAGCTTAAGGCGATACGGCGAAACGTGTTTTAAGATGGTCTAGCAAAAACAGAGAACACTTTTGGAACTTCCAAAGTGCGGATTTTTCGATTTGCTTTGGTTGCTTCACCAGCGCCATCTATGCCTTCGAGCGGGAAGCTTGAGGAAGTATGTTTCTGCAATTAAGTGTCATCTGTGGTCTGGTCGTTTTGTTCGGAGAGACTTTAAATAAGTCACCGGCAAAGTGCTGTATAAGCATCTATTTTGTGGTTTTCCGTTAGTACCCGGATAAGGTCTGAAATGATGTTCTGTGTATTTGCTGCACCTAGCCTAACTGATGAGCCGTAATACGGCTAAACAAGTCTTAGGATTGTCTAGCAAATACAGAGAATACTTTTGGGAACTTCCAAAGTGCGAATTTTTCGGTTTACATTTATTTGCGTCACCAGCGCCATATATATATATATATATATATATATATATATATATATATATATATATATATATATATATATATATATATATTATATTTTACGTGTTCTTGGAATTAGATCATTAAAACTGTTCTTGGTTCTGTTATATATTTATTAACGTTTCGACCTTCGGAAGAGGTCTTCTTCAAAATTTGCTCTTAGAAAGTAGTCATATAAAGTCCCTCAAGTTAAGTGGTTTGTTTGTAGAAAGAAAAAATGTGATATTAATAGTGTTTTAAACTCAACATCCCACAAAATGAACTACTTTCTAAGAGCAAATTTTGAAGAAGACCTCTTCCGAAGGTCGAAACGTTAATAAATATATAACAGAACCAAGAACAGTTTTAATGATCTAATTCCAAGAACACGTAAAATATAAAATATATATATATATATATATATATATATATATATATATATATATATATATATATATGTATGTATGTATGTATATATATATATATATATATATATATATATATATATATATATATATATATATATATATATGTATGTATATATATATATATATATATATATATATATATATATATATATATATATATATATATATATACATATATATGTATGTATATATATATATATATATACATATATATATATATATATATATATATATATATATATATATATATATATATATATATATATATATATATATATATATATATATATATATATATATATATATATATATATATATATATATATATATATATATATATATATATATATATATATATATATATATATATATATATATATATATATATATATATATATATATATATATATATATATATATATATATATATATACATGCAGCAGTATTTAGACATTATCCGTGTGCTAGTTCATATAGTAAAAATACATGGTTGTCTCATCATTATCTTAAAAGTAGTAAAAACTTAGAAATTCAAGTTTTGAGATTTTACCAACCTTAGATACCTTAGAAATAGCAGAATTTGTGTTATATTGAAAACGAGTTTGTAAAAAATTTAGAAATATGGCAAAAACGTAATTGTATATTTGAATTTGTCATTTTTTAATCTTTACATCCAAACGTTGTTAAGTTGTGTTGCTTTAGAGAATTCAAATTTTATGAAATGCATCTTTCACTAGATCCATGCACAAGTTTAATTAAAATGTATAAAAATGGAGCTAGTGTAGCTTTTTATTAATACAGCAAAGCAAAAAAGTGTAACTACTCTACCTTACACATGCGATTTCACTTACCAATTTTTTTGTACGGAATTGGGTATAGATGCGCTATGGAAGACTGTTAAGGGCGAAAATTTTACCATAAACATTACATTACTTGTATGGATTTTTTTCCATGGATAATTTCCGCACCGTAATTAAGTCTTACTTCACTCGTTTCATTCCATTTCAGTGTAGATTTAGCATTAGTTTTTAGTGCTCTTTAAACTTTAGTATTGATAATGCTTTAGTACATATACGAGGCTCATTTTTAAGGTAAGTACCGTGTTGATATTAAAAAAAGCAAACTCATTTTTTTAACAATTTTATTTTTGCATGAATGCCTGGACTTTAATTTACTTTTCGAGATAATTTCCACCCATATTAAGGGACTTGTCGTATCGTAAGACCTGCTTTTGTATTCCATCCTCCTCCCGTTTTAGCATTACCGTCTGTGTCGTAGCGCTGATCGCCAGGGTGCTTCTTTAAGGAACAAATGGTAGTCAGTTCTATACGGAAGGTGAAGTTGTCCTCAGTCATATAACGTGATGCTATCGTGGGTTCGATGAGCCACGTGTGGACGAACATTGTCGTGAAGCAAAACGATTCTTCTTTTCTTTCAGATTGCACGACGTGGTTTATTTAAGGTCTCACAATATGTCTTAGCATTTACTGTGTCCCCTGAGGTAAAAATCCACAAGCAAAATCCCTTGCCTGTTCTAAAATACAGTGCACTTCATTTTTCGGGCTAACCTGAACTAACCTGAACTAACCTTTGTAGCCACAGACTATTTTTATTAAGGTAATAGATTCTTATGTAAATATATATTATTTCGACAATAATTTATTAAATAAATCATGTATGTTAATTATTACTATTTTGTTTTAATTCAACGTACATATATACCAGTATGAATCTGTGATACGTGACTCATAAGAAATATAACGAAAAGGATAGCGCGAACACCTTGGCAAAGGTTAAAAAAAAACATAATACGTAAGAAAAATTTTAAATATACTCTGGTAATAAAAATGAAATATTGCAGGCAAAAGTTGTTTGTGAGAAAGTATTAAATTAGAAATGGACGCTGAGGTTTAGATAACACCTATACCTTGCTTTTACAACTACTGTACTACTACACAGAACCTTATGTTGTAATCATAAAAAGTAAGCTAAGGTAAAAACATACCAAGAGCCCTTTTTAGTGTTCCTTACGGAATTTCGGTGTCTGTCCGTCTGTCTGTCTGTCCGTCTGTCACACTCGATTTTTTCCGAAACTATTTGACATAAAAAGTTGAAATTTTGGCACTAATATAAGAATCGATAGCCACATCAGAGCTGTGTAGTTTTGAAAGCTGAATATTGACTTAAAGGGTTAATTTTTGGGGCGGTAAAATTGGAAGTAAAAAAAAAATTACCAGGTCATCGAGTGGGGTATTAAATAAAAGCTTGTAAAATACGAGGTCAAAAATATGCATAATTTAATACTTGCGTATACTTTTTCTTGTATCATTTTTAAGAAATTGCGAAAAATCGCTTCCCCCCCTTATTCTGAGAAATACTGATCAATAAATTTAGAAAAAATGCTGAAATATTCTCCACAGGGTGTAGAATGAACGAAAATTATCACGAGTGTATTACCTTTATAAATTTCAAGGTCATCAGTTTTCAGTAAAGATCGGAGAAAAACTTTGCTGAAAACTCATTTGGGGTGTGTTTTGTGAAGTCATTGATCATTTTATACCTCCGCAACAAAAATTTTTGTTTTGGGGGATACATACACCTGGGCGCTGCAAAAAGTATGTATGTTTAAAAAAAATCAATTCGCAGACCTCAAAAAAATACTCGCAGGAAAGAAATTCGGCTCCAGTGAAGAAGTTATCTCCGAAACTGAAGCCTATTTTGAAGGCAAAGACAAATCCTTTTACAAGAAAAGTATAGAAATGGTAAAAAAGCGTTGGACTGATTGTATCGCTCTTGAAGAAAACTATATTGATGAATAAAGTCGAATTTTGCAAAAAAAGTTTTAAGTAGCTAGACCAGAAACTTTTCAGCTTACGTGTTATTCCCTTCCAATTGATGAATCAGTCCTTCTAAAAATACCCTACTTCTAGAATTTGGAAGTCAAAAATTGAACCAATCAACTGTTAAAGGTAATAAGACGGGATTAAAGTTTAAAACGTCTAATAATATTATAATACATGTACACATTTGTTTCAAATCTGGCTAACTAGATTAAAATTTAATCCAAAATTACAGTAGGATGCTACCAGCTCTACAGTAATGCCAAACAATAGCCGGTTGTCGGTCAAGTCTACTGAGTTTCCTAGAGACTAAAATCCCCACCTGTCAAAATTGTCGTCCTAGAGAAAAAAAATAATTATTCGTCTTGTCAAAATGGCGAATGACAAAATAAATTGTGAACATTAGGAAAATGACATCGCAGTCACATAGCGATCGTTTTTTAAGAGTTTGCTAAGCCAGTGGCATGTGCCAAGATTAACAGCCTTCTAAATATCGATGGAAGTGTATATACGCAATTCCAGTTTTTCCATTACCTTTTACAGGTTTTTGAAATAAGGTCTATAGATGGTTGGTATCACCATTCGGACAAGTTATCTGCATCTGCTGTATTTCCAGTGCCAATTCCCCTTGCTTAATTTGCTTTTCTCAATTTTCCCTACCATGTTGCGCTTGTTAGGCACCGTGACATCTATCTGGTAAGCAGTTTGACTCTCTTACCCAACAGCACAGTGTGGATCAACTGTCTATAAGTGATAATCACCCGACCATAATAGAGTCTAAGGGAGTCATTTGCCAATTCTGGCTGTAGTTAGTATTTTTAATATGAATTATAAGCATTCAGAAGGCTACATTTATTCGCCAGCTTTTGGTGTAGGATGTTGCAAACCTGGTTATACCCGTGAAATATTCATCACTTAGCTAAGTAGGTGTATTTGCTGACACATACTGTATAGTTTTCAACTTCTGATGACACTTATTACATTTATTAGATACAATGTTTCGGTCCTTTAACACGTAGGCTGAAAAGTTCTTGGTCGACAAATAGATGTCGCCATTTTCAAAAAATCCATATGATTTGTAGGAAGTATCAACCTTCAAACGATACGTGTCAAAATTTCATGACATTCCGACGATTAGTTTACAAGTTACAGTGGTTTAAGTGACGCTACTTTTGATATTTTCAAAACAATAAAAAAAAATCGAATTTCGTGTGTTGATTAAACACTGTTATTTGATGAGAAAATACCGTTCAAGAAAAGCAATGGCTTGATAAGTATTACGGGGACTCTGCACCTGGAAAATCACTCATTTACTGATATGCTGAATTTAGACGCGGTCGTACAGATACAAATGATGTTGAACTCTCTGGACGCCCAAATGAGATGGTTACACCGGAAAACATCAAAAAAATCCACATAATTGTTTTGGGTGACCGTAAAGTAAAATTGCGTGAGATTGCCTAAAGATAGCAAAAGAACGTGTTGGTCATATTTTGTATGAACATTTAGGCATGAGAAAGCTCTGTTCGAATGGGTACCGCGTTTGCTCACAGTGGACCAAAAACAACAAAATGTTGATGATTCTAAGCGCTGTTTGGAGCTGTTTAAGCGCAATAAAAAGGATTTTTTTTCATTTGATATGTGAAAATGGATGAAACATGGCACCACATTATCCACCGGAATCAAATCGGCAGTCAGCTGAGTGGACAGCAGCCGGTGAAAGTCGCCCGAAGCGACCAAAGACACAACAGTCGGCTGGGAAAGTTTTGGCTTTTGTATTTTGGGATACGCTTAAAATAATTTTCACCGACTATGCTGAAAAGGGAAAAACCATCAATTGCGAATATTATATAAAGTTATTGGTGCGTTTGAAGGCAGAAATCACAAAGAAATGGCCTCAAATGAACAAGAAAAAAGTGTTCTTTCATCAAGACATTGTACCGTGTCATAAGTCAATGGTTACGATGGCAAAATTGCATGAATTGCTTCCTCATCCACCGTATTCTCCAGATTTTGCCCCCAAGGACTATTATCTATTCACAGACCTCAAAAATGCTCTCGGGAAAGAAATTTGACTCTAATGAAGAAGTTATCGCCGAAACTGAGGCCTATTTTGAAAGCAAAGACAAACCCTTCTACAAGAAAGGTGAAGAAATGTGAGAAAAGCATGGGACTGATTGTATCGCTCCTAAAGGAGACTATATTGATGAATAAAGTCGAAGTTTGCAAAAAAAATGTGTTTTAATTAGCTAGACCAAAAGCTTTTCAGTCTACATATTACTACGTGGTTTTTGTATTTAATCTCGGATCCCGAACCAACACCTACTTCTGAGAAAAGAAATTCATCATTTATTCACCTATTTAATATTGATCTATCTATATGAGATTGGCGTAGGTCATTATGGTGTCGAACATGTACTACAGTGCTTTTGCTCCCATTCGAAATTCTCTGGCTTGTAAATTTCTTATACCACACCTTCCCCTTTGAGCTTTAGGTAGGGTTATCCTAATCCTGGATGACATGATGATAACGGTTATGCTTAGTCATCATGATACGGATTGTTCTCTGGATATCCTCAAGGTTAGTTGATGACGCCAAAAGAAACGACCAACACGGAAAGAGCGTAGGCATTTATTACGATAATAAGATTGCTGGTGTTCATTTTAGCCTCTACCTTGCTTAAATTAATGTCTTATGTTTTCTTTTGCATGTCTGTAATCAAATATTCGCGCTTGCTGAAATCCCAGATATTCATAAACTTACCCATCTGCCATTGCTTGAAGAATGCCGTCATTCTGGTCATATTGAACGTTCAACATTAAATGCCCTCATACCTTGATCTTAATATTTAACTGTCTACCAAAAAATGATAATTTTTCGTTTAATGTGAAGTAAAACTATAGATTTCATCCAGTTTAATTTAAATGAATTATTAGGTTGAAATTTTATAAAAAGTACAGAGCCAAAATCCAATCATTTGTAACATTTTTACAAATACTTCATGCTAACTTTCCTTGTACAGAATTATTTTATTACCTACGTTGAGGCTACGAGAGCCTCTTGTGCTTTTGATGGTCACTTAATTTTAAATTATTTGTTTTAACCTAATTAATATATAACCATGGATTACATTAACGAATCTATTAGTTTACTTATAACTTAATCAATTTGGTAGCTTTAGATCCAAAATTGTTCATTAAAAAAAGGTCAAAATAATGTCGAGATAGGCATAGTTCAGATGCAGCAATATTATGATTTTATCCTCTCTGGGGTATCACCAGGAGTTTTGGACCTCAAAAAACTGCTCTTTTGTTTATAAACAATTAAGGTTTCCAAAACGCATTTTTGAGCCTAAAATGTGAATAACTCCGGTTATATAAGTCAAATCGAGACAAAAAAAACCAAGTAGTGAAATTTTCAACAAATCATCGTTACTTTTAAGTTGCTCAAGTGCGTACTTAACCTACAAAATTGAAAAGACCGGCAAAAACTATTGTTTTTTTCATTTTATTGTACAGGTCGACTAAGTAAACTGATCGTCTTCCAACTTTCAGAAAATATACTTTTTATTGCAGAAAATATATCCTGAGATTTTGGTACAAAAATATTGAATCCAATTCAATTTGTTATTTAAAATTTAGGTCTTGATGCCAGCTTTCTGATAGGGAGGAAGAGTTAAACAAATATTTACTGATTTATATTTTTTTCCAACCAAAATTATTTTATTTTTAAAAAACGTTTTATTACTGTCATAAGTTAAAATATATAATAATTTATAATTACTAGGTTAAATAATATATTATGAGTGAGTTTGCTTTTACAATTTGTCCTTATATATACTTTCTATAATTAAGATAAAGTAATCTGTTTGCTGAAACTTAACTCCTGTCTACTCTCTAAATTATATACCGAGAAGATATGTAACAGGACCGATCTGGGCCTATAACTCCTCTTTCCTGAGAATTTTCAAAGTCCTCGTTGATTATCCTTTGGAGTAGTCTTTTGAAGATATATTCTTTAATTCAATTCCTGTATATTATTATATTAACTATACAAATCAAAATTATTAGACATATGACAGACACGAAAATTGAATAGTGTGATGTTTTTGATATACAAACTTTATATTCAACTAGGTCAAATGAATCATCTTGCATCAAAACGGTTTCTTGCAGATGGTACGGTTTTAAATTAATACTTGTCTTTATTTCTGGTTCAAATGTGATATTTTGAAATATTTCGGTAATATTATAAATGATATCGAAAATTTTTTCATTTCCTATGATTATATTACAATGAAAATTAAATTACAGTTGTTAAGGGGTTTTCTGGAAATACTTTTACGGTCTTCCGTTATTTCTATAGATTTATTTGTACGATATAAGAATTTGTTATTTTCAGTGTAACCTATAATTGTTATTTACTGAGGCAAAAGTATAAGTATAATTTCTAATCGAACAAGAGTTAATTAACTGTTGTTTATAAAATCATTTGCTGTTTGTATGCGAACATTGGCCATACCACGAATCATCACAATAATATTTACTAGGCTATATTGTTTTTTCTTTGTTCGTATAGGGTAGACAATTTGTAATTTACATAGACTATTTTTAAATATTGGTATTTTGAGGACCAAAGCTGCCTTATTATTATTTAATTGAGCAAACCCTACTTTGCAAATTAATATTAATTCATAGATTTGGTTTAGAGGCCTAAGTTGATTATGAGTATGATGCATTTTTAAAAAGCCCCAAATGCCTTTTAATTGACTAAAGTGAAACAATGTAATATCTAATATGTTTGCAGTAGCGAAAGTTATTGTGTTTAAAAGTTTTATCAAATATGAGTCAACAATGGAAATCACACCACAGGTGGAATGCTGATTTCGGTTAAATTTCCCCAATTTTTAATATATTGTTCCACTCATTGAGCTAATCAAAAATCTCCAAGGCACCGAGCCCCAAAAACCCACCCTTCAACCCATATTTACCCTCTATAGGGTTGGAAAGCGCTTCAGCAAATCAAAACAACTAAACGCATATAAAAATATTTCTGTCTCATCAAGGTAAAAAAACATCACTCCAAGGATATTACCTACATTTAGAAACCTTTTCGCCCTATTCCAGCCCTAACGTAGGGGTTGCAAATCGCTTAGACAGCTACAAATCCGTATATTTATGCCAAAAAAAATTATTCGGACACTCAGCTCAGAAGAGCTTCCTGGAAAATGGTGTAGCAACAACTATGAGCCACTCTCTGAAGTTTTTCAACCCCTTACGGGGGGCAAAAGCTATTCTCACTCTCATACAACGGTATCTTGGATTCAAAAAAATTATTTGGACACTCAGATGGGCATAGCATTCAAAAAGGCGTTGTATCAGTAACTTTGAACCACCCTCGTCCCTTACGAGGATGAAAGTCATTTTCACTGCTACATAAAAAAGGCATCTTGGTTTCTAAAAAGATGTTTTGGACTCTCAGAAGGTATAACATGTTGAGTAGTTGTAAATATGAGTTATAAAAAATTATTCAGTTACCTATATGAGTAAGTTAGCAAAAGAATGCTTAAGCAATTATTATAAACTGCAACTGATGGTTCCCAACACTGAAGATCGCTTGAATGGCTCGATAACTAACAAAGAGTAAAGTATCCAAGTCAAGCCTTACTTCACTATATACTAGATGCTGGTCACAGGAGTATTAATAATGATAATGACACGATAGTCGAAATTACAGATAAATAACGTAATTTTAATTTAAAATTAGTACAACCGCATATAGACTTAAAACATAAACACCACACCCATTTTGCTATTCGCGATTTTTGAATATCATGTGTTCTGTTATAGACTTGTTGATGAAAAGGAATCATCATTCCTTGTTTTCGCTTTTCATTATATCTCTGAGGTATAAGTATAGTTAAATCGTTATTAATATTCGGTTCATGGGAGTATGGTCCGTAAAGTAAATTGAACGGAGAAAAACCTTTAGTTGACCGTATACTTTGATTGTAGATTAAAACATTGGATGCCATTAAATTATTAATTATTTCGTCAGGATCTTTTTGCTTTAAAATTCTTAATTTTTCTATTAGGGTGGAGTATAATCTTTCAACCGGCTGTTAGATGTTGAATTATTAGTAGTTACATAATCCATGTGCAATTTTCAAAATTCTTTAAAACCAATGTTGTTAAACTTTGAGCCATTATCTACGATAATTCGCTGATGAGTATAATGGTGTGATAAAAAAATGTCTAAGTTTATTTTGAATAGTAATAGCGTTTTAATCTTTTATAAAATATGCTTGTACATGTTTACTGAAAGAATCTAATATCGTTAAAAATAAAGATTGTGAAAACTGGAAAATGTCCATATGGATGATCTTAATTGGTTTTTCAGATAATAAGGATTTTTTTTATGGGTTTAGCACACGTGCTGCAGGTAAATCCATAAAGCGCTACAGGAGCGACATGTGTGCGAAAAAAGCGATTCCCGTTGGTCTTGAGTCGCTGTAAATTGTACTCTGTGGGAAACACAGTCCCGGGAAAATTATTCCAAAGGGATGAGGTTCTCCATATAAAAGACTGCTTGAAAAGGGTTGTACGAGAAGTAACAAGCTGAACCTCATACGGAAGTGAAGTATTAGCGCGACGTGTATTTCTAGCATGCACCGTTCTGGGAGGAATTAAGCGGGCTACATCCATCGAACACTTTCTATGAAAATAGTCGTCAACCGTTCCTTAATGTTCCAACGAATCAAGGCCACCGGTCAGTTCCGGGTCTCCAATCAGGCGAACAGCTCTTCTCTTAATAAAATCCAACAAATACAGTGTATGTTTGGGAGTAGAGCATGAGAGTAGTATTACATAGTTGGTCGAATT
Organism: Pachyrhynchus sulphureomaculatus; assembly: GCA_019049505.1. Taxonomy (NCBI): domain Eukaryota; kingdom Metazoa; phylum Arthropoda; class Insecta; order Coleoptera; family Curculionidae; genus Pachyrhynchus; species Pachyrhynchus sulphureomaculatus. Next base: position 138,878,380 of record CM032446.1, read on the forward strand.
TGAGCTTTGTATAGAATTAACAGTTGTTGTGGAATGTAAAGTTTTCTGGTTCTAAACAATATTCCCAGTTTTTGAGAAGGTCTGTTTGCTATGTAACATGTTCATGCCAAGACATATTTGCTCCCACATTAACGCCCAATAAATTGATTTACGATGCCAGAGGAATGGAGTGCCCCGATATAACTATGTCGGGTTCAGCAACGTTAACTTTTTCAGAAAAATCTGCCGTCTGGGTTTTTGTAGCGTTAAATTTCCCTTGGTTCACCCCAAGATAGAATTTCTTCCAGGTCTTTATTAAGTTGAATGACTTCCTGCTGTCTGCGAATATTCGTCAGAGTAGCCGATGTCTGAAAGTTCAAAGTAAATGAAGAGGTAAACGTAGTGTCATCTGTAAAGCTGTAGATTGGATTCCCGGTCTTTTCCTATAGATTGTTAATGTAAATGGAGTATGGAGCCCTGAGGCATACCGATGTTGATAGTAAAGGTGTTAGAAAGAAACCGTCGACTGCCACTCGTAAAGAACGCTCTCTGAGGAAACATGAGAGCTACAAACAGAGGTTATGTTTACGACAGTCATATTGGTGGTCGCTAATAACGTTGAATCCTTCAAGATATTTTAGAAGATGCTGATTGACAGCCTTTTCCATGACTTTCGATATTATTGAAAGTAGTGCGACTGGTGGATATTTATTTGGCAACGTCTTCTTGCCTTTTTTAGGTATCAGCTGAACTGTGGCACATTTTAAGCAGGAAGGAAATATTCCCTTTCTGTAGGATAGGTTGAAAAGTCTACAGAAAACTGGTGTTAGTTCCCTCATACAGTTTTTGAGGACTATGGCAGGTATTCAGTTAGCACTAGAAGCTTTTTTGGTGTCTAGCTTCATTAAAATACGTTTTATGATATGCTGTCTGAAGACAATAGCGGGCATCCTCGATTGCACTATGGGAATGTGGTGTTTTTCCTTGGAAATCGACAGTGGAATGTGAAGCAAAGAGTTCAGCCAGCAATTTCACTTTCTCAACAGGTGTTGTTGCAATAGAATTATCTGGCCGTGTGACTGACCAAAAGGACCTGGAATTGTTGGGACAAGCGAGAAAATGATTCTAATTCATTGATTGTATGTCTCTTTGGTTTCGTCGACAATTTCTTTGCATCTGTTCCGGGCACGAACAAAGGTGTTAAGATTTATGGCGTCAGGAGTGAAAATCCATTGTCGGTAGGCAAGGTGTTTAGAAGCAACAGCTTCTTTGCATTTTCGGTCGAACCAAGGCTTGCCGTTAGAAGGGCATTTCTAGGAAAAAGGTATGTAAGCTTCCATACCAGCCAAAATAACGTCGGAAACCTCCTTGGTGCAGTCAGATGAGTCCTCGGATCGAAAACAAATGTCTAACCAATGGAAAGTTCGAAAATATGCCATGGGTTCTTCCCATTTAGCAGATTTGTACTGCCAAATCTTGCGCCGTTTAGGCGACTCTCTGTCCCTGATTGGTAGGATACTCGAAGTCGAAAGCAGTTTGTGGTCGGAAGAACCTAACGGTGGATTTACGATGACCGTGTAAATCTCTGGATTGGTGGTTAAAAACAGATCAAGAAGATTAATGAACTCCCCGTCTCGATCAGGGATCCGTGTTGTTTCGTCAATAAGCTGAGTTAAGCCACAACTGATCGAGAATGATTCAGCTTCACGACCTTGTTCGTCGGTAGTATTTGAATACTTAAGCCAGTCCTTCAAAAGGTATTCTATACGGATTACTTTTATACTTATTTTGTAAGCATAATTCACATTTATTTATTATTGAAGTAATTGTATCTCTTAACTTCGGCCAATAATACTCTTCCTTAAGTTTGTTATATGTCTCAGTGGTTCCGTTATGGATTTTTTTGTGGCAGTTTTCAATAATTTCCTTTTGCATTTGTTCACCTGTTACGTCCTGTAAATACTTTTATGAAATGCAGATTTTTACAGTATTTAATAGATTTTCTTTTACTTTAGTTTTGAATGATATAAGTTTCTTACCGTTAATATATATAGTGGTCAAATTACTAATATTTAATAAGTCTTTACTATAATCAAAGAGTCTTTCTCATTTTCTCTCGGAATTTGTACTACTATATGTGTCTTTTTAAAAGGTTTTGTATTGATTTTTTTGAATATTTTTCCATAAGTATTATTCTTCTTGAAGTATAGTTTACAGGTAATTCAGATGTAGGTAGAAGTTTTCCGTCGGGTTCTTTATTAGAATGTAAGGAGGCTTGGGAAGAATTTTCTTGTGATGGATTTTAGCAGTCAGTCATCTTGTAAGTCGCGAATTTGGTTCTTTTATTTTTCATAGCCAGACTAACGGGTTATGATCTGTTTCGATTAAGAACTTCTTTCCATATAAGTCCAGGATAGAAATTCTTAATTCATTTTTGATAGTGGAGTAATTTTTCTCGCTTGTTTAGAGTTTTCGAATAATAAGCTATGGGGTGGTCATTTTGAGATAATACGCTTTCTATGGCAAAGTTGGAGGCGTCAGTCGTTAGCTTAAAGCTTATTGTCCAATCAGGATAAACTAATATGGGTGAGTCTGCAATTAGTTCTTTCCACTTCTTAAAAACTTCGACGTATTCTGGGTTATCTGGTTTAATTACATTATCTTTGCGTAAATATCTGGTTATTGCGAAAGTTATTTTTGAAAAGTTTTTTATAATATCTTATAAGGCCTAGAAATGCTTTTGTTTCTTTCTGCATTTTAGGTATAGGATAGTTATTAATAACCGTTATTTTAGAAGGATTTGGTTTAATCCCTTCAGATGTTATTATATGGCCTAGAAAGGTTATTTCTTTAGAGAGGAATTCTAATTTATATAGTTGTATCTTGAGATTTACTTCTCTGAATTTTTTAAAAATTATTTGTATATGATCTAAATGTTCTGGAAGTGACTTCGAAAAAATGACTACGTCGTCCATGTAGACAAAGCAGAATTTATATAAGTAATCTCGTAAAATTTCGTCCATCATACTCTGAAAGGTAGCTGGAGCGTTTCGTAATCCAAAGGACATCATCAGGTATTAGAAATATCTATTGTTTAGGGTGAAGGCTGTTTTCCCAATTGAATCTGTGTCCTTACCAATCTGGTGGAAACCTTGAACTAAGTTTAGCGTCGTAAAATATGTACATTTTCCTAAATTATCTAAAATTTGCTCTATTCTTGGTAACAGAAATTTAACCTTTTCACTGTGATTATTTAGGGATCTGTAATTAATTCTTTATTCCAGAAGCATCAGTTCTTTTTGTATTGTAGGTGGATGTCTAAAGGATTATTAATAAATTGGCCTATCGTGGGTATTTCTTATTTTATGTTTTGTTTGGGTTGTGAGTGTCAGATTACAGTCCTCGAGATACATAATATTCTTTTTGTGGCAAAGATTTCTTATTTTAGTTTTTTCCTATCATTGAGATGGTTAAGTCGTAATTGATCGTCTAGTTTTAAATATTTATTATTATTATTCTTATTTTGGCGATTACAGGTTTCGAACTCACTTTCGGGAATGACTGCAATTCTTTCGTGAAAATTTATTTGTGCATTTGACAAGGGATTGGAAATAGAACACATTCCTTCTCGAACACTTATTAGAAGGTCGGGGATAGTATGATTGTTTATTTCAAAAAATGGCAAAAGAGTACAGTATCTTCTTTCATTGTAACTGGAATTTTCAAAGGTTTTTGGTTAGAAAGGTTGGGTTGAACTGGTTCATTATAATGTACAGAAAAAGTTAAAATTTTGTTTTTTAACATTAGAGTTTTATCATTGTAATTTATGATAGCTTTCATACGAGATAAATCTTTGGCATCTATAAGGGCATCGAAATTGTCGTGCCAGTCGACAACTCGAAATTTAATTTTGTCATTAATACCTAATTCTTGGAAAATTGGATGACTAAATTTTTATTTTCCCTAAATGTTTTTTTATAAGATGTGGTTATAAAAATATACTATCAGGGAACATTTGAGCAATTCTAGAGTTAATAATAGAATCAGTGGCTCCTGAGTCTACTAGATGAGAATATGAAATTTAGGAAGATAAATGTAGGGGAGTTCTATTTGTCTCATGATACTGTTTAGGTCAATTCTGAAGCTGAGGCGTGGCTCGTATAATTTTCTGGTTCACGGCTTCGGGAAGGTCAAGAAAATTTGGATCGTTGGAAAATCATAGTCGTATTCACAATCATAATCGTCGGGGTATTCTTGATTAGCGATTTTAAGATTCAATAATTCTTGGAAACTATAGTTTTGAGTTGGTCTTATTTTCCGGAAATGATTATGATTAGTAAATCGAGAATTTCTTTGATGATCAAGGCGATAAGTTGTCATAGAAACTGGCCTGTATTTTCAGGGTTATTTGGTATTCAAGCGTTTATGCTTTTTTAAATACAGTATTTTTTTGGAGAGTAAAAACATTTTGATTCGCCCATCAAAAAGCGGGAATATTATTGAGAAATTTCTGATTTATTTATCGGGGTTGTTTATTAATGGTTGACTTTGAAAATGGTTTTGTAATGGTAAAAACGACGTTGGTTTGTGATTAAATATCTACTTTTGGTTATAGTTAGTATTATTTTTCTTTTTTTTTATGGGTCTAGCACACGTGCTGCAGGAAAGAACTCCCTAAAGCGCTATAGGAGCGACATGTGTGCGGAAAAAGAGATTCACGTTGTTCTTGAATCGCTGTAATACAGCTTGAAAAGTATTGTACGAGGAGTAACAAGCTGAACCTCATACGGATGTGAAGTATTACCGCGACGTGTACTTCTAACATACACCGCTCCGGGAGGAATTAAGCGGGCCACATCCTTCGAACACTTTCGATGAAAATACTTGTAGAATAGGCTCAAGTCGCCAACCGTTCTTCGATGCTCCAGCGAATCAAGGCCGCCGATCACTTCCGGGTCTCCGATCAGACGAACAGCTCTTCTCTGAATAGAATCCAATAAATGCAATGTATGTTTGGGCGCGAAGCCCCAAACATGGGAGCAGTATTCCTTAGTTGGTCGAATTTGAGCTTTGTAAAGAATTAACAGTTGTTGTGGAGTGTAAAGCTTTCTGGTTCGAAATAATATTCCTAACTTTTGAGAAGCTCTCCTTGCTATGCCTGCAACATGTTCATGCCAGGACATATTTGCTCCCAAATTAACGCCCAACAAATTGAGTGACGGTGTTAGAGGGATGGAGTGCCCCGACATAACTTCAGCAACGTTAACTTTTTTAGAAAAAACTGCCGCCTGGGTTTTTGTAGCGTTAAATTCCACTTGGTTACTGTCACCCCAAGATAAAATTTCTTCCAGGTTAAGTTGAATGACTTCCTGCTGTCTGCGGATATTCGTCTGAGTAGCCGGTGTCCGAGCGTTGAAAGTGAATGAAGAGATAAGCGTACTGTCATCTACAAAATTGTAGATTGAATTCTCGGTCTTTTCTTTTCATTTTTCATTTCATTTCATTTTTCATATTAGAATTATGTTTTATATTCTGATAATTTAATTGATTTCTTAAATTACATTGCGATTCTACTAAACTGTAGTTAGAAATGTAAGCAATAGCGTAATCTAATAGATTTGGGTTAGATGTTAACAGGTATGATTTGACTATGTCGGATGAATTGCTAATTAAAGTAATAATAGCGGTTTTTGCTGTATGGAGACGAAAAGCTTTCCTAACATTTTCGTTAGATTCTTCTGCTTGTATTTTTGCAAATCTTCTTTGCATAAATTGTTTTAAAAGATCCATAAGGATTTCACTCTTTATTTTATTGAAATAATTTAGCTCATGCAATGAAACTATATAACTTATTTTATTGCAAAATATTTGTCTTGGTGTAGTTTTTAAATTGTTCCACATAGAAGTGTCACATCAACAATTGTGAAGATTGCGAGCTGATCCTATTAGCTTTGATTTTATGGAGGTGGATAAGTATTTCTTTTGGATTTCAGAAGTATTATAAAATTCAGTATGAAATTCGTCAATACTTAAGATAAATTATTCTAAATGTTCAGGATTTCCATCAAATGTGGGTAAAAGTAAAACATTTCTGAAAATCATTCACAGAAGAATATACAAGTTGTGTGAAGCCATGGGAACCAGAGAGGCCTTGTTTTCTATGCAGGTTTTGATTGAACGATGTAGAGACGTCAATTGTGACATATATGTGTGCCTGATCAACATTATAAAATGGTCGAAATTTTGAAAGACCTTGGGCTAGATGGAAACGATTTGCGGGTTATTGGCAAACTCTACTGGAACCAGATGGCATTTATTAAAGTAGAAAGGGAGCGCTCAGAAGCAATATCGATTGGGCGTGGAGTAAGGCAGGGTTGTGTTTTGTCTCCACTATTGTTTAATATACACTCCGAGCAAATCTTCAGAGAGGCACTGGAAGATTCTGATGAAGGAATACCGCTTAATGGAACGAATAAATAACATTCGTTATGCTGACTATACGGCGATTATGGTTGATAATTTAAAGGGTCTGCAACATCTTATAACACAAATAAACGAAGTCAGTAATCGATACGGCCTCGAACTTAATAACAGCAAAATAAAGTACATGGTAATTAGTAAGCCTCGGTTCCTGCTACCTTGTTGATGGTTAACAATCTTGGACGCTGACTGAAGCCACTTCTAAGAAACTTGAGGCATTTGAATTATGGCCGAATTTTGAAAATTTCTTATACTGTCCATATTATTAACAAGGATATCTTATGTCGCATGAGCAAGAAACTGGAAATTATGGAAACTATTAAAGTAGGAGAATTGGAGTATTTAGGACACATAATGAGAAATCCCCACTGATATGAATTACTACAGCAAATATTTGGAAAAAGGGGACCAGGACGCAGACGTATTTCCTAGATAAACAATCTGCGAAATGGATTCTCAACAAATACGACCAATCATTTCAGAGCTGCAGTGGATAAAGTAATAATAGCTAGAATGATTGCCAACATTCGAACCGAATTGGTATTTTAAGAAGAAGAAGTGGGTAAAAGTTTTGCGAAGGATTCTGCATCCATTTTGTTATGATTTAAATTTAATTATTTTCAGTGGAAATATTTTCTAACAGGTTACTTATCTTATCAATATTTAAAGTAGGTTCACTCAAATTTAAAAGAGAAATGTTATCTTTTAGACAATTAATAATGCGTTTCTTAGAGCCTGACATGAAAAATAAGGCAATTTTAGTTGTTACATTAGATAATTTAAGGTAAGATCCACAATGCCTTTCTTCTGCAATGGTACACCAAAATTGTTCCAGTCAGGGAATCAAGTGTTTGCCGTCTAGTAGTCTTCTAGGAATGTGACTTTCTTTGACCAAGTTTCTCTTACTCGTAACATCTTCTTCGTTAAGGGAGTAGACTTTTTAATTCTGGATTAACGGATATCCGATAAAGATCCAATATTTCTTCTAATAATGCCTATATGAATTAAAATTCAAACTTACGCCACACTATCCTGTTCGTAACGCCAATAACAAATCAGAAGTCTGGAAACTTATTTTTAAAAAACGTTTTATTGCTCTTATAATTTAAAAATAATTTATAATTGCTACGTTAAATAATATATTATGAGTGAGTTTTCTTTTATAATTTGTCCTTATATATACTCTCTATAATTAAGATAAATTAATCTGTTTTCTTAAACTCAACTACTCTGTAATGTCTAAATTATACGCAGAAAAGACATGTTTCAGTACCGGTCTGGGCATATAACTCACGCCTTGATAAAATTTCTCACTAAGGAGGAAAATGAATTAAACGTTAATTATGAAAGATTATCTCAGATTTACTATAATGACGACCCATCTTATTTTCAAGTAAAACTTTCGGATAAACCGTTACGATGGGACGGAGACTCAATAGGAAGACCGATTGAGACCAGAATTGAGGAAACTGTCAAACCTGTTGAGGATTTGCTGCTTCAACGTAGACAAACGAAGATCCCAGTACTTGATAAAGATGCTGGTGTATCCAACACTATACTTATTCAGGTTTGTGCACGGAAATTTAGGGATGAAAAAGTTTTTGCGTTTAACTTTTTACACCAGAGTAGAAACTGGCGAGGAAAGAAATATCTCAAGAACATTTGGCCACTTTACAGAATAAGTTATTTTTTGCGAATTATTATTTTTGACGTGACAAGGTTGTTCTATTGGAATCCTTCAACGGAACAGGGTTTGATATAAAGAGTTAATAAGAGTTCTTCAACTCAAAAGAAGTTACGTTTTAAAAAGTTGGCAGCGGCCATTTGCCAGGACTGCGTTGGAATTTTTCTCATTAAATATATGAAAATGCATTCACAGTTAATAAAGATATTTACAAAAGGACGATACAAAACCGGAAATAGGCCATTAGAGGAAAACATCCGAATTCATGGAGAATGAACACTTTGTGGTTGCGCGATAACTGTAGTACCCACAAGGCTCACGTAGTACCGAAAGCTGTGGATTCGGTTATCCTTCTATAGTCCCGGCTTAGCACTTTGTGATTTATTTTTAAACAAACCTTTTAAGTGTCAAAATTTCGCTCAGAAAATGGGTTGATAGACGCTGCAGCATCGTTTTTTGAGGCACTGACTAAGAAATTTTTTTAGAAGGAATGAAGTTACGCAAGAAATGCTAATTTCTAAATTTATTAGTGAAGACGGTAGTTATCTAGCTAAATTATTGGTAAATAAATTTGAAAAAAATACTTTCGTAACGAAGCATTGTCATACTGGAAGTTGTAGTATAGAAATGTTTTTAATAATCACAGTGTTCTGCTGAGAATATATGAGACACATGAGTGTTGCTATGTACTAAAATAGTGTATTGTCTCTTCAAACTTAAGTTTAGAGCATTTTTAATGGTTCCAAAATTTCCAAAAATGGATTAAAAGTGTGAATTCTGACAAAAGAATTGATTTCTAAGTTATTTCGGAGACAGAAAATTTCATTATACTGAAGTTGCTACTGGATTAATACCGAGAGAAATATGAAAAAGAACAAATGTTGTTCAAACATTAAGTTAGCAAAAAAATAAAAAATTACATTAGTGCAACAAACTTCTAAAAAAATGTAGTTATGTACTTCACGCTGGAGTACTCAGGATCATGACAATGTAACCAGAATAAAGTGCCGAGATAAAGGATGTATAGAGGAGACCAAGAAATGACATATCCGTCAGGCATATCAACTTTTCTCTTTGAATTAAATGAAAATCAGAAAACAATAACTAGAATAAGTCTATCAGAACAAACAAAATTAATATGTTTAATTTGCACAGAAAAGTTTTTCCTTCTCCGAATTATATGTTATTTCCAAAAAAAAATATTATAAACTTTTTTTAATTGTTTCATTTCGTAACAATAGGGAACATAATAGTTTAAAATAACATAGTACCATATAAAGAACGCCCCAAAGTCGATAGTTTGACGCACATACTATAAAAACCGAATTTTTTTATTAATTATTAACCGTAAAAATAAACATATAACTTACCAATGCGACCAATGGACGTTACTCCTACCATGACCCAAAATAATTAATAATTTTCCTAAAACGTTCATAAATATAAATATAAGATTTTGAAATGAATATTAAACTACTCTTTACCATCAATTATTTGCTAGCAACCAAGTAATTTTTTAAAATAGCATTTCATTTTTAATTCGTACCTTCGAAGATGAAGGCTTTTGTTTTGTGTGTTTTTATCGTTATTGCTATAACTGGCTGGACTAGTGCAAGACCCGATGAAAAATATACAACCAAGTATGACAACATTGATTTAGATGAAATTTTGCAAAGTGACAGGTTATTACGAAATTATCTAAATTGCCTCTTAGATAAGGGCAAGTGTACTAAGGATGGTGCTGAGTTAAAAGGTAAGTAATTTTATTTGATATTTTTAAAATACAAATACCCCTAAAAATTATAGAAAACATCTAAATATAAAGACATACCTTTGATGTTATTTATTCTGAATACTATTACTTTTAGCGTATCCTTGATATTTAACAATGTTTTATGCCCTAAAATGTCCATTTTAACTGCATAGTTTTGCCAAAAATAGTTTTTAGGTATTTTCTTTTTTTTTAGTTATGATTGCTCTTTTCGATATTCTATGCTTTGAAATACTAGGGTAAATGTGTGGTTCGAAAAAATTCTAATTTTAGAATGGCAACTTAGCAGCAGTTGCTCTTTGTGGTAGAAATAATTAACCCAAGTTTTTAAAACTATTAAAATATAAAACATCCCTTTCCCCTATTAGTGAAATAATGACTTTAGTCACTTTAATAATTTTTAAGTATAATTTAAAATTTAAAACTGTAAAAAGGTAGGCACTAAGAAAAATATTTTCATAAATGATGAAGATGAAGACGCAAACTCTGTATTTACATTACTGGTAAAAACAGTTTATTATGGTTCAGGTACCTTTTTTTATTTTATTTTATTCCATAAAAATTACTGAGTACAACAACTCATAAACTCGACATCAAGTTTTTATTCGGAATTTTTACCTAAATGCCTCAAAATATTTGTGTAACTTTATAATATTTGGTATAAGATATTGTTGTTATTAAGATGGTCAATTTATAATTTTTGAAGTTTTTTCCATAGGACGAATATAAAGAGAATTTTTGTCATATGATACTTTATAATTCAAATTCTCCGCCAGATAAAATTCCCAAAATTATTCTGAGAGCCGACTGCAAGAAAACACTATCGAATTTTTTATTCAACTTCTACGACCATTTAGTTTTAAAAAGTAATATTCTGGTCTTTAAATTACTTGAGTCAAAACATAGATTAGTCGTTACTGTATTCATTGTTGAGTATTCATAAGTGAATATTTTCATTTTATATACTGATTGTAGAATGCAGAAGTATTAAATAGCAATAAATATGACAAAAGAAATTAGCCATATATTTCGATGGTTCGATATATCTTGAATGTACACTGAAATTTTGTAACGCACTTGTACATATTTTGTTCAAGCCAGGGGCCTTATTATAGTCTACAAATGCTAACTAAAAGAACTTGTTATGTTCTAAGGTATTTTTGATGATGTTTCGAGTTGATTGATTGTGATCCAGAGTGTTTTCTCGAACCTACTTGGTCATTATTTTGATATAATGAGAACCTATTTGTATGTCTTGTAGTTATTATTTTCGTGAGTAACTCACATATTTGAAACAGTCCAATTGTATTTTCCTTTCTTCCAAGTATTTGTTTAATTATATCTTAAGATTTGTTCTCTTCCATATTTCATAAATTAGGAAATTATTCCGTCTTTTCTTGAAGCTCGATTTAATTTCATTTACCTAGTTGCCTTTTTTATTTCTTTACATATATTTATTTTTTAATAATTAATTATTGTTGGTTAACGGTACTGCAGATTGCTAAACTTGGTTGATATTTTCAAATAAACTAATGCAATCACCTGAGATATTTTAAATCTATAAAAAATATATAAATTTTCATAGCTATTTAATATGCAACAGTTATATGAAGTTTTTTTCCTTAAAATGTTTTTTTTTTTTATTTTCGAGAATTTTCCTTTTATATTCGCAGCGATGCGTTTATGTAAAACTTTTACCTCAAAATTTACTTCCTCCTATTTTATGTGCTTATTAGTATCAAAATTTCTAATTTCTAAAATTTTAGTTATTCAATAAGCGTTTTGTAAAATGTACTACTTGTATAATTTAATAACTATCCTTATTTTATACTTTATTAATTGCAAGCAAATGCAATTAGAATCTCGAAGTGCCATGCTTTTTTTAAGTGTTCCATAGACAAAGGAGACCTACGGTTTAAGACCGGTTCCGAGGGAGGTAACCGTCACATTGTAATTATTATTTTTCTTTTTTTATTTTGTTTCCCGAGCCGAGAATCGAAGTCGGGTCGCCAGCCTAGAAGGAAGACACGATAACCTCTATCCTATGGCAATTAGAATGAGCGGCCAATTTTAACAAGCATTATGGCGTATTCCTAAATTTAAATAGGACATCAGTCACCATCTTACAAAAGGTCAATGTCATTTTAGTTTTCAGCTACTAAGTTCCAAAATGCTGCAGATATTAAAACATTTCAGGGTGGCAGTGGAAGCAAACGTTATTATTTATCTAAGTCCTAATATTTGATTGAGCAGTTCCTGATTAGCAACTATGGAGTTTCCCCTTCTTGTTAAATTAACGATTACAATATTTGCTAAATAATTTTTAGTTATGGAACAAACTAACCAGAACTAATTACGTTTAATTTATTCAAAAATCTCAGCACTTGCAATTATATTCCGTTATTAGCACAGTTAAGCGAGAAAAAGAAATTTTCTTTAACAATACAGGATCTTCTTTAAATTGTTATTGTTACGAGGCTGTACTCCTCACTAATAGTTTGATAAATTTAATTTATATAAGAGTTGAGGTGAGAACCTTTCCAGCATCACTTCACTTTTACAATGATTCTCAGTGCTGACATAAACATTGGCAATTTTTTCTTTTTATTACTTGGGTCCACTATTAGTCTCTTTATAAGTTTAAATGTGCCCAAGAGCAGATCGTGTATATTATTGAATATCCTCTTCTTCAAGCATATGATACTTTATTTTTCAGCACATTCCATTAGACTATCAAGCAAATAAAAGTATTTGTTTCAATTATGACAGGACTAAGTTGGTCATACATTAAGTTTGCAACAGATTAGATGCATCGTTGAGCACATTTAGCATAGCAATGAAGCTGATTTAACTATCCTTCATCAATGTCAGTGCCGATTTATAATAATACCTAAATTTTATAAATTACGACCTGATTACGTTTTGAGCCAATCCCCTGATTCAGTTTGTTATCTTATCGTAACCCGCTGTAATATTCGATCTGGCATTCGTCTTACATAATGACTGCCCACGCCCATAAGGTAACATTCTGTCAGATATTGAATAAAAGGAGTTTACGCAATTTAAGAGTTTAACGTCGTTTTCCCTTTTGGAATTCCTGCTATAACTACTTTTACCTTGTTGTTTTTGATATTCTCAAAGAAAATCTGATATTCTCCCCTTATATATATATATATATATATATATATATATATATATATATATATATATATATATATATACATGTTTTCAGAATATCCAACTATTCATAAAATTTTTATGTAATTTTAAAAATTTCTATTTTATTTGTTTCGAGTTATTCTGGAATTCTATTGTCTTATGCTGCTGACTTTCACACTATTCTTCTTTTGTAGTATTCTTGCCTATTATTTCATATTTGTCTTATTTATGGGTGTATGAAAAACTGCTCATCTAAGAAAAACAATAATATATATTTATATATATATATATATATATATATATATATATATATATATATATATATATATATATATATATATAAGTCTGCTTATAACGAACTCGGTTATAACGAACTTCCGGATAAAGTGAACCAAATTTGGATGTTTTGTGTTCGTTTCTAACGAACTTGCCACTTCCTGTGTTCGATGGGAACTCCTATTCTACTTGTTTCCGCCTCGTCGCTAGTTCGAGCAGTATTATTTTCAATTCACTTGTTGTGTTATGCGGTTCTAATGCATATTTTATTAAAGTAGCAAAGTAAATGTTTAAGTTTTTATTTTAAAATGAGTACACAAAAACGTAAAGCATTACAAGACAACACTATATTATAAGGAAAACAGAAAACGGAGTTAAACAAAGTGATGTTCAAAAACAGTTGAATTTAACTAAATCTACGGTTTCTACCATATGGAAGAAGAGGCAAGAAGTCTTATCAATCTATGATAAAAGAAACTTTAGTTGTAAAAAAGTAAGAAATTCTATACATGACCAAGTCGATAAAGAACTCCTTAAATGGTTTAGTCAAAAACGACATGAACATGTTCCTATTACTGGCTATACTTTACAAGAGGAAGCTAGTAAATTGGGAAGGAAAATAGAGAACACCGAGTTTAACTGTTCCATAATTTAGATTGAACGATTTAAAAAGCGAGAGGTATTTTTCTGTAACTCTCTTGGACGCTATAAACTTTATCCATATGGCTTGGCAAAGAGTTAGTAGAGAAACCATTGTTTTAAGCATGGCAGATTTTTAAAAAAGGAATGTAGATATGACTCAGATGATGAGCTGCCGTTGACTCAGTGGATTGAAAAACATCGAGAAGATCCTGCTGATTGTCTAGAATTTGTTTACGATGCTGACATTCAACAAAGTACAGTGGAAATCGAGATTAAAAAGAGTTTAATCATTTTAATTTTGAAGAATATGTATGTGCTAATAATGAATTAATGACGAGAGAAATATTAACTGATGATCAAATTGTGACATCAGTGACTTCTGGAAAGATTTTAAGCGATAATGACGACGAAGACGAGCTTGGAGAAGGAGATAATATTTATGTTCCATTCATTTCAGAAATGACTAAGAAAATGACTAAAACTCGGAATTTTTTGCAATCTCGTGAAGTTCCTGAACATATATGGAGTAGTTTTTGTGACCTTGACAATTATTATATATACCATTTCTTTTTCAAGTAAAATTGTACAAACGAAAATTACTGATTTTATTGTATAAATTAATTTATTTATTATTTTTATGTTTTCGTTTATATTCGTATATGTACTAACATACATAGTAATAACTTTAGTGTGATTTGTTTTATTTTCCTTTGAATGTTTTCTCTTAATTTAATAATAATTATTATTCATTTTTCTAAACATTAACGCGTAATCTATATAAAAAAGTAGTCAATAATGATTTTGTTTACTGTACTTTACATATAAATGCAATATATGGAAAACTGTAAAACACATACATCTATCTGGGCCAAATAATAACGATAGGAAAGGAAAACCAGCAGCTTGAAATAGAAAGAAGGATACGTATGGGATGGGCAGCATATGGAAAATTGAAATATGTACTGAATATGAACATTCCTCAAAGATCAAAAACCCAAATTTATAATCAATGTATCTTGCCAGCTACAACGTATGGAGCCGAGACATGGGTTTAAACTAAAAGAACAATAGAAAAACTACAAGTCCCCCAACGAGCAATGGAAAGGAAGATGTTGAGTGTTACTTTGAAGGACAAGAAAACTAATAAATGGATTAGACAACAAACAAAGGTGGATGATATCACCAAACGGATAACATCTCTGAAATGGAGCTGGGCCGGCCATGTAGCGAGAGCGACGTATAAGTGGAGTGGCAAGATCACTAGGTGGAGACCATGGGGTGAAAAGCGAAGCATAGGAAGGCCCCAACAGAGATGGAGCGACGATCTGAAGAGAGTCGGAGGACTTAACTGGTATCAACAAGCACAACATAGAGAAAAATGGAAAGATTTGAGAGAGGCCTATACCCGACAGTGGGTAGAGAACGGCTGAAGGAAGAAGAAGGAAGATGGAAAACTGTTAAGGCCGAAAATTCGTAAATTTTACAATAAATAATTAGACATTACCTAAATGTAATTTTTTTTTTCGTGAATAATTTCCACACTGTAGTTAAGTCTTACTACATTGGTTTCATTCCATTTCAGTGTAGGTTCAGTATTACTATTTAATGCTCTTTAAACTCTAGTATTGATAATGCGCATGAGTATAATAACTATAATATACGAGGTTCGTTTTTAAAGTAAGTACCGTTTTGATTTTTAAAAAAAACGCAAACCCATTTTTTTACAATTATTTTTACATGAACGCCTTGATCTTAATCTACTTTTCAACATAATTTCCACCTATATTAAAGGATTTGTCGTATCGTAAGACCAGCTTCTGTATTCCATCCTCATAGATATCTGCTGCTTAGTTTGCCAACGACTGCAGCACGGCCATTTGACGTCGTCGTCGATGTCGTAGCGCAGACCGCTAAGGCGTTCCTTTAAAGAACAAATGGTAGTCACTGGGCGTTAGGTCAGGGCTATACGGGGGCAATCAAGTTGTTCCCAGTCATATGACGTGATGCGATCCTGGGGTCGATGAGACACGTGTGGACGAACATTGTTGTGAAGCAAAACGACCCCTCTTTTATTTTGGATTGCACGACGCAGCAAAAAATCCACATGCAAAATTCCTTACCTATCTCAAAACATAGTGCACATTATTTTTCGGGCTGAAATTGTTTGCTTGAACTTTATTTTCTTGAGTGATGTTGAATGCCTCCATTTCATGGACCGTTGTTTTTATTCCGGTGTAACGTGGGCAACCCAGGCTTCGTGATTAGTGACAATTTGGCTAAAAAACTGATCACCTTCGGTATCGTAACTCTCGAAGAAAGTTAAAGCACTGACTAAACAATTCGTTTTGTGCGCATTTTTGGTACCCAGCGTGAGCACAACTGTTCATTATCTAAATGTTCCACCACAATTTCACTTCTGTGAGTGATGTCGAATGCCTCCATTTCATGGACTGTTGTTTTGATTCCGGTGTAAAGTGGACAACCCAGATTCCTTCGGCACCATACCTCTCGTACAAAGTTAAAGCACTGACTAAACGATTTGTTTCGTGCAATCAGCATTTTTGGTGCCCAGCGTGAGCACCACTGTCTATTATTCTGCCACAATTTTATAGAGAACACTACTTAAAATTGGAGGAAACATATTAGGTAATGATGAAATACTAAATCGTCTGTTTTCTCGAATTTTTTGATCAACTTTCCATATCAGGTCATCATGGATGACGAACGGTCGTCCACTTCGTCCCTCATCGTGTACGATTGTACGGCCATTTTTAAATGCTCTAACCCATTTTCTTACCATTTCATTGCTCATAGCGTTTTTTTCCATACACTTCAATAATCTGCCGATGAATTCTGGTCTTTTGCATTTAAGAAACAAACTGCAGCGCATATTTCTCAATCTGCGGGATTTTCAATACACTGAGGTATTTTAAACATGCACAAATAAACGTAAACTCGGGCGAATGCTTCCGTAATAGTGGCTAGCTACTCAACACAAATGCGCGGAACATCCGCTGTACCACTGCAGCGGCTATCTTCCAAAACAATACTTACTTAAAACGCGCCTCGTATTAACAATAGTTTTTTTCATTTTTAGAACACTTGCCTGACGCTTTGGAGAATGGTTGTTCTAAATGTAGTGACAAACAAAGGGATGGTTCTAAAAAAATTATTCACTACCTTATCGATAACAAACGTGACTGGTGGAACGAATTAGCAGTTAAATATGATCCTGATGGCAAATATCTTAAGAAGTATGAAGAAGAATTAAAAAAAGAAAACCTTAAATTATAAAAAAGACCTTGAATGGGATACTATCTACATATAACGACCACTGAATACAATATTTTTATCTTGTTAAATAGTAAAATTATAATCGTAATTATCTACCTAGTTTTTGTTTCTTCATATGACTAAGGGACATTTAGGCTCTGATAGACACCTGCAAAAAAGATTATTCTATTTTACATTTGTAACACATATCGACTATTTTTACTAAGGTAATAGATTCTAGAGTCAATATAAATTATTTCAATAATAATTTATTCAGTAAATCATGTAGGCAAATTATTAATTTTTTATTTTAATTTAACGTATATACCAGTGTTTCTTAACCTGTGGTACGTGACATTTTAGGGTGGAGCCACATAACAAAACCGATAGCGCAATGACCTGTGCAAAAGTTAAAAAAAAAAATAAGCTGTTTACTGAAACTAACATAATAATTAAGAAAAAATTTAAAATATACTCTGGTAATAAAAACTAAAATGTGGCAGACATAAAATGTTCATAAAAATATATTAAATTAGAAATTGATAGAAAGATTGTGGTCTTGTTCTGTATTTAGATAAGACCCATATTTTGTTTTCACAATTACTACTACCGACAACCTTATTTCGTAATAATAAGTAGTAGGCTAAGGTAAAAGTATACGAAGAGAGGTTTTTTATTATTAAATTGCCTTTTTATTTCGCTGCTTGACGTGAAGTATATAAAGATGGTGCGCATTTAAATAATTAAAATATTACCCTAACCATAGTTACTGACATCAAGGTAGCTGAAACAATGTGTCCAATTAACCCCTCTGATATATGGTAAGTTTAAATCAATCCTGTTGTGTCAAAATAAAATGAATATTTATAATACAAAAGATTAAACTAGTAACTATTACTAATTTTTGTATATTATCTAGTCAATAAGAATTAAAACACAATATAAAATATTACGAGCATTGAGGTAATACGGAAATAGGCTCTATAATAACGTATGAATTGCCTCTAACAAATACTGATTTAGCTGCTAACTTAAAAAAAATGTAATGCCATTTTAGTTATCTTGGTGGTATTAAAAAATTTCAATATGAAGGCACACTTTATTAGTGATACTTTTAATATTTTTTAAAATAGACTTTGATTAGCATATATGAAATTACTTCTGCCTTCTAAATTGATAAATTGGTTCTTCTAAAATTACCCTCCTTTTAGAATTTTGAAGTCAAAAATTGAACAAATCTTTTAAAATTTCAAGTTAAGCTGAAGCAGTTAAAGGTAATAAAACGTGATAAAAGTTTTAAACCTCGGATAGTATTCTAACACATATACACAATTTTTACAAATCTGGCTAACGTTGCCGGAGTAGAGTAGATTAAAATTAAATTCAAATGTACAATAGGAGCCCAACCACAAAAGGTAAGACAATAGTAATTAATTGATCATCCAGAAAACATATATCCGGCAATTATTTAAGTTCTACTGAAATGTTTACCATAAACTTTTATTAAAGCCCGTTGGCACTCATATTTTCTAGTCTCAGTCCAGAATTTAGTTTGACTCTCTTAATAATAGAAGAGCTTTATCGGAAAGACGAGAAAAGTTTAAACTCTCTCTATTATAGATAAAGAAAGGAAAAGGTTTTACCATCCTGTGTGTTCATGTATGTTACAAAATTAATTGAAAAGAATTACGTCAAAAATATGCATAAATTCCGAGGATTCAATTTGCAACAATTCATTGATTTTCATAAATTAATATTGCAAAATCTCATTAACATGTGGTATCAAAAAAGCCGACTAACCGAATGATGCATCCCTGAAGTCATATTAAGTACCTTCTAAAGATAAGTAATTCGATTAAAGCAGCTTAAGCGGCTTATTTACATAAACATCGATTAATATTATTTTAATTGGTTTGACTTATTTCTTTTCATTTATAACTAACTCGTACCCGCTACTTCGCCCGCAGTCATATATACATTTGTTTATCGTATTAGTATATTTTTCTTCCCTATGTGCGTTATTTTTATCTCGTATCATTACGCTTATTTATGACCTGTAATGCCCCTTAACGAAATATAAATATATATAATTAATATTTGTTACTTTCAATAGTATAGAGTCGACCGAATAGAAATTTGTCAAATTCAGGACATTATTAATTTCCTTGCTAAATATGTTAAATGTATTATATTCGTAAAAATAATTCACCCTCCTCGGGTTGTATGTAAAGAAATGCAAAAGCATTTCTTTAGATAAAACTTTCTGATAATGTGGCCATCAGTTTTACTGATCATGCTGGGATTAATGGATTCTAAATGGCATTTCAACTTACTTGACAAACATTTTCACGCAGTACATATTACGGCCTCTCTTTACCATTAACTTCGATCGATCGACGTAAAAGCAACGTGTAAATGACTGTCGTCATATTCTCGATATTCACGCTTCCTTACTTGTGCCATTATTTGACACTGCGCCCCCTTGATTTTTACTCTTACAACTGTTTACTGTTTAGTAAAAACCTATCCATTGTTAAAAATACATACTTGATTTAAGCACCACAGTATTCAAGGCTCCGAAAACTAATTCAACACTAAAACGAACCCCTCTGAGGGAGCTGCAGTTCCTCAGAACGTCTCATACACTTTGAGAACTTTAGGCTTAGACCAAGTATTACAGGTATTTTATGAAAAGATAATAATCACAAAAAAAGCTTGGTGCAGGAAAAGCTTTAAAGATATTTACAACAGACACAACAATATTACTTTTACAGCATATTAAATTTTGGAACAAAATAGCTTGGTACGTTTTTCTTTCATCCAAAAGCGTTAATTTCCTATTTAAGCAAACATATTAGTTTACTGATGGAAAGCGTTTGAAAATCAGAATGTTTATTTTCCCGGTAAGATTGTGATTGATATATTCATTAAAATAATACTGAGTAATGTTTCTTCGACCCAGATAGGAAAAAATTCTTATAGTGCTTTTGAGACTTCCTTTCTCACTCACGTACTATATGTGTACAAAATTAGAAATTATATTTCGTTTGGGAGGTATCGCAGCAAGACGCCAACGGGCCAACCGAAATTAAAAATTATATTTTTCGGGACATATAGATATCCGCATGTGAAAAAAAGTAAAAATCTCAGAAAGACTTTTTTTCAAATAGGGATATAAAACAGTGATTATCTGCTAACTACTATATAAGATATGAAGCCACAGACAGACAGATATAGTTCTTTAATTTATACAATAGTTCTGTAGTTTATACAGATATAATCAATATACCTACCAAAGGTATAATGGAAAATCGCTCATTTCTATATAACACAATTTATTAGGTAATATGTAGTCCGTTAACGATACGGTTTCCCTGTTATTTTATTTTATTTTTATTTTTAAAATATATCAATATTTTATTTTTTTTATGGATCTAGCACACGAGGTGCAGGGAAGTTCCTAAAGCGCTACAGGAGCGACACGTGTGCGGAAAAAGCAATTCAGGTTGTTCTTGAATCGCTGTAAATTGTACTTGGTGGGAAACACAGACCTGGGCAAATTATTCCAAATGGATGATATTCTCCATATAAAAGACTGCTTGAAATATTGTCAAACAATAATCGGTTGTCGTTCAAGTCTACTGAATTTCCTAGAGACTAAAATCTTCCTACTTTATAAAACTATTGTTACAAAGAATGAATAATTAATCAAACAATATTATTAGCTAGTGATTGAGAATGGAGAGAAATACCAAGTAACTAAACTTTTATGCTATCAATGTATTAAAAAATGTAGTAAATGTAGTCACTGAAGTAAATTTAGTAAATGAAGTAAATGCACTGAATGTAGTAGATTTAGTAAATGTAGCATATGCAAAAAATGTAAGAAATGTAGAAAATGTATCACTATGGTAACAACGAGTATTAGACCAACCGTTATCAATAAAGTTTAATGTATTGCTTAATAAAAATAAAAACTCTGTTGGTATTCAAGTAAGATAGCCACCACAAATACGTATTCTACTGTTATCTTAATCTGAAAAAAGAACTTCGGCAACTAATTTAATAAAATGAACATCACATGAAAAAACAGGAAGTTGGTAACTTAAATTTTCATCATCAGATAAATCTCTGTGTATTCTACAGTAATTAACACTAATAATAGGTAATTTTGTTTTAGAAAAGATTAAAAATCATTTGTGTAAACAAAACATTTTCTAATTAAAAGAACTTAGCTGGCTTTCACCAATGATACAGCCTGTCGACAGCTAGCTGTAGATATCACATCCAGGAAAAGTTCCTCAGTATAAATTAATTATCCAAACAATAAGCGAGTCAGGGTACGCCAAATCAAAAATTTGGTAATCCTCCCAAAAAAAATGTAACTGAAACCATAATAGAGAAAAATTCCAAGTGCTTGTCAAAAAAGCGAATGTTAAAAATGTTAAAATGAATCGTGAACATGAGGAAAATAATAGGCGTGGCGTATGCCAAGACTAAAAACTTTATAAATATCGATGAAAGTGTTCTTATACAATCCCAGTTTTTCCAGTCCCTTTTCCAGGTTTTTAGAACAAGGCTATCTATAGAAGATACGATGGTTGGTAACTCCACTCGGTTAAGTTATCGCATCTGTTATATTTCCAGTGCCAATTCTCCTTGCGCAATTTGCTTTTCTCAATTTCTCCACCATGTTACTTTTATTAGACACCGCGACATCTATCGGGCAAGCAGTTTTGATTATCTTATCCAACAATATAATATCGGTGATAATCCCCAATCATAATAGCGTCTGAGAAAGTAATTTTTCGATTCTGGCAATGGCTGATATTTGTAATATGAATTATAAGCATTTAGACGTCTACATTTATCTTGCTGGTCATGCTGTATAATTTCCTACTTCTGATGACACTTTGTACATTTGTTAGATTATACGTTTTGATCCTTTATTATGAACTTCTTGTATTTATTACCTGAATCTGAATCGCCACGATAAATTTCATTGCTTTAGTTTTTCAGCATCAGAGTGAATTGTTGATGATGTTAAGTGGCGAGTAACCTTCATCAGCGTAGGACACTATGCTATGTAAGTTAAGGGAGTCAGGCTTGCGATAAAAAAAATCTTTCAAATTATGGAATTGTGTAGGGTTCAAATTTATTCTGTCAAACACGGCTCTTCCCCTTTCATCTTTATACAGGTTTGCGCTAATCAAGGATGACCCGGGGTGATGAAGGTTATACTTAGCCATCATGGTGCGGGTCGATCTCTGGATATCCTCCAGGTTACTTGATGATTCTAAAGGAATAGACCAACACACATAGTCTTTGTTGCTGTAATAAGATTACCTCCGATCAGTTAGCCTCTGACTTGCTTAAAGTAATGTAATATTTTTTTTTACCTATCTGTCATTAAATATTTTTTACGATAAGACTCAATAACAATGCCTCGAATCGTTTTTTTCAACTTTTAGTAATGAATCACCACAAAAAAAGATTGTTTGGCAGGCGTCGTCAATTGGTGTAAAGAAATGCTCAAAAAATTTAACCGAGGACTGTTTGGGTGTTCCAAGATGAACCGAATCAAACAAAAGTGGTTCGTTCATTAAGCACTTCCAAGAAAATGAACGCTTGTTTCTTTGATTATACTGGACCTGTTGCGACCATTGCTTTAGAGAATCCAAGAACAGTTAATGCTAAATGGAATACAACAGTTTATTTGCTAGAAGTCATCGATGAAATCAGAAAAAGCAACCGAAAACGTCGCATCATTCTTCATCATGACAATGCCAGCTCTGACACAGCTCGTCAAACAATTGATTATTTGACGGAGAAAAACATCGAATTAGTGACTCATTGCCCGTATTCTCCTGGTTTATCGCCTAACGACTTCTTTTTATTCCTGAATGTCAAAAAAAATGCATGGACAACGATTTTCATCACCTCAAGAAGTTGTTGGATCCTTTCAAGACCATGTTTTTGACTGCAAAAGTGTATAAATTTTAAAGGTGAGTATTATCATAAACAATAAAACGATTCATACCAAAATTTTTTTTCTTTCATTATTTTTGTTAAAACTTAAAAGGTAGCCGTCGTATTAAAGAATTTCAGGCTGGCAGTGAAAACACACCTTAATATTTATCGGAGTCCTTTTGTTAAGTAGTTCTTGATTAGCAACTATGAAGTTTCCCGTTCTAGTTAAATTAACGATTCAATTTTCCTAAAATCTTTAAATACTTGTAGAAAAGGAAAATTAAATATTGCATCAATCTTTCATTATTTCCAATTTAAACTAAAAAAGTGATAGTTATAAAACACGATTAAAGATTCATATATATTTATTAAAGTTACGCGTATTTGCTAAATAATTTTTAGTTATGAAACGAACTAACCTGAACTAATTACGTTTAATTTATTCAAATATCGCAGCACTTGCAATTATATTTCGTTATTAGCGAGGAAAAGATATTTTCCTCCAGGTTGTAATTCTCACTAACACTTTGGTAAATATAATTTATATAAGAGTTAAATAATAGGAAAGTTCTTTAAATTTCTAAATTTAAATTTGTTAACTTTTAGTATGGTTTTTCGTTAAAAAATTGTTTTTTGGACCATGATGAAACTGTATATTTTTAAAAGGCTTGAGTATGTATCTGCATATTTACACTTTTATTTCATTTTTA
The DNA here is from genome assembly GCA_019049505.1 of Pachyrhynchus sulphureomaculatus. NCBI lineage: Eukaryota > Metazoa > Arthropoda > Insecta > Coleoptera > Curculionidae > Pachyrhynchus > Pachyrhynchus sulphureomaculatus. The sequence goes on from CM032446.1 coordinate 138,902,324, forward strand.
CAATTGAATCGGTGAGTTCGACAACCGTACATGTCCGAAAATGTCATTTTGAGAAATTTAAGAAAAACTGATAATCTTTTAAATTACTTATTTCTCAGGTTTGGCATACACAGAGAAGTTTTAGATCTGGTGATCTGGGATTTATATCTAGTAATAGTTTTTTCTATAAACGAAACGGTCTAATAGTTATAGCTAAAAGAAGTTAGTGGACAAGTACGGTTTTCGAAATCAGTATCGTAAAAAAAAAATAAAACAGGTGAAAAATGATTACATTTTTAATAGTTTTAAAAGAATAACAAATAAATACTGATTTAAACATTTTAATCGTCATTTTCTGCCGTTGTCGTATTACAGGATGTTATATGGTAGAAAAATTCTAACATTTCACCAGTCATATATTGCATAACTTTTTTAATATCCTCGACTTTTTTCTCATTAATAGGTAGAGGATCTTTATAAGCGCCAGCAGTCGGTAGAGAAGGACTTTCCTTATGTTGCTTTAATAACTTAAATGTGTAGGAGAGAAAACCGTTTATGTAATTCCACGTTGTCACATAACCTGGAGTTGAACTGTCATAAAGAAATTGCCTATAGTTTGACACAGTAAAATTTTCTTTTCTAGTATTATCACCACTGACTAAAATAGAACACGTTTTTTTATAATCAGTCGGCCACCACTTTTTAAAATCAATAATATCGTTATGTCGAATTAACTTTACAGTAAATGGCTGTTTTTTCCTTGAAGATAGTATTATTTCTTGATATTCTTCTGGAATATAAATTCGATCGTGTTTTTTAATCACCCTCTTAACACAACCAAAATCCTTGTCGCAGGGCAAAAATGAATGCCCTCTTATTGGAAAGTAATGGTATATTTTGTTAAATCTCTTGGTCGCCTGCAATGCTAGCAAAAAGCGAACCATGGTCTGGTTACGATTCTGTCCCGCACATCCATCAGAAAATAAGTGTAACTCAGTGATTTCAGATGGTATGTGGTTCAATATATAATCATAAAGAAATGTGCATACTTCATTAGATCCTTTTAGAGCTTCACCCTCGTAGTAGCTATAAAAATGACCAGTGTTGTCTTTAAGATTATGAATCTGAAATGCATATACCCAAAGTTGCCTCAGATAAAAAATTTCTTGAACCGGGATATGTGGGAGGGGCATATTCTGCATATACAGAGATTGCACTTCTTTTAGTTTCGTGTAAAACTTTTTTGCGCGCGCCTTTTATGAACTATGAGTTCCGCTGCAACCACTCTCTTTGTATTATCATTAAGATTAACATCTTTAAGTTTAGCTCCAAGGCTTTCACATACCGAGCAGACATCAACCTGTGGTCTTCCAAACCTGAGATTGTAGTTTTCATTATAATATTTTAGATAGAATTCGTATTTAACCAAATTTTCTAGCTGTGGATTTTTATCTATAAACAGATTGTACATTTTCTTCACATTTAAAGATACATCCAAATAATAAATGGTTTTTGAGGAGTAATGGGAAACTTTAACCGGGAATGACGCAATGTGTTCCTTTATTTTCACAATCCATTCTTCGCATATTGCACGAGGTCTGTTGTTGTGCCGGCCTCTTAAATCCTTTGGTGATTTTGTAGCTAGAAGTAAGGTGTTTTAAACGCTGAACTTGCCAATGAGATATGGCATGAAGACTGATAAATGCCTGTTTACATACGGAAATTCGATTTGATTGTTTCATAACAAAGTACAAAAAATTTGATTTTCTTTGTTGTTTAGGTTTTACGCCTCTTATCCGATGTCTTTCAATAGGCTTTGCTTCAATAAGCCCCTGCAAATACGTATCTTGTTCATTTTTTGGCTTACCGTCGTATAATTTTGATATTATTTCTGTTTTCCCTTCATCAGTAAACTGCTGCATGCACTTTTTTTTACACCTTAAAAATGTATTCATTAGTTAAAATTAATTAATTTAAAAAAAAAATGTAAACTTACATGCATGTAGGTCCGACAGTTTTCGCTTCAATATGTTTTCCGTTTTTACCAACAAATTCCTGACCGTGCAAACGTGCTATTTTTCTTTGGTTATGTTTCCAACTAACAATATTCCTCTTTCTTTTTTTGTTGCCATTGCTAGTAACCACATCTTCTCTGTCACAGGATGACATATTTTATTTAAACAAATTTAAAAACACACGATAATTAAGCCATTTTAATTAATAAAACCCACACGAAGTCAACTCTTTCTTTGTAAACAAATAACTGCAGATATTTTAGTAGCTGAGATGAAAAACCGTACAAGTCACGGACATGTACGGTTTTTCCAGTCATCACCGAACGGCAGCCTACTGTAGAGCGTTAACGTTTAAGTATATCGTACGGTTTTTATGCTCAGTTGATAGGGGGATATATTTAAAACAAAATGGCTATCTCAGTTTAAAATGTCAAATTTTGGACTTGTACGGTTGTCGAACTCACCGATTCAATTATTCTCAGTACTGGCATAAACATTGGCATTTTTTTTTTTGTATTACTTGGGTTCACTATGAGTCTCTTGATAAGCTCAAAAGTTTACGAATCATACTTAAGAGCAGATCGCGTATACTGTTGAATATCCTGCTTGTCAAGTATGTGATTCTTTATTTTTCAACACTTCACATTAGACTATCGAGCAAATATATGTAGTTGTTTCCATTTTAATATTTTGTGAGGGGACTAAGTTGGTCATACAAGAAATACATCTTTAAGCATCTAGCATAGCAGTGAAGCTGATTTACCTATCCTCCATCAATGTTAGTGCCGATTAATAATATATTAATAATATCTAAATTTTGTAAATTACTACCTGTTTAAAGTCTCGAGTCAATCCCCTGAACCGATTTGTGATCTTGTTGTAACCTGCTATAATATTCGATCTGGCATTCTTATATAATGATTACCGTATTGTCCGACTGCCATAAGATAACATTCTGTCAGATATTGAATATAAAGGAGTTTATGCGATTTAGGAATTTAACGTCGTTTTCGCTTCTTTGAATTCCTGCTGTAACTACTTTTGTCTTGTTATTACCTGCCATAAATTGTGAACCAAACATTTATTGTAGTAATTTTACCCTCATTTTGTAACAAACCATCTGAAGAAGGTGTCGTACAGCGAAACATTCATGGTGTTAAAAATAAAAGATTTAGTGGAAATTTAAGTAGTATTTTACTTCTTGCAAAACTTCTAGTTATGGATTTCCACCAAGTATCAGCTGAATCAATCCAAGTTAAAAGAAGCTTCGATAAGTTTCCTAGCCAATATGTATTTTAAATTGTTAATAATATGTGCTTTGTGTTCTCAAAATTTATGGTACTTCGACCAATGTACAAAACTTAAAGTGTTTCCACAGTATTATCAATTAAAAACCAAGAAGAGCGTTGCTGCGAAACAGGGTTCCTCAGCTGGTCTAAAGAAATGGTTAATAGAAGATAAGAAGATTCAATTTAGAAAAAGAGACATGTTTAACGTTTATCTGAAGGTAGTCCAGGTTTAGCTTATAGACTCCATTATATTGAATTTCTTACCTTGGATAATGATACAAGGCAAAAAGTAAATAATATCATACATTAAAAATATTTAGTTCAGAAGAAAAAACTCAATACTCTCGTAAGAAATAATAGCAAAATAATAAACCCTAATAAAAAGTTTTCAGACCCCAAATTCTTTGATGGATTTGCTAATTTAACACAGACAACCTTCCCGATTAATGAAACTCAGTTACTAAACAAAGGCTTCAAACATAATATCGAAGTAAATATCTCTCCAAATACATTAAATATATTAGCAGTTAATACAGAAGTAGCTCTCAATCATTACCCAAATAATATTAGTAAAAAACACGAAGCAGCTACTATACTAAAAAAAGAATTTTTACGCCAAAATATTCCAAAACAAGATATTCAATTAATAAAAGATATTAGAATAATAATAGATAAATTAGAAATAAATCAGCGGATATAATATTTGCAAAAACAGACAAAGGTAATTCAGTAGTAGCGATTGACAAAATAGATTATATCCAAAGAACAATAGGTTTCTTAAACCCAGATAAATACCCAGTTTTAAAATATAACCCAACTGAAAGTTAGAAAATTATTAAATCAACTATCTCTAATTGTAAAAGTTTGTTTAATGATAAAGATTCTAGAATTCTCACTCTTATGATCCCACAAACACCTAAACTATATTCACTAATAAAACTTCACAAAACAGGTTACCCTATAAGGCCAGTAGTATCTTTCCCAATTTGCAATAAAAAAATTCACAACTAGTTGAAAACATCAAACATTTAAAGTTACCTGACAATTCAAAATTAATCTTTTTCGATGTTAAAAATCTTTTTCCAAGCATATCAAGTAGGGAAACTATATTACTAATTGAAAAACTTCTTTCTGAAATCAATGTTAACCCAATAATAAAACAAGACATCTTAAATTGCTTAAAGGTTTGTCTAGAACAAAATAATTTTGAATTTAATAACGACCTATACACCAGCTTAGACGGTCTCATAATGGACAATCCACTTAGTCCTCTTTTGAAGTGAAAAAAAAATTACCAGGTCATCGAGTGAGGTATTAAATGAAAGCTTGTAAAACACGACGTCAAAAATATTGTAACATTCATTTTTTCCTAGATTTTAAGAGTATGTAATGTTACTGATTTTTCGCTTTATATTGTACTTCTTTTCATCTTTGTATCGAGCAGTGTATTACACTGGAATGTTTAGCCGCTCGTCGTACAGTGTGCAGTGCGGGTTTCCGACCGAATCTATCGAATTCGTAGTACGCCGGGATTGGTCAAATGTTTGTTTCCGGAGTTTGGTTCCGGCGTCGCCATTTTAGAGACGTAGTTCTCACGGCTTATTTAAGGGTCCGGAGAGCGCGGATCTTGGCTTAGTACCATCAAACCGCCGAGAGGCTTATTTCCATCGAGCCGCCGAGAAGGCTTTTTTTTCATCGAGCCGCCGAGAAGGCTTATTCTCATCAAGCCGCAGCCAGGCTTTGCCCATCAAGCCGCAGTAGAGGCTTCTGGCAATATTTACAAGAGCCAAATTAAGTACGAGTTTTTAACGTAAAGCCGTAGTGGGCTTAGTGTGTTTTTTTCTACATGGAGTAGCCGAAGTAGGCTCTTCTCATCGTGAAGTCATACTGGAAAATAAGTGATGGAATGTGTGAAATCGGTTTTGTGTTCAATTTAAGGCCAACAAGCCCGTAGGAAAACCGTAAGTCACCAGAACATACATCAGTAGATCTATTTCCCGCAAATAAGTGTTTTAACAGCAATTTGAACTGATAAATCGTGAAGTGAATATCACGACTCTTTGATTTCGGGTGTAGTAAAGTTTTGGAAGTAAAATGTCTGATTTAGGAACTCTAATTTTAATAACTACTGTTTAGGCTAGAATTTTTGTAATTCTTAAAACTGCAAGGGTTGGAACTTTTATTTTAAAATCATGAATAAATTTTCTTTTTGTTGATTAAAGCTAGTGTTTCACTGTGCACCTATCTTTCTTTTCAGGATAAGAAGGGTTGTACTAGACTAATTCTTTTATACCAACTGTATAAACACTTCAGTGTTTTTTTTCATTTTTTTAGCTGAAGTTAGATCCTTTCTATTTTAAAATGAATGGTGCCCAAAAAAAAAAAATAGTACAAATAAAGTTTTTAACCAAAAAAAAATAATTCCAAAAAGACGTACAACAATTATCTCTTACCCATATTTCTCTACCAAGGAAAACTGAGCTAGTCTTTGTTTAATTTCTTTAGTTCTTTTAAAATCATTATTCACTCAATTCCTTCTCAGAAATTAAAGCGGGGCTGCAAGAAAATTGCGCTCAAGCGTGGGACAAACAACTTTTCACAGGGTACAAAAAATGACGCCACAAAGTGCGGGCAAGTTCCCAAGTTACAATATATATAATTTAATACTTGCACACACTTTTCTTTGTATTATTTTTCAGAAATTGCGAAAAATTGCTGCCTTCCCCTTATCTTGAAAAATACTGATCAATAAATTTTGAAAAAATTCTGGAACATTTTCCACAGGGTGTAGATTGAACGAAAATTATCACGAGTGTATTACCTTTAAAAATTTCGAGGTCATCATTTTCAGTAAAGATCGGAAAAAAAAAAACCTGACTGATAACTCATTTGGGGTGTTTTGTGAAGATCATTTTATACCTCCGCGACAAAAAATTTTATTTTGAGGGAATACATACACCTGGGTGCTGCAAAAAGTAAGTATACTTAAATAAAATAAATTTGCAGACCTCAAAAAAATGCTTGCGGGAAAGAAATTTGGCTCCAAAGAAGAAGTTATCGCCGAAACTGAGACCTATTTTGAAGGCAAGGAGAAATCCTTTTACAATAAAGATATAGAAATGTTAAAAAGGCGTTTGACTGATTGTATCGCTCTTGAAGGAGCCTATATTGATGAATAAAGTCGAATTTTGCAAAAAAAATGTGTTTTAAGTAGCTAGACCAAAAACTTTTCAGCCTACGTGTTATTCTCTTCAAATTGACGAATCAGTCCCTTTAAAAATACCCTACTTTTATAATTTGGAACCCAAAAATTGAACCAATCAACGGTTAAAGGTAATAAGACGTCGAATAATATTATAATATATGTACACATTTGTTGCAAATCTGGCTAACGTTGTCGAAGTAGGGTAGATTAAAATTTAATTCAAAATTATAATAGAATGCCACCAGCTCTACAATAATGCCGAACAACAGCCGGTTGTCGGTCAAGTCTACTGAGTTTCTTAGAGATTAAAATCCCCCCACTTGACAAAATTGTCATAGAGGAAAAAATAATTATTCGTCTTGTCAAAATGGCGAATGTCAAAATAAATTGTGAACATTAGGAAAATGACATCGTAATCACATAGTTATCTTTTTATAAGAGTTTCCTAACCCAGTGGCATGTACCAAGATTAAGAGCCTTCTGAATATCGATAGAAGTGTATAAACGCAATTCCAGTTTTTCCAGTACCTTTTACAGGTTTTTGGAATAAGGTTTATAGATGGTTGGAATAAGGTTTATAGATGGTTGCTATCACCACTCGGACAAGTTATCTGCATCTGCTGTATTTCCAGTGCCAATTCCCCTTGCTTAATTTGCTTTTCTCAATTTTCCCTACCATGTTCCGCTTATTAGGCACCGTGACATCTATCAGGTAAGCAGTGTTGACTCTCTTATCCAACAACACAGTGTCGATCAACTGTATATAAGTGATAATCACCCGATCATAATAGGGTCTAAGGGAGTCATTTTCCAATTTTGGCTGTCGTTAGTGTCTTTAATATGAATTATAAGCATTTAGAAGGCTGCATTTATTCGTCAGCTTTTGGTGTAGGATGTTACAAACCTGGTTATACCCGTGTAAATATCCATCACTTAGCTAAGTGGGTGCATCTTGCTGACACTTACTGTATAGTTTTCAACTTCTGATGACACTTGTTACATTTATTGGATACAACATTTCTGCCCTTTAACACGTAGGCTGAAAAGATCTTAGTCTAACACATAGATGACGCCATTTTCAAAAAATCCATATGATTTTTTGGAAGTACCAACCTTCAAACGATACATGTCAAAATTTCATGACATTTCGACGATTAATTTACAAGTTACAGTGGTTTTAGTGACGCTACTTTTGATATTTTCAAAACAATGAAAAAAATTGAATTTCGTGTGTTGATTAAACCTTGTTTTTTGATGGAGAAAATACCCTTCAAGCAAAGCAAATGAGATGGTTACACCGGAAAACAAAAAAAAAAATCCATAAAATTGTTTTGGATGGCCGTAAAGTGAAATTGCGTGAAATGGCTGACACCCTAAAGATGCGTGTGTCATATTTTGTATGAACATTTGGGCATGAGAAAGCTCTGTTCGAATGGGTACCGCGTTCGCTCACACAACAACGTATTAATGATTCTGAGCGTTGTTTGGACCTGTCTAAGCGCAATAAAAAGGATTTTTTCATGCGAAACATTACCCGACACTACACACCGGAATGAAATCAGCAATCGGCTGACTGGACAGCAGCCGGTGGAAGCCGCCTGAAGCGACCAAAAACACAACAGTCCGCTGGGAAAGTTTTGGAATCTGTATTTTGCTGTATATGATGAGAAGGAAAAAAATCATCAATAGCGAATATTATATAAGGTTATTGGTGCGTTTGAAGGCAGAAATCGCAAAGAAACGGTCTCAACTGAACAAGAAAAAAGTACTCTTTCAACAAAACAATGCACCGTGTCATAAGTCAATGGTTACGATGGCAAAATTGCATGAATTGTAGTTCGAATTGTTTCCTTATCCACCGTACTCTCCAGATTTGGCCCCCAGAGACTATTATCTATCGCAGTCCTCAAAAAAATGATCGCGGGAAAGAGATTTGACTCCAGTGAAGAAATTTTCGCCAAAACTGAGGCCTATTTTGAAATCCTTCTACAAGAAAGGTTTAGACATGTTGGAAAAACTTTAGACTGATTGTATCGCTCTTGAAGGATACTATATTGACGAATAAAGTAGAAATTTGCAAAAAAATGTGTTTTAAGTATCTAGATCAAAAACTTTTCAGCCTACGTGTTATTACGAACTTTTTATAGTTCTTATATTTATTCTCGGATTCTGAATCACCACCATAAACACTTCTGCTTCTGAGAAAAGCAGTTCATCATTTAATCACCTATTTAATGTTGATCTATTTATATGAGGTTGGTGTAGGTCATTATGGTGTCGAACATCTACTATAGGGCTTTTGCTCCCATTGCTTCTGCAGCATCAGAGTGTATCCTTTATGTTCGTTGGTGAGATTAAGTGGCGGGTAATCTTCGTTTGTAGATCTTACTATGCTATGCAAATTAGAGGAGTCAGACTTGTGATAAAAAAATCTCTCAAATTATGAAATTCTCTGGCTTGCAAATTTCTTATACCACACATGGCTATTCCCCTTTGAGCTTTAGACAGGATTATCCCAATCATGGATGATATGGTGATTAAGGTTCTACTTAGTTATCATGGTACGGGTTGTTTTCTGGATATCTTCAAGGTCACTTTTTGATTCCAAAAGAACAGGCCAATACGAGAAGAGCGTAGGCATTTATTGCTATAATAAGATTGCTGGTGTTCATTTTAGCCTCTACCTTGCTTAAAGTAATGTTGTCTTATTTTTTTCTTTTGCATGTCTGTAATCAAATAATCGCGGTTGCTGAAATCCCAGATATTCATAAGTTTACCTATCTCTCATTGCCTGAAGAATGCCGTCATTCTGGTCATGGTGAACGTTAAACATTAAATCCCCGCACACCTTGATCTTAATATTTAACTGTCTACCAAAAAATGATAATTTTTCGTTTAATGTGAAGTAAAACTATAGATTTCAGCCAGTTTAATCTAAATGAATTAGTAGTTTGAAATTTTATATAAAGTACAGAGCCAAAATTCAACCATTTGTCGCATTTTTACAAAAACTTTGTGCTAACTTTCCTTGTACAGAATTATTTTATTATCTACGTTGAAGATTTGTCTCTTTGTGCTTTTGATGGTCAATTAATTTTAAATTATTTGGTTTGTTCTAATATATAACCACGGAATACATTAATGAATCTATTAAGTCTATTTATAACTTAATCAATTCAGTAGCTTTAGATCCATAATAGTGCAGTAAAAAAAGGTCAAAATAATGATGAGATAGACGTAGTTTAGATACAGCAATATTATGATTTTATTCTCTCTGGGCTATCAACGAGGAGTATTGTACCTCGAAAAACTTGTACTCTTTTGTTTATAAACAATTAAAATTTTCAAAACGCGTTTTTTGAGCTTAAAATGTGAATAACTCCGGTTATATAAGTCAAATCGAGACAAAAATCCAAACTCTTCATAATGAAATTTTCAACAGATCCTCGTTAGTTTTAAATCGCCCATGTGCGTACCTAACCTACAAAATTGAAGAAACCGGCAAAAAACTCTTTTTTTTCATTTTATTGTACAGGTTGACTAAGTGAACTGATCGGCTTTAAACTTTCAGAAAATATACTTTTCATTAAAATAAAAAATACCGTGAAATTTTGGTACAAATAAATTGAATCCAGTGGGCACAATTGAAGTTGTTATTTAAAATTTGAATTGCCCGCCATTTTATGCCCTTTGGTTGGACCAAATTGACCTTTTTTTTCAAAATTTAGGTCTTGATGCCAGCTTTCCGATGAAATTAAAAAAAAATTGGAGTCATTTTAACCGTTTTTTATTAATCAAATAACAATTGCGTTTTTTCGGTCATTTTGACAAAAAAATTGTTAACAAAAATGAAATGTCTTTTTTTTTAATAAAATTCTGGCGATTCTCTACCAGATGTCATAAAAAATTTCCAATTTTGTTTTCAAAATGTCCCAAAAAATACATTTGTTGTTATTTGATTAATAAACAAATGTAAAGAAAAACGGTTAAGATAACTCCAAAAAATTTTTTTAATGGCATTGGAAAGCTGATGTCGAGACGTAAATTTTGAAAAAGGATCCATTTTGGACCAAATTGCAAAAAATGGCGGGCAATTCAAATTTTAAATCACAAATTCAATTGTGCCCACTGGGTACAATATTTTTGTACCAAAATTTCAGGATATTTATGCTATAATAAAAAGTATATTTTCTGAAAGTTTCAAGCCGGTCGGTTCACTTAGTAGACATGTACAATAAAATGAGAAGAAAACAATTTTTTGCCAATTTTTTCAATTTTGTACGTTATGTACGCACTTGACCGAGCTAAAACTAGCGAAGAATGGTTGGAAATTTTATTACGAAGAGTTACATATTAAGCTCAAAAAACGCGTTTTGAAAACTTCAATTGTTTATAAACAAAAGAGCACAAGTTTTTTAAGATCCAAAACTCAGGACAATACTCCTGGTAAAACTCCAGACAGGATAAAATCATAAATATTGTTGTATGTAGACCGTACAATTTCAAATGCTTTGTTTACTGCACTATAAAGGTTTGAGCTAATACGATTTTTTCACTAAATTCATCAGTAAAAATTGCGTTCACAGCACTCTTATCTATTACTTTTTATTTACTTTGTTGGTTCACCATGAAAAGTGTTCTTTAAATAAATAATAATTACGACAAAAAACATATACTTTGATGAAAAAAATATATCAAATTTTAATTTTTAAAATTGCGTCAGTGATACTGAAAAAAATCTCAAGTAAAATATAAAGTAGGGTAATAATAACTAAAATATTCTGATTACATTCACTTATTGTTCTTCACTTTATTATTAATCCTTTCTCATTCTATCAGATAAGTCGAAGCATCTGAGAAAGGATTTTTTTGGCATTTTACATTACATATGCATTTTTTTTTAAATATTTACACCCACATCATTCAATATACTTCTTTGCCGACATGTAAAAGTGAAAAAATTTTCAACTGCGAGTGGCATTGTCCGAGGACCTTTATAAATTCAAAGGGGACAAATTTTTCCATTAACAAAAATATATTTGTTGATTTATTTGGCCGTGTGATACGATATATGAAGGGAAAAGTTCATTTGTGAAGCCGTTTTAAGCGCTTAAATTAGGCCCCGTAAGAAATAATTTGATTCACCAGAAAAATTATCCAAAGGTTAAAATACGAGGAACTCTCTATCTCCGAAAATTCTGAACCATAATTGATCAGTATTGTTATTAGAAACTGAAATTTTGGTTCTCTGTTCTAGTTAGGTTGTGTGGTGGACTTCCAATTCTCTTTCTCTGTCAAATTGGACAGAATCCACATAATTAAAAATAAAATTATTGCATATACCTTGTTGACTGCAAAGATCTTCTAATATCCTACCACTTAGAAATTGGTCAACGTTAAGAGAATATTGACTAAATAAATAAGAATTTTGGAATTTCATAATTATGGGAGAGACGGATATCATCTCTAATACGATGCGATAAACGTGATCTAAACAGAATAACAATTGAAACTCGAGTGGATTGGAACTCTTTGTGTATTAGTGGGAACGACAAAAGCCAGTGTGAGGTAGGACCGTTGATCAGAAAAAAAAAAAAAAAACTTTAAAGAAATAACCGGTTAAGTGCAAGTTGAACTTGCGCAATTAGTGTTCCGTACGTTGATTGCTTTTAATATAAAAAAATTTGTTACAGATGTATAAAATGATCAGTGACTTCACAAAACACACCCCAAATGAGTTTTCAATAAAGTTTGTTTCCAATCTTTACTGAAATCTGATGACCTTGAAATTTTTGTTTTTTCTTAAATACCAGAAAAATTATTAAAGGTAATGCACTCATGATAATTTTCGTTCAATCTACACCCCGTGGAGAATATTCCAGAATTTTTTCAAAATTTTTCGATAAGTACTTTTCGAGATAAGGCGGTGGACAGCGATTTTTCACGATTTTTTAAAAATAATACAAAGAAAAGTGCGCGCAAGTATTACATTATATATACATCTTTTACTCGTCTTTTCACAAGCTTTCATTTGACGCCACACTTGATGACCTAGTAAAATTTTTTTTTTCACTTCCCATTTCACCCCCCAAAACTAACCCCTTAAGTCAAAATTTAACTCTCAAAACTACATGGCTCTGATGAGGCCATCAATTCCTATATTATTACCAAATTTCAACTTTCTATGTCAAATAATTTCGGAGAAAATCGAGTGTGACAGACAGACAGACAGACACCGAAGTGATCTTATAAGTGTTCCGTACGGAACACTAAAAATGACAGCAAAATCAGCTACTATTTTTTACGACAATAATAATTCGTATAGTATGTAGTAGGGTGGAAGGCCAGGAGGAAGAAAGAGAAGAGAAATGAGAGGGGAAGATGGGAAGAGAAAGGAGGAGAAAAGAGAAGAAAGAAGGGAATAAAAAGAGAAGGAGAAAGAGAAAAAAGAGAGAAGGGAAAGAAAGAGAAGAGAGAAAGAGAATGAGAAGAGAAAAAGAGAAAGAGAAAAAAAAAAGAGAAGAGAAAAGAGAGAGAAAGAGGAGAGAAAGAGGAGAGAAAGAGAAAGAGAGAAAAGGAGAGAGAAAGAGGAAAAGAAAGAGAAAGAAAAGAAGAGAGAGAAAAAAAAGAAAGAGAAAGAGAAAGAGAAAGAAAAAGAAAGAAAAGAAAAGAAAGAAAGAGAAGAGAAGAGAAAGAGAAGAGAAAGAGAAGAGAAAGAGAGAAAGAAAGAAAAAAGAAAGAGAAAGAGAAGAGAAAGAAAAAAAAAAAGAAAGAGAAAGAGAAAAGAGAAAGAAAAGAAAGAGAAAAGAAAGAGAAAGAGAAGAGAAAAAGAAGAAAGAAAAGAAAGAGAAGAAGAGAGAAAAAAGAGAAAGAGAAAGAGAAAAGAGAAGAGAAAGAAAGAGAGAAAGAGAAGAAAAAAAGAGAAGAGAAAAAAAAAAGAAAGAAAAAAGAGAAAGAGAAGAGAAAGAAGAGAAGAAAAGAAGAGAAAAAGAAAAGAGAAAGAGAAGAGAGAAAGAGAAGAGAAAAGAAAGAGAAAGAAAGAGGAAAAAGGAAAAAAAAAGAGAAGAGAAACTGAAAAGAAAAAGAAAGAGAAAGAAAAGAGAAAGGAGAAAATATAAAAGAGGAAGAGAAGAAAAAGAGACGAAGGAGAGGGTAGTAGTAGCATTTTTATTGGCTTTCATTTCCATTTTATAATTAATGAAAAACGTTAAACCAGTTTTTGTCTGATACAGAGGAATAGTTAAACAAATGTTTACTGATTTATATTTTTTTCCAACAATTTCTGTAATTAAGTTGGGAATGTGGAATCTTTGGCACAATGATACTACTCAGTATATATTACCACTACACCAAATACTTTATTTTTGCACTCGACGCGCGTTTCGCTAACCATGTTAGCTTCATCAGGAGCGATGATTGACTGTCAAGTATATATCACCACTACACCAAACACTTTATTTTTGCACTCGACGCGCGTTTAGCTAACCATGTTAGCTTCATCAGGAGCGATTATTGACTGTCAATCATCGCTCCGGTTGAAGCTAACATGGTTAGCGAAACGCGCCTCGAGTGCAAAAATAAAGTGTTTGGTGTAGTGGTGATATATACTGAGTAGAATTTCTGTAATTATACAAGAATTTTACATTTACGAACGCGCAATGCCATGGATCAATGTTCTTATGAAAATAACATTCTAAAATCTCCTTAAATCGACTTAATTTAGGTTCTAGTTTAATAAGAATATTGTTTATATATTCTTCATCCAAGAATATCTTTAACAAAAATTCGTCTTCTCGTTTCTTTTCGCATAAATTCGTTATGGAGATTGGTAAACCTTTTATACATCCTTTAAAATGTTCTCTATTTCATTAATTCTAACAATTCTAGTCTCCCAGTCTAAACCATGGTATTCTCCTCCTCTGTCTTTGTCCTTCGTAAGGACGTGGGAACATCATGTGACTCGTGTAATGGTCCTATTCCATGCCGTTCTATACTGGGTCTGTTGAGCTGCTTTAGGAAAGGTGCATCCGGTAGGGAGTTTTATCTGGTCAGTCCATCGAGTGAGTAACCGTCCCCTCGATCTTTTGCCCTGTACGTTAACCCTTTACAGTTAATCTTTTGATGGTGTCTCGACCTCTTGATGTGTGATCAAAGTAACGTAATATTTTTGTTTATTGTTGTTGTTAGCCTCATCTTGATTTTTAATTCTACCAAGATGGAAACATTCGTACTATGTACTGTCCAAGGTATATGCAGCATTCTCCAGTACACCCACATTTCAAAAATATTAACTCAATTTGCATTGTTTTTTTTTGACTATCCAGGTTTCTGCTGCGTACTTGGCAATAAAGAAGATAGTGTGCCGAGACATTAATTTTGTTTACGTTTTTATAATAATGATGTAACTTCTAAATAAAATCTTCCATAGTTGTTTTTAATACTAATCATCTTTGGGTAAATTTCAAATATTAATTTAAACATGTTTTCTCATAGTTCCAATTAATCAGTTAAAGATAACAGGAAAATAGTTTAGAAAGCAGGTGGTGTATGGAGACTTTTTGAATTGACTGTATGTATAGTGGTTAAATTATTAATATTTAATAATTTCTGGTTTACTAAAATTAAAGAGTTATTTTCATTACACTTTTTGTATCTAATTTTGTTGTCGAACTCTTCCAATTTTAATCTCCATTTTGTTAGTCACGAATTTGGTTCTTTTATTTTTAATAGCCAGACTAACGATTTATCATCTGTTTCGATTAAGAATTTTTTCCATATAACATAAATAAGGTCTGAAATATTTAGCCGAGTCCAGGATAGTAATTCTTAATTTATTTTCGAAAGTGGAGTAATTTTTCTCGGCTGTTTAGGGTTCTCGAGTAATAAGCTATGGGGGGGGGGTCATTTTGAGATAATGTGCTTCCTATGGCAAAGTTCAAAGCGTCAGTCGAGAGCTAAAAGCTTTTTGTCCAATCAGAATTATCTGATATGGTGGAGTTTTTAATTAGGAATTACTTCTTAAAGGCTTCGACGTATTCTGGGTTATCTGGTTTAATTACAGTATCTTTGCGTAAACATCTGGTTATTGGGAAAGTTATTTTTGAAAAGTTTTTTATAAATCTTCTGTAATATCCTAAAAGACCTAGAAATGCTTTAATTTCTTTCCGCATCTTAGGTATAGGATAGTTATTGATAATCGTTGTTTTCAAAGGATTTGGTTTAATACCTTTGGTGTTATTACATGGCCTAGAAAGGTTACTTCTTTAGAGAGGGATTCTAATTTATCTAGTTGTATCTTAAGATTTACCTGTCTAAATTTTTTAAAAATTATTTGTATATGATCTAAATGTTCTGGAAATGACTTCGAAAAAATGACTACTTCGTCCATGTAGAGAAAGCAGAATTTATATAAGTAATCTCGTAAAATTTCGTCCATCATACCCTGAAAGGTAGCTGGAGCGTTTCGTAATCCAAAGGGCATCCTCAGGTATTCGAAATATCCATTGTTTATGGTGAACGCTGTTTTCTCAATTGAGTCCGAATCCATACCAATCTGGTGGAAACCTTGAACTAAGTCTAGCGTTGTAAAATATGTATAGTTTCCTAAATTATCTAAAATTTCCTCTATTCTTGGTAAGGGAAATTTATCCTTTACAGTGTGATTATTTAGAGATCTGTATTCAATTACCATTCTATGTTCCTTTATACCAAAAGCATCAGTTTTTTTTAGGGACTGTCCATACTGGTGCTAAATATGGTTATAATGATTAATTTTTTTAAATTTTATTATCGAGTAATTTTTGGATTTGCTTCTGAATTTCTTTTTGTATTGTAGGTGGATATCTAAAGAATTATTGATAAATTGGCCTATCGCTGGTAGTTTCGTATTTTATGTTTTGTTTGGGTTGTGAGTGTCAGATCACAGTCTTCGCGACACATAATATTCTTTTTGTGACAAAGATTTCTTATTTTAGTTTTCTCCATATCATTGAGATGATTAAATGGTAATTGATTGTCTAGTTTTAAATGTTTATTATTATTATTCTTATTTTGGGGATGACTGCAATTTTTTCGTGAAAATTTATTTGGGGATTTGGAAAGGGATTGGAAATAGAACACATTCCTTCACGAACATTTATTAGGTCAGGGATAGTATAATTGTTTATTTCAAAAGATAGTAAAAAAGCTGTTCCTTCTTTCATTGTAACTGGAATTTTTTTAATTAGAAAGGTTGGGTTGAATTGGTTCATTATAATGTACAGAAAAAGTTAAAGTTTTGTTTTTTAACATTAGAGTTTTATCGTTGTAATTTATGATAGCTTTCATACGAGATAAATCTTTGGCTCCTATAAGGGCATCGAAATTGTTGCACCAGTCGGCAACTCGAAAGTTAATTTTGTCATTAATATCTAATTCTTGGAAAATTGGGTGACTAAATGTTTATTTTCCCTAAATGTTTTTTTACAATATGTGATCTCGAATGGTTCTAAAAATATACTATCGCGGAACATTTGAGCAATTCTAGATTTAATCATAGAGTCAGTGGTCCCTGAGTCTATTAGGACAGTATATGAAATTTAGGAAGATAAATGTAGAGGAGTTCTATTTGTCTCATGATATTGTTTAGCTCAATTCTGAATCTGAGACTTGGCTCGTAAAATTTTCTGGTTCGGTATCTGGATTCCCGGGTTCGGGAAGGTCAAGAAAATTTGGATCATTGGAAAAATCATAATCGTATTCACAATCATAATCGTCGGGGTATTCTTGATTAGCGGTTTCAAGATTCGTTAATTCTTGGAAACTATAGTTTAAGTTGGTCTTATATTCCGAAAATGATTATGATTTGTAAATCGAGAATTTTTTTGATTATCAGGGCGATAAGTTTTCAAAGAAACTGGGCCTATATTTTCAGAGTTATTTGGTATTGGAACGTTTATGCCGGACATAGGAGTTGCTTTTTTAAATATAGCATTTTTTGGACCTCGAAAAGCAGGAATATTATTGGGAAATCTCTTATATATTTATCGGAATTGTATATTAATGGGTTGACTTGGAAAAGGGTTTTGTAATGGTAGAAATGACGTTAGTTTGTGATTACAGATCGGTTTTTGGTTAATAGTTAATATTATTCTTCATATTATAATTATGTTTTATATTCTGTTGATTTAATTGATTTCTTAAATTACCTTGCGATTCCACTAAATTGTAGTCAGACTTGTAAGCAATAGCGTAATCTAATAGATTTGGGTTAGATGTTAACAGGTATGATTTGACTATATCGGATGAATTGCTAATTAAAGTAATAATAGCGGTCTTTCCTGTTTGGAGACGAAAAGCTTGCCTAACATTTTCGTTAGATTCTTCTGCTTGTATTTTTGCAAATATTCTTTACATAAATTATTTTAAAAGAACTATAAAATCCATAAGGATTTCACTCTTTGTTTTATTGAAATAATTTAGCTCATGCAATAAAACTAGATAACTTATTTTATAGCCAAATTTTTTTCTTAATGCAGTTTTTAAATTTTTCCATGTAGAAATGTCACATCAACAATAGTGAAGATTGCGAGCTGATCCTATTAGTTTTGATTTTATGGAGGTAAATACGTTTTTTTTTTTTTGGATTTCAAGAAGTATTATGCAATTCAGTATGAAATTCGTCAAAACATGTCAGCTACGTTTTGATTCAGCGAAGAAGAGATGTCAATTGTGACGTATATTTGTGCCTGATCGACTACCAAAAGGCCTTTGATAGAGTCCAACATTACAAAATGGTCGAAATTCTGAATGATCTTGGGCTAGATGAAAAGAATCTGCGGATTACTGGCAACCTCTACTTGAAGCAGAATGGGAGCGCTCAGAACCAATATCGATTGAGCGTTGAGTAAGGCGGGGTTGTGTATTGTCTCCACTATTGTTTAATATATACTGTAAGCAAATCTTCAGAGAGGCACTGGAAGAGGCTGATGAAGGAATACTGTTTAATGGGGAGCAAATAAATAACATTTGTTATGTTGACGATACGGCGGTTATGGCTGATAACTTAAAGGGTCTACGACAGCTTATGACAAAAATAAACGAAGTCAGTAATAGATACGGCCTCGAGCTTAATATTTGCAAAACAAAGTACATGGTAATCAGCAAGTCTCCGGTTCTTGCTACCTTTTTAATGGTTAACAATCAACAAATACAAAGAACTCCACAATATTCATATCTAGGTACCATGATCAACGAACAATGGGATCATTCGCAGGAAATTCGTTGCCGTATCGAAAAGCTAGAGCAGTGTTCCTCAAAATGACAACAATTTCAAAAGCTCAGCAATGAAATTGGGCACGAAAATGACACTCCTAAGATGTTATGTCTTCGGAGTGCTTCTTTATGGTGTAGAATCTTGGACACTGACTGAAGCCACTTCTAAATAACTTGAGGCATTTGAATTATGGCTATATCACCTAATTTTGAAAATTTCTTATACTGACCATATTACCAACGAGGATGTCTTACGTCGCATAAACAAGAAATTGAAAATTATGGACATTTGTTAAAGTAGGAAAATTGGAGTATTTAGGACACATAACGAGAAATCCCCACAGATATGGATTACTGTAGCAAATATTCCAAGAAGCTGCACTGGATGAAGTAATAATAGCCAGAATGTTTGCCAACATTCGAACCGAATAGGCACTTTAAGAAGAAGAAGAAGTGGGTAAAAGTTTTTGCGTCTATTCTGTTATGATTTAAACTTAAATTATCTTCAATGGAAATATTTTCTAAGAGGTTACTTCAGTTATCAATATTTAAAGTAGGTTCACTAAAATTTAAAAGAAAAATGTTATTTTTTAGACAGTTAATAACGCATTTCTTAGAGTCTGACATGAAAAATAAGGCAATTTTAGTTGTTACTTACATAAGATAAGTCAAGGTAAGATCCATAATGCCTTCTCCTGCAATGGTATACCAAAATTATTCCAGTCAGGGAATCAAGTACTTGCCGACTAGTAGTCTTCCAAGTAGGTGGCTTTCTTTGACCGAGTTTATCTTACTCGTAACGTCTTCTTCGTTAAGGGAGTAGACTTCTTAATTCTGGATCAACGGATATCCGATTTCTTCGAATAGTGCCTTAATAAATTAAAATTCAAACTTAACGCCACACCATCCTGTTCGCAGCGCCAATTACGAATAAGAACTCTGAAAACTTATTTTTAAAAAACGTTTTATTACTGTTATAAGTTAAAATGTATAATAATTTATAATTACTAAGTTGTCCTTATATATACTTTCTCTAATTAAGATAAAGTAATCTGTTTGCTTAAACTTAACTACTGTCTAAGTTATATACAGAAAAGACATGTATCAGGACCGGTCTGGGCCTATAACTCACGCCTTGATAAAGTTTCTCACTAAAGAGGAATATGGATTAAACGTTAATTATGAAAAATTATCTCAGAATTATTATAATGACGACCCATCTTATTTCCAAGTAAAACTTTAGTGCGGTTGCTATGGGAGACTCGATAGGAAGACCGATTGAGGCCAGAACTGAGGAAACTGTCAAACTAGTTGAGGACTTTCTGCTGCAACATCAATAAACGAAGATCCTAATACATGATAAAGAAGCTGGTGTAACTAACACTATACTTTTTTAAGTTTGTGCACGAAAATTTAGGAATGAAAAAGTTTTTGCCTTTAACTCTTTACATCAGAGCAGAAACTGACAAGCAAAGAAATATCTCAAGAACGTTTGCCGCGTTACAGAATAAGTTATTTTTTGTGAATTGTTAGATTTGATGTGACAAGGTTGTCCTACTGAGATCCTTCCATGGAACAGGGTTCGATAAAAAGAGTCAAAAATAGTTCTTCAACTTAAAAGAAGTTACGTTTTAAAAAGTTGGCAGCGGCCATTTTCTGGGCCTGCGTTGGAATTTTGCTCATTAAGTGTAGGAAAATGCAGTCACAATTAATAAAGGTTTTCACAAAAGGGCGATACGAAACCGGAAAAATGCCATTAGAGGAAAATATCCGGATTCATGGAGAATGAAAACTTTGTGGTTGGGCGATAAATGTTATAGCCACAAGGCTCACGCGGTACCTAAAGCTGTGGATTCGGTTATAGCATCCACTCTATAATCCCGGCTAAGCACTTTATGATTCATTTTTGGTCAAACCTCTTAAGGGTCAAAATTTCGCTGAGAAAATGGGTTGATAGACTGTGTAGCATCGGTTTTTGAGACACTTACTAAAAATTTTTTTTGGAAGGAATGAAGTAACGCGAAAAATGCTGGACTAAATTTATTAGTGAAGATGGTAGTCATGTAGCTAAATTATTGGAAGTTATAGCATAGAATTATTTTTAATAATCATAGTGATCTGCTGAGAATATATGAGACACATGACTGTTGCTATTTACTCAAATAGTGTATTGTCTTTCTAAACTTAAGTTCAGAGAATTTTTTAATGGTTTCAAAATTTCCACAAATGGATTAAAAATGTGAATTCTGCCAAAAGAATTGATTTCTAAGTTATTATAAAGAGAGCAAATTTCTTTCATACTGAACTTGCTACTGGATTAATACCGAGAGAAACATGAAAAAGAACAAATATTGTTTAAACATTAAGTTAGCAAAAAAAATAAAAAATTACATTTTAGCTGTGTAACGAACTTCTAAAAATGTAGCACTGAAGTACTCAGAATCATGACAATGTCACCAACATAAAATTCCTACATAAAGGAAGTATAGATGAGATCAAGAAATAACATGTCCATCAGGCATATCAACTCCTTTTCTTGAATCAAATGAAAATCAGAAAATAATAAGTAAAACAAAGCTATCAGAATAAACAAAATTAAAATGTTTAATTTGCACAGAGAAGTTCTTCCTTCTCCGAATTATACGTTATTTCCAAAAAAAAAAAAAATATTATGTACTTTTTTTAATTGTTTTGTTTCGTAACATTACGAAACATAATAGCTTAAAATAACAAAATACAATATAAAAAACTCCCCAAAGTCGACAGTTTGACGCACATACTATAAAAACCAGAAGTTTTTATTAATTATTAACCGTAAAAATAAACACGAACTTACCAATGCGCCCAATAGACGTTACTCCCACCATAACCCAAAATAATTAATAATTTTCCTAAAACCTTCATGAATATGAATATAAGACTCTGAATTGAATATTAAACTACTGTTTACCATTAATTCTTTGCTAGCAAGCAAGTAATTTTTTTAATAGCATTTTATTTTTAATCGTACCTCCGAAGATGAAGGCTTTTGTTTTGTGTGTTTTTATCGTTATTGCTGTAACTGGCTGGACTAGTGCAAGACCCGATGAAAAATATACAACCAAGTATGACAACATTGATTTAGATGAAATTTTAAAAAGTGACAGGTTATTAAGAAATTACTTAAATTGCCTCTTAGAAAAGGGTAAATGTACTAAGGATGGTGCTGAGTTAAAAGGTAAGTAATTTTTTTTGATTTTAAAATACAAATATACCTAACAATTTCAGAGAACATCTAAATATAAGGACATACCTTTGATGTTATTTATTCTGAATACTCTAGTTCTTATAGTATCCTTGATATTTAACAAGATTTTATGCCCTAAAATGTCCATTTTAACTGCATAATTTTGCTAGAAGTAGGTTTTAGGTATATTCTTTTTTTAGTTATGATTGCTCTTTTCTATGCTTGAAATACTAGGGTAAATGTACGGTGAAAAAAATTCTAATTTTACAATGGCAATGTAACTGTTAGTGAAATAATGACTTTAGCCACCTTAATCATTTTTAAGTACAATTTTAAATTTAAAACTATAAAAAGGTAATCACTAAGGAAAATATTTCCATAATTGATAAAGATGAAGACGCAAACTCTGCATTTACCTTACTGGTAAAAATATGATTTAGGCACCTTTTTCATTTTATTTTATTCCATTAAATTTACTGAACCAAAATCCATATCAAAAAATCCATATCAAAATTCTAAATTATAAGTGGTTTCTATATTAAATTAAAACAATCTTTAAATTTGATGATTGACGACATTAAGTTTTTATTGGGAATTTTTACCTAAATTCCTTAAAATATTTGTGAAACTTTATAATATTTAATATAAGATATTGTTGTTATTAAAACGGTCAAGTTATAATTTCCATAGGACGAATATAGAGGCAATTGTTATCATATGATGCTTTATAATTCAAATTCTCCGCCAGATTAAATTTTTAAAATTATTCTGAGAGCCGATTGCAGGAAAACACTATCGAATTTTTTATTCAACTTCTACCACCATTTAGTTTTAAAAAGTAAGATTCTAGTCTTCAAATTACTTTAGTCAAAATATAGACTAGTGATTGCCGATTGCAGAAGTATTAAATAGCAATAAATATGACAAAAAAAATTAGCCATGTCTGTCGATGGTTCGATATAGCTTGAATCTATACTGAAATTTTGTAATGCACTTATAATTGCACATATTTCGTTCGAGCCAAGGGCCTTATTATAGTCTGCAAATGCTAACTAAAAGAGCTTGTTATATTCTAAGGTCTTTTTGATAATGTTTCGAATAGATTGATTGTATTCCAGAGTGATTTTTCGAACCCACTTTTTCGTTGTTTTGATATAATGAAAACTTATTTGTCTGTCTTGTAGTTATTATTTTTGTGAGTAACTTATATATTTGAAACAGTCCAGTTGTATTTTCCTTTCTTCCAAGTATTTGTTTAGTTATATCTTAAGATTTTTAATCGCCTCCTCTTCCATATTTTAAAAGTTAGGAAATTATTCCGTCTTTTCTTGAAGCTCGATTTCGCTTACCTAATTACCTTTTTTATTTCTTTACATATATTTATTTTTTAATTATTAATTATTATTGGTAAAAAGTACTGCAGACTGATAAACTTGGTTAATATTTTCAAATAAAGTAATGCAATCACATGAGGTATTTTAAATATATAAAAAATATATATAAATTATCATGACTTTTTAATATGCAACAGTCAAGTGAAGTTTTTTTCCTTAATTTTTTTTTTATATTCAGGAATTTTTTCTTATATTAGCAGCGACTCATTTACGTAAAACTTTTACCTTAAAATTTACTTCCTCCTTTTTTAAGTACTTTATTTTATCAGTATCAAAATCTCGAAGTGCCCTGTCCGATACGGACGTAGGCGATCCTCTCACGTTTGCCCGTGGGTTCTGCTTTTTTTAAAGTGTTTCACAGATAAAAGAGATCTACAGTTTAAAGTCGGTTCCGAATGGCCAAAGTAAGAGGGCTTTACTAGGCATGATATTACGGCTGGTTTACGATTGCCTTCCCGATGGAGGTGACCGTCACGTTGTAATTATAATTTTTTTCATTTTTTATTTTGTTTCCCGAGCCGAGAATCGAACTCGGGTCCCCGGCGTAGAAGGAATACACGATAACTTCTACGCTATGGCAATTAGAATAAAGGGCCAATTTGAACAAGCATTATGGCGTATTCCTAAATTTAAATAGGACAAGGTCCATCTCATTTTAGTTTTTAACTACTAAGTTCCAGAAAGCTACAGATATTAAAGAATTTCAGGATGGCAGTGAAAGCAAACGTTATTATTTATGGAAGTCATAATATTTTATTGGGTAGTTCTTGATTAGCAAGTATCGAGTTTCCCCTTCTTGTTAAATTAACGATTCAATTCTCCCAAAAATCTTTAAATACTTGTAGAATCGGAAAATCAAACATCAATCTTTTCAATCTAAACTGAAAAAGTTGAGAGTCATAAAATACGATTAAAGATTCAAATATATTTATTAAAGTTACAATATTTGCTAAATAATTTTTAGTTATGGAACAAACTAACCTGAACTAATTACGTTTAATTTATCCAAAAATCACAGCACTTGCAATTACATTTCGTTATTAGCGGTATTAAGCTAGAGAAAGATATTTGCTCTAACTACTAGGACATTAAGTTTGCAACAAATTAGATGCATCGTTGAGCACATTTGGCATAGCAACGAAGCTGATTTAACTATCCTTCATCAATATTAGTGCCGATTTATAATACCTAAATTACGACCTGATTAAAAATATTGAGCCAATCCCCTGAATCGATTTGTTATCTTGTTGTAACCGCTGTAATATTCGACATGGCATTCTTCTTATATAATGGCTACCATATGGTCCCACTACCATAAGGTAACATTCTGTCAGATATTGAACATAAAGGAGTTTACTCGATTTAAGAGTTTAATGTCGTTTTCCGTTTTTTGAATTCCTGCTGTAACTACTTTTGCCTTATTGTTTTTGATATTCTTAAAAACAAATTTGATTTTCTCCCCTTATATAACATATATGTTTTCAGAATATGTAACTAATCACAAAATTTTTATGTAATTTTAAAAATTTCTATTTTATTTGTTTCGAGTTACTCTGCCATTCTATTGTCTTATTTATTCTTATGTTTTTCTTCTGCTGACTTTCACACTATTCTTCTTTTGTAGTACTGTTTCCTATTATTTTCGTATTTGTCTTATTTATATTGGCTGTATGAAAAATTGCTCATCTAACAGAAACAATATGTCTTTAGATTCCTTGGGTTAGTTATCAGTTTAGTCTCAATCCGTAAGTGATAAAACGAAATTCGCTTAAGGTAACTGAATACCTTTTACAAATTTAAGAATAGTAATAATGACGTGGCATATAAATATATATATATATATATATATATATATATATATATATATATATATATATATATATACACATATATATATATATATATATATATATATATATATATATATATATATATATATATACTCCTGGACAAAATTAACTCAACAATATATTAAATCATACAAATCTCTATAATGAATTAATTTTAATAATTTTTTATGAACATTGGTTACACTAAAAGTTAGAAAAAACTTATTCGTATACTTTAGAAGTGAATTAACTACCAAATTTCTCTATAAGATTCGAATTAAAATTATTCTTAAGACCTAATAACAAAATCGTTGAAATTAAGTAATAATGAAAAAAATAAACTGGGACACTAGTAGCGTGTGTTGCCTCCTCTACTTCGGATGACAGCGTTTATGCGCCTAGGCATGCTTCTAATTAAATTTTGGATAAAATCTTGAGGAATTTGCTCCCATTCTGTTATAACTGCATTTTCAAGTTCCCTCAGGTTTCTAGGTGCAGGTATATGGCGTTTCACATTTTTCTTAAGGTGATCCCATACATGTTCTATCGGATTCAAATCCGGGCTATTTGGTGGCCATTGCATAATGGGTATATCAACTTGATTAAGATAATCGAGTACCTCCCTAGCTACGTGAGGTCGAGCATTGTCTTGCATAAACAGAAAATTGGGCTCCCCAAAATAACCGAAAGGCATCACATGTTCTATTACCATATTCTTAAGATAGTAGTTAGCATTCATGGATCTCGTACGGACAGGAACTAACTCTGTGCGAGCATCAAAACAAATGCCACCCCAGAACATAACAGAGCCACCGCCGAAAGGAATCCTTGCAGAGATATTGCAAGGAGCAAACCTCTCTCCTGGTCATCGCCATACTCGCTCACGACCATCTGAATGTTTTAGACTAACCCTAGTTTCATCTGTAAAGAAAACTTGTTTCCAATCATCCACAGACCAGTTTTCGTGATTTCGAGCAAAACGTAACCTGGTAACTCTGTTCTCTCTAGTAAGCAAGGGCGCAGTGGCTGGTCTCCTACTGTTTAATCCAGCTTCATTTAACCGTCTTCTAACTGTTTTAGAAGAAACTGTGACATTGCGAACAGCTTCGAGTTCGTTTCTTGTTGTAGAACTAGCGACAGTCCTGTTTCTTAAAGCATATTGTCTTATAAAACGTTCATCTAGGTCGCTAGTGCATCGTTTTCGCCCTTGCCCTAGCCTTCTAGAATAAGTTCCTACTTCATTCAAGCGTCTTACCATACGACTTATTGTGGAACGATGTTTGCCTAACAAATTGGCAGCATAGCTCTGACAATATCCCTCGTCCAATAAAACTGAGGCTCGCACTACCTCGTGTTCAATTAAATTCCTTGTTCGATTCATTTTTCTAATTCTTCGGGGTCAAAAATAAAACAGTCTACCACAAAAACGTATTACTTTGAAAAAGGGAACAATTTATAAGCTTACTTTTAAAGAAAATCTATCGCATTATTATAGAAAATGATTTATCTTCTAAAAAATTCTTTAAAACTGTAAATCTAAACGAATTGTTTTGATTTCTGTCATGAACAACGAAACAAAATATGCATAGCCTACTATTCAAATACTCGATAAACTTTAGAACTGTAATGAGAAAAAGATAAATTAATTTTCAGATTGTTGCGTTAATTTTGTCCAGGAGTTTATATGTACATATGCATTTTTTAATTTCTTTAGCCGCTGTATATTAAATATATTCAGTTACATATCTGGATAGTCCTTGGAGACAAATCCAGCTGTTAATTTTTTCAGTCAGATTCACCAAAAGAGTCTAAAATTTCGATAGGATCCAGTTGTCACAGAATTAAAAATTTCCAGTTGTGCAGTTGAGTTTTATTGACCTTGGTGAAGATAGAAAAAGTAATAGTTTTCAAAATTTTCCAATAATTTTTCATTTTTTCGTTTAATTATAAATCCAAATGAATTCGCCAATTATATACCACTCGGTTACATGAGTTTAATTGGCTAACTGAAATTTGTATCCATTTCAAATTATAATTGTAAAACTGGACCAGTTTTAAAGTTCAACCCTAATTACCGCTGCATACAACATGCATTAGACATCATCCCTGCCAGCTTATGTGATAAAAATACGAGGTTCGTTTTTTAAGTAAGTAACGTTTTGATATTAAAAAAACGCAAACCCATTTTTTAACACTTTTATTTTTACATGAGCATCTGGACCTTAATCTTCTTTTCAAAATAATTTCCACCTATGTTAAAGGACTTGTATCGTAAAACCAACTTCTGTATGCCATCCTCATACAAATCTGCTGCTTGGTTTGCTAACGAGTGCAGCACGGCCATTTTGGCGTCTTCGTCGGTGTCGTAGCGCTGACCACCAAGGCGCTCCCTTAAAAAACAAATGTTAGTCACTGGGGGTTACGTCAAAGCTATACGGGGGTGATCAAGTTGATTTGATGAGATCGTGTGTTCTTTGAGCCACGTATAGACGAACATTATCGTGAAACAAAAAATCCCTTTCTTGTTTTGGATTGCACGACGCAGTTTATTTAAGATCTCATCATATGTCTCAGCATTTACTGTGCCCTCCGAGGCAAAAAATCCACATACAAAATCCCTTGCCTATCCCAAAACACAGTGCACATCATTTTTCTGGCTGAAAGTATTTGCTTGAACTTTATTTTCTTGAGTGATGTTAAATGCCTCCATTTCATGGACCGTTGTTTTTATTCCGGTGTAACGTGGGCAACCCAGGTTTCGTGATCAGTGACAATTTGGCTAAAAAACTGATCACCTTCGGTATCGTACCTCTCGAAGAAAGTTAAAGCACTGACTAAACAATTCGTTTTGTGCAATCAGCATTTTTGGTACCCAGCGTGAGCACAACTGTTCATAATTTAAATGGTCCGCCATAATTTCACTTCTTGAAATTGGAGGAAACACGTTAGACGATAATGAACTTTTTTATCAACTTTCCAAACCAGGTCATCATAAATGACGAACGGTCGCCCACTTCGTCCCTCACCGTGTACCCTTCTTCTTACCATTTCATTGCTCACAGCGTTTTTCGCCATACACTTCACTAATCTGCCGACGAATTCACGTCTTTCAGATTTAAGAAATAGCTCATTTTTCACAATCCGCAGGATTTTCAGTGCACTTAGGTATTTTAAACACGTACAAACAAACGTAAACTCAGACGAATGCTTCCATATTGGTAACGGTGGCTAGCTACTAGGTACAGGTACTCAACACCAATGCGCGGAACGTCCACCGTACCACTGCAGCGGCTACCTTTCAAAACGATACTTACTTAAAACGCGCCTCGTATTAAAAATATTTTTTTTTTTCATTTTTAGAACACTTGCCTGACGCTCTGGAGACCGATTGTTCTAAATGTAGTGACAAACAAAGGAACGGTTCTAGAAAAGTTATTCGCTACCTTATCGATAACAAACGTGACTGGTGGAACGAACTAGAAGCTAAATATGATTCCGAAGGCAAATATGTTAAGAAGTATGAAGCAGAATTAAAAAAAGGAAAACATTAAATTATAAAAAAGACCTTGAATGTGATACTATCTACATATAACAACCATTTTTGTTCTTGTTAAATAGTAAAATTGTAATAACAATGATCTATCTAGTTTTTGTATTTTCATATAACTAAGGGAATTCGACATTTAGGCTCTGATAGATAACTGCAAAAAAGGTTAGTCTATCTTACCTTTGTAACACATATCGTCTAACTTTATTGAGGTAATAGATTCTAGTGTCAATATAAATTATTTCGACAATAATTTATTAGTAAATCATGCATGCAAATTATTATTTTCTTATTTTAATTCAACGTATATACCATTGTTTCTTAACCTGTGGCTCTTCAGCGTGGAACGACATAACAAAAGGGTTAGCGCAAAGACCTGTGCGAAAGTTAAAAAAAAGAATAAGCTGTTTACTGAAACAACAATTAAAAGCATACTAAAAACTAAAATGTAACAGACAAAAATTGTTCATAAGAAAATATCAAATTAGAAATTGACAGAGAGATTGTGGTCTTGTTCTGTCTTTAGATAAGACCCATCCTTTGTTTTCACAAGTACTACTACAGACAACTTTATTTCGTAATAATAAGTAGGCTAAGGTAAAAATATAGGAAGAGCGGTTTTTTATTATTAAATTGCCTTTCTATTTCACTGCGTGACGTGAAGTGTGTAAAAATGATGCTAAAAAGCGCATTTAAATAAATAAATAATAAAATTAAAATCTTACCCTAACCATAATTACTGACATCAAGATAGCTGAAACAATGCGTCCAATTAACCCCTCTGATATATGGTAAGTTTAAATCGATACTACTGGGTCAAAATAAAATGAATATTTATAATACAAAAGATTAAACTAGTAACTATTACTTATTTTTTTATATTATCTAATTAATCCAGGGGTAGATAAAAAAAAACCGAATCGAGTCAATAAGAATTAGAACACAGTATAAAATATGACGAGTATTGAGGTAATACGGTAATTGACTCTATAATAACGTATTAATCGCCTCTAATAAATAGCGCTTTAGCTGTTAACGTAAGGCCACTTCAGTTATCTTGTTAATAACTTGATGATATCAAAAAATTTCAGTATGGCGGCCGAAGCACACTTTATTAGTGATACTTTTAATATTTTATGAAGTAGACTTTGATTAGCAAATATGAAATTACTTCTTCCTTCTAAATTGACAAATCGGTTCTTCTAAAAATACCCTTCTTTTAGAATTTGGAAGTCAAAAATTGAACAAATCTTTTAAAATTTCAAGTTAAGCTGAAGCAGTTAAAGGTAATAAAAGATAATTAAAGTTTCATCGAATAGTGTTATAAAATATGTATACAATGTATACAGTTGCTACAAATCTGGCTAACATTGTCGGAGTAGGGCAGATTAAAATTAAATACAAAAGTAGAATAGGATGCCACCAACTCTACAATACTGCCAAACAATAACCGGTTGTCGCTCAAGTGTACTGCATTTCCTAGAGTTTAAAATCTTCTTGCTTGTCAACACTGTTGTCACAAAGAAAAAATAATTAATCAAACAATATTATTAGCTAGTGACTGAGAGAGACTGGGGAGAAATACAAACTAACTAAACCGTTATGCCATCAATGTATTAAAAAATGTAGTAAATGTAGTCACTGAAGCAAATTTAGTAAATAAAATAAATGCACTGAATCCAGTATATTTAGCAAATGTAGCATATGTAAAAAATATAGGAAATGTAGTAAATGTAGAAAATGTACCACTATGGTAACAACGAGTATTCGCTATTAGATCAACCGTTATCAATAAAGTTTAATGTATTACGTAATAAAAATAAAAACCGTGATGGTATTCAAGTAAGATAACCACCACAAATACATAATCTACTGTTATCTTGCTATCTTAATCTTAATTTGAGAAGAAAAACTTCGGCAACTAATTTAATAAAATTAATATCACCTAAACTATTGTTCGCTAAAAAATAGGAAGTTGGTAACTTAAATTTTCATCATCAGATAAATCTCTGTTTGTGTGTTTTACAGTAATCAACGAGTTAATAAATAACTAACACTAATAATATATGATAGGTAATTTCGTTTTAGAAAAGATTAAACATCATTTATATACAAAAAGTTTCTAATTAAAAGAACTTAGCTGGTTCACCAGTGATACGTCCTGTCGGCAGCTGTAGATATCACATCCAGGAAAAGTTCCTTAGTAAAAATTGATAATCCAAGCAATAAGCGTGGTAGTCCGAGTCAGAATACTCCAAATTAAAAATTTGGTAATCCTTCCAAAAAAATCTAACTAAAACCCTAACAGAGAAAAATGCTTGTCAAAAAGGCGAATGTTAAAATAAATTGTAAACATTAGGAAAAAACAACAAAATAAAAACCAACCGTTTTGTAAGAATTTTCTAACCCATTGGCTTGTGCTAAGATTAACAACCTTCTAAATATCGATGAAAGTGTTCTTATGCAATCCCTGTTTTTCCAGTCCCTTTTCTAGGTTCTTAGAATAAGGCCTATAAAGGATACGATGGTTGGTAACTCCATATGGTCATGTTATTGCATCTGTTGTATTTCCAATGCCAATTTGCTTAATTTGCTTTTCTCAATGTTTCCACCATGTTGCTTTTATTAGGCACCGCGACATCTATGAGGTAAGCAGTCTTGATTCTCTTTTTTTTTTATGGGTCTAGGATATGTGCTGTAGGGAAGTCCCTAAAGCGCTACAGGAGCGACACGTGTGTGGAAAAAAGCGATTCACGTTGTTCTTGAATCGCTGTAAATTGCACTCGGTGGGAAACACAGTCCGTCCTGGGTAAGCCATTCCAAAGGGATGATGTTCTGCATATAAAAGACTGCTTGAAAAGCGTTGTACGAGGAGTAACAAGCTGAACCTCATACGGATGTGAAGTATCAGCGCGACGTGTACTTCTAACATGCACCGCTCTAGGAGGAATTAAACGGGCTACATCCTTCGAACACTCTCCATAAAAATACTTGTAGAATAGACTCAAGTCGCCAACCGTTCTTCGATGTTCCAGCGAATCAAGGCCGCCGGTCAATTCTGGGTCTCCAATCAGACGAACAGCCCTTCTCTGAATAGAATCCAACAAATGCAGTGTATGTTTGTGAGCGGAGCCCCAAACATGAGAGCAGTATTCCATAATTGGTCGAATTTGAGCCTTGTAAAGAATTAACAGTTGTTGTAGTGTGTAAAGCTTTCTGGTTCAAAATAATATTTCCAACTTTTGAGAAGCTCTCCTTGCTATGCCTGCAACATGTTCATGCCAGGATATATTTGCTCCCAAATTAACGCCCAACAAATTGAGTGACGATGCTAGGGGAATGGAGTGCCCCGACATAACTATGTCGGGTTCAGCAACGTTAACTTTTTTAGAAAGAAACTGCCGCCTGGATTTTGCAGCGTTAAATTCCACTTGGTTACTGTCACCCTAAGATAGAATTTCTTCCAGGTCTTTGTTAAGTTGGATGAGTTTCTGCTGTCCGCGGATATTCGCCTGAGCAGCCGATGTCCGAGCGTTCAAAGTGAATGAAGAGATAAGCGTACTGTCATCCGCAAAGCTGTAGATTGGATTCCCGGTCTTTTCCAGCAGATCGTTAATGTAAATGAGAAAGAGAGTAGGAGACAGTATGGAGCCTTGGGGCACACCGGCGTTAATAGTAAAGGTGTGAGAAAGAAATCCGTCGACTGCGACTCGTAAAGAACGCTCTCTGAGGAAACATGGGAGCCACAAACAGAACTTTTCAGATATACCATAAGAGCTTAGCTTAGCCAACAGGTCATCGTGCCAAACACGGTCGAATGCCTTGGATATGTCAAGAGCAACACCTCGAGATTCTCCGAAGTGTTCAATTGCGTTGTTTCAAACATGTGTTACATAAGTCAGAAGATCTCCCGTTGATCTATAATTACGAAAACCATATTGGTGATCGCTAATAATGTTGAATCCTTCAAGGTATTTTAGAAGATGCTGATTGACAGCCTTTTCCATGACTTTTGATATTATTGAAAGCAGTGCGACTGGTCGGTAGTTGTTTGGCAAGGTCTTCTTGCCTTTTTTAGGTATCGGCTGAACTGTGGCACATTTCCAGCAGAAAAGAAATATTCCCTTTCTGTAGGATAGGTTGAAAAGTCTACAGAAAACTAGTGTTAGTTCCCTTGCACATTCCGTCAGCGCAAGAAGCTTTTTTGGTGTCTAGCTTCATTAAAATACGTTTTATGATACGCTGTCTGAAGACAACATCGGGCATCCTTGACTGCACTATAGGAATAGTAGGTGGTGTTTTTCCTTTGAAATGGGCAGTAGAATGTGAAGCAAACAGTTCGACCAACAAACTTGCTTTCTCAACAGGTGTCCTTGCAGTAGAACTATCTAGCCCTGTGAGTGGTGGTATGGTAGATTTGGTGAAATTTTGACCAACTGCCTTAGCGACTGACCACAAGGACCTGGAATTGTTGGGACAAACGAGAAGTTTGTTTCTAATTCGCTGATTGTGTGCCTCCTTGGGTTCGTCGATAATTTCTTTGCATCTGTTCCGGGCACGAACAAAGGTGTTACGATTCATGGTGCTAGGACTTTCACGCCATTGTCGGTAGGCAAGATGTTTAGAAGCAACAGCTTCTTTGCATTTTCGGTCAAACCAAGGCTTGCCGTTAGAAGGACATTTCTTCGAAAATGGAACGTAAGCTTCCATACCAGCTAAGATAACATCGGAAACCTCCCTGGCGCAGTCAGATGGGTCGTCGGATCGAAAACAAACGTCTAACCAAGGGGAAGTTCGAAAATATTCCGTAAGATCTTCCCATTTAGCAGACTTGTAATGCCAAATCTTACGCGGTTTAGGCGCCTGTCTGTCACTGACTGGTAGGACACTCGATGTCGAAAGCAGTTTATGGTCGGAAGAACCCAACGGCGGATTTACGATGACCTTGTAAATCTCCGGATTGATGGTTAAAAACAGATCAAGAAGACTGGCGAACTCCCCGTCTCGATCAGGGATCCGTGTTGGTTTGACAATAAGCTGAGTTAAGCCACAACTGATTGAGAATGATTCAGCTTCACGACCTTGTTCATCGGTAGTATTTGAATATTTAAGCCAGTTGACGTTGTGGACATTAAAGTCGACCAGGATGGCAATTTCGGCATTTGTATAGTTAATTTGTAAATGATCGATGGTGTCTGCAAGAAAAGCGAAAAGTGTTCGAAAGTTAGTATCACTTGACGGTCGATAGAGGATGCAGATGAACCTTGTGGTTTGTTGAGTCGTTATTTTTAACCACATAACATCATAGTTTGGGGGCTCAGAGTCCCTTCTCGTGGGCAACAGAGGTCGCTTCTGACAAAAAGACAGATTCCAAAGTTACGCCTAAATCGGGAATAGAAGTCGTACCCAGGATAAAGATAGTTTACTGTGCTGATCGATGAACTGACCTTGGTTTCACGGAGAGCGAGTACATGAGGTTCATTTGATTGCAGGTGTTGGTGCACTGAATTTATATTCGAGTTTAAACCTCGTATGTTGCAAAAATATATTTTAAAATTATGACCTCTGCATGTCGACACCCCTGAACCATCCCCCACCCGGAGATCCGAACGGGGGGCTATTTTGATCTTATCCAACAATATAATGTCGGAGCTAATCACCCAATCATAATAGAGTCTGAGGAAGTAATTTTCCAGTTCTGGCAGTGGTTGGTATTTGTAATATGAATTATAAGCATTTAGAAGACTACTTTTATTTGCAAGCTTTTGGTGTATAATGTTGCAAACCTAGTTATGCCTGTGCGAATAATCAGCATTAGCAAGCAAGTATGTACATCTTATCTATATGCTGATGTCACTTTCTACATTTGTTAGATTAAATGTTTCTATCCTTTATTACAATCTTTTGGTATTTGTTATCTAATCCTGAATCACCACTATAAATCTCATTGCTTTAGTTTTTCAGCACCAGAGTGGATTGTTTAATGTGAAGTAAAACCATGAATTCAGCCAGTTTCATAATATTCTATTCATAAATAAATCAGTAGTTTATAAAAAAGTACAGAATCCAACCATTTGTCGCATTTTTACAAAAACTTTGTGCTAACGTACAGAATTATTTTATTATCTACGTTGAGGCTACGAGAGCCTCCTTTTAAGCTTTACAAACGACAACTAGATGGCGCTATTGAGATGTCAAATTACCATTGTTGTAAAATTTGACATTTGTTATTGTTAAAACAGTGGGAGCTCAAAAATTGGCCTAGTAGTTTGCTTACAGTAAACGTTTAAAAAAAACTGTTTTGTGAACAACCAGAAATTTCATGTGAAGGTTTTCGTTGGGTGATTTCTTACGATTTAGTAAGGCCTAACTCAACAATAATGCAGAAAAGACTTTGCAGAATTTCGTCATGGTCGTGCTTCCGTCAGCGATGAATTTCGTGAAGGTCGACCAAAATTGGTTGTTGTTCCAAAAAACATCGGTACTGTGCACAATATGGTTGAAGAGGATCCGCATGTGATGTTCCGTCAGATAGAGGCATCATTAAGCATATCGAAGACTGCAGTACATTCGGTTTTGCATAAACATTGAGCAGCCAAAATGATCTGTATCCGATAGATTCCGCATAATTTGACGGAAACTCAAAAACAGACCCTTGTCAATTGGTGTAAGGAAATGCTCAAAAAATTCGACCGAGGAGATGCAAAATGCGTATACAACATCGTAACAGGAGACGAAATATTCGTACGAGCAGGAAACTAAGCAACAAGCAACTGTTTGAGTGTTCCAAGGTGAACCGAATCCAACAAAAGTGGTTCGTTAACGAATCACTTCCAACAAAATGTTCGCTTGTTTCTTTGGTTATACTGGGCATGCTGCAACCATTGCTTTAGAGGATCGAAGAACAGCTAATACTGAATGGTATACAACAATTCGTTTGCCAGAAGTCATGGATGAAATCAGGAAAAACAACCGAAAACGTCGCATCATTCTTCTTCATGACAATGCCAGTTCTCACACAGCACGTTAAATAACTGATTATTAATTGACGGAGAAAAACATCGAATTAAAGTCTCATTGCCGGGATTCACCGGCTTCTTTTTGTTCCCAAATGTCAAAAAAAAATGATTGGACTGCGATTTTCATCACCTCAAGAAGCTGTTGAATCCCTTCAAAACCATGTTTTTGAGGTGCTAATTTCAGAGCGGAAAAATGTTTTGAGAATAGTTCGAACGCATGCAATAGTGTATTTTAAAGGAGAATATTTTAAGAAAAAATAAAACGATTAGTACCAATTTTTTTTTTCTTTCATTATCTTTGTGCTTTTGAAGGTCACTTAATGGAAGTAAAGGAAAAAAAATATCCTTTAACTTATTTGTGTTAATCTAATATCTATGTGTAAATGTATATTGCTACATGGTTTATCGTTAATTGTGGCAGTCATTTATATACCTCCATATGTCACGCCGCAGAAATATGAACTTTTCTTTGAATCGCTTGAACAGTGCGAGTAGGAGGGTAATTATTTTGGGAGACTTTAATGCCCCTCAATATAGGACCCGTGACACTAATGATATCAAAGGGAGGGAGATTGGCACCTTCATGAACTTCTTTAATTTTGAGCAATATAACAATATTAGAAACACTGGCAATATTTTTTATTTAGTTTTTAGTAACTTTAAAGGTTCATTTGCGCGGTGCTTGGTATGAAAAGCCGTAAGGCATAGTAAATGTGTTCGCTTCTTATTTTGAAAGTCTATTCTGACCTAACGAGAATGAAATCGATTTTGTTCCGGAGAGTGCTTGTCAGCTTTTCGGTAGTGTTGACATTTCATTAGCTTCTGTAACAGACAGTGAGATTCAACACGCTGCTAAAAAATTAAAGAATAGGCTGACTGCAGGACCTGATGGTATTCCATCTTTTATGGTTAAAGATTTTGTGGGTGCACTTATGGTGCCTCTAAAATACATATTTAATCTGGCGTTAAGGACATTAATATTTCCGAGGAGCTGGAAGGAAACGAGGGTGTGCCCCATTTTCAAGTCCGGCGAACGTAGCGAGGTAAACAGTTATCGACCTATTTCTATTCTTAACAAATTTCCGAAGCTATTTGAAGTAATTCTGTATAATCGCATTTATACTCAGGTTAGAAGTATTCTGTCAACCCATCAACATGGATTTATTGACGGTAGATCCACTGTAACAAACTTGGGAGTTTATACAAACTTTACAGAGAACATATTAGACGCAGGAGGGCAGGTTGACGTAATATACACGGACTTTTTTAAAGCCTTTGATAGAATATCTCATTTCGATTTGCTGCAGAAGCTTTGGCGTATGGGTTTTGGTGTGGATGCGTGCAATTTGTTTTCTTCATATTTGGAGAGCCGCTCTCAGTCAGTACACTATAATGGATATATTTCCGATTCCTATACCGCAACCTCGGGCGTGCCACAGGGATCCAATCTTGGTCCCCTACTAGTTTTGCTATATATTAATGACTTCTGTGATACTCTAAATTGTAGCAGGCTGCTTTTCGCTGATGATCTCAAGCTGTATGCGCCCGTTTCATGTATTCAGGACTGTAAAGTGCTTCAAACTGAGCTTTGCGTGCTTGAGGATTGGTGTAAGCACAATAAATTAGACTTGAATATTTCTAAATGTAAAATTATGTCGGTGACGAGGAAAAACCATATAATAACATATGAATATTCATTAGGAACGTCAACTCTCGGGCGCACCAACAGTGTAAGGGAGTTAGGAGTAGTATTCGATAACAAAATGAATTTTTCTAATCACATTAATAAGGTAACGCTGGAAGCCAATCGTCTATATGGTTTTATAGTGCGCAACTGTAGAAACTTTAATAGTGAACGATCTTTAATACTGCTATATGAGTCTTATCTGAGATCTAGAGTATGCCTCTCTTATTTGGAGCCCATATTATTTATGCTACAAACTAATGCTAGAATAAGTTCAAAAAAGATTTCTAAAAAATTTATCATATAAGGTAGATGGTGTCTATCCAATGAGAGGAATAGAGTACTCTTTGTTATTGGAGAGATTTAATTTTCAAACACTTGAGGCTCGCAGAGAGTGTTCGTCTATAATTTTCTTTTATAGATTGTTACATGAAGTCATCGACTGTCTTCAGCTGCTATCGGATGTGGCTATATTGGTGCCTAGAATTAATTCATGAAATACTGCTACTTTTGTTTGTTCACGTGTTACGACTAATCTCAGGTTAATTGAACCAATCAATGTTATGTGCAATAAATGTAACTTAATTAGTAATGAATGTGACATTTTTGCAGAGACCGAAAATAAGATTCGGTCAATATGTTTAGATCATTTCACTTGATAGGACATTTATAAAAATTCTTTTAGCAACTTATTTTGCTTGTTGGATGTATGTAACTAATATTTGTTTTATTTCACTTTTATTCTAATTTGTACTGCACTGATTCATTTAATTTCTTTATTCATTTTTATTTCTTTCTTTCTTCTTCTTTTTTTTTGTTGTTTTTGTCTATTTTTGTTGTTACTTTAGTACCTTAGTTTTAAGAGAAAATTTCATTCATATTCTTTTTTGTTTTCCCTGTAAATGGTTCTTAGTGTTGGTAATAAAGCTATTATTATTATTTATTTCAAAAAGTTCTTCTTTCTCACATTTGATCAATGTGGTTCCATGTTTGGCTGACGGGCCAAAACCAAGTCAGCACAAACGCTATTACCATTATGTATTAAGGAATGACCTGACAATGTTACATGTTTTCAAAATCACTGACTTCTGAATGTTTTTGTGTATGTTTGTGTTGAGTCCTAATTGCACTAAATGTGGTGTGAATGTTATTGGTGTAAGGCCTGTGGCTGATATAATGAGGGGGACAATGATGACTTTTTCTTGCTTCCATAGCCTTTTTATTTCCGTTGCAAGGTCTGTGTATTTGGAAATTTTTTTCTGTGTATTTCGTTTGGATGTTTGTGTCGTTGGGGACAACTATGTCAATTAGATAGGTGACTTTTCCTTTTTTGCACTGAAAAGTAATATCGGGTCTATTGGCGGAGACTGTTTTATCTGTATGGATACTGATGTCCAAGTAGAGCTTGTAATCTTCATTTTCAAGTATGGATGTTGGCGTGTATTTGTAGTAGGGATCTGTGTTTTCTATGAGTTTGTATGTTGTGGCTAGTGCTTGGTGAATTACTTTGGCAGCTGAATCATGCCTGGCTGTGTACTCTGTTCCGGCCAATATTCTACATCCGCTCGTTATGTGTTCGATCGTTTCTTTCTGCTGGTGGCATTTCCTACATCTGTCCTCTGCAATAGTCGGGTCTTTGATGATATGCTTTTGGTAGTTTCTAGTTAATATAACTTTATCCTGGATGGCAAGTAAGAAGCCTTCTGTTTCAGGAAATAGCTGCCCATCCTGTAACCAGGTGTATGATTGTTTTTTATTTACGTGGTCTTGTTCTATGTGGTATCTGTGTTTTCCGTGGAGTGTTTTCTCTGACCACGTTTTCATCTTTTCCTGTTGTAATTGGGTGTGACTGTGTGTTTCTGCTGAGTGGTCTGCCCGGGATAAGTCGAGAGGTGTGTAGTTTTTGTCTGCTTTCACTGTCGCTGTGTGGAGGCTGGTTTGCTTGCTGTGAAAGAATTTCCTAAGTGCTTGTATTTGTTTTGTGTGGAATGATCTGATGTCTATAATTCCTCTTCCTCCTGCCTTCCTCTCGATGGTAAGTCTTTCTTTGCATGCGTTGGGGTGTAATTTCCGGTATTTGGTGAATTGAGATCGTATAAGGATGTGAATATTTTCTATGTCTGTTTGTGACCATTTGATGATACCAAATGAATATGTGAGTATAGGTATAGCGAACGTGTT
Source organism: Pachyrhynchus sulphureomaculatus (assembly GCA_019049505.1). Taxonomy (NCBI): domain Eukaryota; kingdom Metazoa; phylum Arthropoda; class Insecta; order Coleoptera; family Curculionidae; genus Pachyrhynchus; species Pachyrhynchus sulphureomaculatus. The sequence goes on from CM032446.1 coordinate 138,941,944, forward strand.
GATGGCTTTAGTGAGATTCTTAGAGTTGAGTTTTGTTTGCAAAAGTTTCGTCAGTCTGTTTTTGAATTCGGTTCTGAGCTCTGTTTTGATGTGAGTGTGGTTGAGTTTGGTGCTTTGTTGGAAGCCTAGATATTTGTATGTTTCTTTATCGAACATGTTATCGAGCGTTTCATTGTTGATGGTTTCTGTCTCATGGTGGCACTTCCATTGGCCTTTGTTGATGTGGAGCACTTTGCATTTACTTATACCAAATTCCATATTGACATCTAAGGTGAATATTTCTGTGATTTTGAGGAGTTCTTTCAGCTGTGTTTGTGTGGCAGCGTAGAGTTTTATGTCGTCCATATATAGGAGGTGGTTTATTTTATGTTGATTCACTTTTTGGTGTCTGATATTGAAGCCATGCTCTCTTCTGTTTAGTATATTTGAGAGTGGATTCAGACAGAGGCAAAACCATAGAGCACTGAGCGAGTCTCCCTGAAATATACCCCGTCTGATGTACAGCTCTTCTGTTTGAATCCGTTCGGTTTGTGTTTCTAGGCGTATTTTGGTTTTCCATGTTTTCATAATTTGCGCGAGAAACTGCCTGAGGTGTTGGTTGATTTTATAGATTTCTAGGGCCCTGATTAACCAGCTGTAGGGTATGGAGTCGAAGGCTTTTTTATAGTCTATATAACCGATGTGAAGGTTTCTGTGTTCTTTTCTGGTTTGTCCCATAATCACGCTATCTATAATCAGCTGCTCTTTGCATCCTCGACTATTTTTCCTGCATCCCTTCTGCTCTTCTGTGAGGATATTGTTGTCTGGTAGGTGTTGTTCTATTTTCTTCGAAATTGTGGCTGTGATGATCTTGTATATAGGGTTGGAAGACAGGTAATAGGTCGGTAGTTTGACGGGTTTTGTGGTGTCTGAGCTTTTGGGTTTAACATATGTTATTCCTTGTGTGAGGAAAGTGGGAAATGTGTGTGGTTGTAGAATGGCTTTGTTGATTTGGTGTGTGAGTGCTTCGTGTGTGGTGGTAAACTGTTTGTACCAGAAGTTTTGTATATTGTCTATTCCAGGACATTTCCAGTTGTGTGTGTGTTTGATAATTTCTGTAATTTCTTGTGTATTAAATGTGGTATTTTCTTGTTCTGTCACATGTTTATGTTTGTCTTCTTCGGCTTTGATCCAGGGGGTGTTATTATTGTGTAGTTTGGGTTCTGACCAGATACTTTTCCAATAATCTGTGAGTTCTTGTTCGTTTGGTGGTTCAGTCACTGCTATCTGTTTGTTGTACATAGTTTTTTCCGGTAGAACTGTTTTTCGCTTCTTCGGAAGAGGTTGTTGGTGTCTTTCCTCTCATTTGATTCTTTGTATCTACGGAGTCTTGCGGCATATACAGATAGTTTTTGTTTCAAGGTATCGAGGATTTCTGGCAGTGTTCTGTTGGGAGACTTAGATTTGATCTTGTTTGCCCCCTGTGTGACACGTTTGGACGCGTTCCCGCTTATAAACTGGGTAAGATGTCCTAGATCTCTCCTGATGTTGTTGATTTTGTTTTCTATTCTTATTTGCCATTTGAATTTTGGTTTTGTCCTGTTGGGGTTTCCTTGTCGTTGAGGGAGTTTTTGATTATTTTGTGTTAGAGTGGTGATTGCTGCTGCGTATATTATTGTGTGAATGTCTTCGATTGTGCTTAAGTCTGTTATATACTGAGGTATTATGTGCTTGTTTAGTGTGTTGAGGATTGGTTGCGTGCTCTGTCTGAAGATTAAACGAGGGATGGGATTTCTTGTTGTAGGGTCGGTGCCTGACCATCGAGCTAGATGTCACTCCATTTTTGCTTTAAGTGTTTGTATGAGAGGTGATTCGGGGTGATGTTGTGTGGATGTCGTTGAGGGTGGCGAGTGATTCATGTTGTTGTCTGTGATATGGTGTTGCGCGGTACTCGCAATATTATTTTGCGTTATGCTCCTCCTGGGTGGTGAGTATTGTTGTGCTCGACTGGGGTGGTTGTGTGTGTGAGGCTGGTTCGGAATCTGCTTTATTGTTTCTATTGTTTGGTTGGTCTGTGTTCAGTTCAACAGCCACTGTGTCCTTGATGGTTTGCAATTCGAGAGGTGTGAGACGATTGTTCTTGGTAATAACTCTTTTTTGGTCTATTACTCTCTGTTCTGAAACAAGTAATTGCAGATGTGGATATTCGGTCAAGAAAAGTCTGTGCAGTTGCTGTCTGTAGCCCGATGTTTTTGTTTCGAGTTTGGTGGCGGTGTAGTAACAGCGCATCACCGTCCTATTCATCTCATCCGTCCATTTTAACCGCTGTCTTGGTTTTCCAGCCTTGGTAGTTGCATGTTGTCCTTGCAAAACATACGGGCCCTGGCCTGGCTTTGGTGGTTGTGTTTGTCCCGTATCTACGTCGGTTGTGCTTGGGATTGATGTTGGTGGGTCCAAGCGGCGAGTGATTCTCTTCTCAGTGATTTCTTTGTCAGGTTTTGTGTTTTCATCACAGCAACGCATGGCGTGTTCGTTGATTCCTGTGGTGCAACTCATGCGCTGCTGTGATTTTCCCGCCTTGGTGGGTGTCGGCTTAGTCGCCGACACAACACTTTTGGCAGGTCCATTTTCGGTTGCCTGGTCTTCATCGTTTTGGTCGAGCTGCCATTTCCCGCGACGTCCTCGACCGTTACGTCGCTCGCCCGATGCTTCTTTTATTGGTCTGTTGTTCTCTGGAATGTTTTCAATGTTTTGTAGTGTCAGAAGCTCAAAGTGTCCCGACATTGGGTTGCCTGTTAGTAGAAGGTAAATGGTTTTGTTGTATTTTCCCGTGCTTATTATTGTTGGTCTGTCCGTAAAAGTTATTTTTGTATGTCTTGTTCTTCGTTGTTTTGAGAAGATATGAAAGTTGCTATTTTGTGTTTCCGAGAGGGCAAGTATCTCTAGGCTCGTTCCATAGGTGCCATTTTTCCGCATATAATTATAATAGTTATTGAAGTCTTTTATATCGTCGACTTCAATTAATGAAAATGTGTGAAGTTCCGACCAGTTTTGTTGTAAATATCTTAGAGCAACCTCTCGGAGTTTCTCATGATGGTTCTGGTGGCCATATAAGTGTAAGCTAACTGCACGGAAAAGGCAATTTCCATCACCTACAATGTCGGATCTGGTAAAACTATCGGGAGTAGTTTCGACTGAGGCGGTTGTTTGGTTCGTCTGTAGTTGTTGTTGTTGTGGTGTTGCTGTAGCTGTTTGTACGACAGGGGTCCGCCTCCGCAACACCCTTCCATTTTCATTATTATAATTATTATTATTTAACATAGTATTCCCACGAGTATCCTAGGAAAGAAAGGTCGACTGGATGCCACAGCAAGGCTACTTACTCCCGGAGGGCGCCCGGTATCCGGGGGAACCGTTCGCGACTCATAAACGCTGAGCCATCCATCTTCTCGGCACGGTAAACACCTTAAGATTGCGTTTTTATTACACATAATCTGGACAACACAAGACAGCACAACATGACTCAGGTACCTCGGGATCGTCAATGCCCGTACTAGGAGAATCCTGGGATTCCCCTAGCCCCTGAGGGGTTATTATTATTATTATTATTATTATTATATCTAACTACGCAACGTATCTATCTATAAACTATTAAGTGTATTTATAACTTAATCAGTTTGGTAGCTTTTGATCCATAAAGGTTTCAATACATATGATTGTTTTTTTTTTCGCTAAATTCACACCTATTACTTATTACTTACTTTTTTTGTACCCTATGGAAGTTGTTAAATAAATAATAATTACAACAAAAACAACAAACAACATATTTAAATGAAAAAAATATATCCAATTTTAATTTTTTAAAATCGTCTAATTGATAATGGGATAATAATAACTATGTTAGAATATTCTGATTACATTCACATATTTATTATTGATCTTTCTTTTATTTTTAATCCTGTTTCATTCTATTAGTTAACTCGAAGCATCTGATGAATTGTCTTGATTTTTTGCACTATGTATGCGATTTTTTAAAAAATATTTGCATCCACACCAAAACTGCTTCTATGGTATTTCTTTATGGATATGTAAAGGTGAAAAGAAATTTCTATAGCGAGTTGCATTGTCCGAGGACTTTTATAAATTCAAAGGTGACACATTTTTCCATTGCTAAAATGGTATTTATTCCCTTATTTAACCGTACGATACGACATATATAAGGAAATGTTCGGTTGTGAAGACATAAGAAATAATTTGATTCTCTCACCAGAAAAATTATTCAGAAGTTAAAATACGAGAAACTCTCTTTTCTGTTCAACTGATCAATCTTTTAAAATATCGAGTTTTGCTTCTGGGATTAAGATATTCTATAGTGTAAGAGAATCAAAATTAGTATTTGTTTTGGAACTGAATATTTTCGAAAGAATAAGTAGTTAAATCACCTTACATATTTTTTTTTTTTAATGAAAAGTCGGCAGTCTTCTTCTTCTTTCTTATATGGTGTGCAGTAGGCATACTGCCTGTTTTATCCCCCTTAGGCCTCTTCCGATGTGGACGTCCAGCACTCCTTCCACCTTTTCGGAGGTCAGCCCTGAGTTCATCTACCGCAGGGTTTATTGAGTTTGGCCCTTTTTGCCAATATGTTGTCGTCTATCCGATCTATGTGTTTATTCCATTGTTTTCTTCTAGTTTTGGTCCATTTGGATATTTCTTGGATCTTACTTCTTAATCACCTTCAGCTCCTTTTTCTACAGCATATGTAAGGATCCGTCTCACTCTTGTATATTCTTATTTTACTTTCCACTGTGAGGTATTTATTTTTCCATACCATATTCTTCAAGCAACCTGCTATTAGTGACGCCTTCATAGACTATTGTTTTACTTTCCTGTTTAAGTCTCCGTAGCTTGTTATCATTGTTCCCAGATATTTAAAATTACTAACCTGTTCAATAATACTTCCTTGGATCTCCAGCTTGCATCTTGATAATTCTTTTGAAGCTACCATAGAGTGTAAGAGAATCAAAATCAGTATTTGTTTTAAAAACTGAATGTTTTCGAAAGAGGAATCTTACATTTTTTTGAATGAAAATTAGTCTACAAAATTCTTCTTCCTCTTCTTTTTTATATGGTGTGTCATATAAGTAGCCATACGGCCAGTTTTATCCCCTTAGGCCTCTTCCGATGTGGACGTCCAGCATTCCCTCCACCTTTTCGGAGGTCTGCCCTTAGTTCTTCTACCGCAAGGTTACTGAGTTTGGCCCTTTTTACCAGTCTGTTTTCGTTCATCCGACTACGTGTTTTCTTCTAGTTTTGGTCCATTTCGATATTTCTTGGATCATACTCAGTTCTTGTAGATTTTTGTTGCGGATTCTGTCGTGGATAGTTTTTCCATGTATGTTCCCAATCACCTTCATTTCTGTTGTACTCATCATTTGTGCTATTTTACCTGTGTCAGCTTATGTTTCTACAGTATATGTGAGGATCGGTCTCACTGTTGTTTTGTATATTCTTATTTTACTTTCTACTGTAAGGTAGTTATTTTTCCATGCTATATCCGTCAAGCAACTTGCTATTAGAGATGCCTTACTTGGATCTCCAGCTTACATTTTAATAATTCTATTGAAACTACCATACAGTGTAAGAGAATCAAAATAAGTATTTGTTTTAGAACTAAGTGTTTTCACTGGTTAAATCACCTTACATATTTTTTTGAATGAAAAGTAGGCAGTCTATAAAATTATTCAAAAATATTTATTATAATAAACAGTTTACTTTCATACACTACCTGTAAAATATGATAATTAATCCTCTGAGTAAAAATAAATCGTTAAGGTGACTTCTCCAAAACTTCTTTTGGACACAAAGTAGTGCTGAAATAACCTCTGAAACTGACTTTTTCACAATAAAAAAATAACTTAATTCAATCCCTGTAATTCGATGTTTCAAGTAACAATAATCGCCAAGAAGAAGTTGAGCAAAGGAAAGGCGTTAGAGATATTGCCAACTAAATTCTCTTGTTCTCTCTCTACGTTTTGTCAAAATTAGGAGGAATGAAACATAAATAACGTTTTCAAAGTCCTTGACTCAGATAACACGATAAATATGAAGCAGAACCACCAATTCCTTCTCCACCTCCACATATGCTTTATAGCAAATAATTAAAAATAAATGATTGAATTTTCATATTTTCGTTTTCCAAATATCCCGAAAAGGACGTATAACACAACCTATATGAACCAACCTCTTTAACCATGTCCTGCACAGCGTTAACCCCTTCAATGTTTAACCAAAAATAGTTTAAAATAACGAAAAAATAACACAATTTTCTTATTACTAAACTCCAAAAATCCTGATAGGAACTATAACAAGTTAAATGCCACGCAACCCCTCTAATACCCTCCCCCACTGACCTTAACTCTACTGATTTAACTATAAATTTGTTCATGATCCCAATAAAAATTCTCATAATAAAATAAATAACCCGTCAAGTGCAAGTTGAACTTGCGCTATTAGTGTTCCGTACGTTACCGTTGATAGCCTTTAAAATAAAAATTTTTGTTACGGATGTATAACATAAGGGACTTCACAAAACACACCCCAAATAAATTTTCAACAAAGTTTATTTCTGATCTTTACTGAAAACTGATGACCTTGAAATTTTTCTTTTTTTTTTGTATATACCAGCTAAATTATTAAAGATAATGCACTTGTGATAATTTTTGTTCAATCTACACCCCGTGAAGAATTTCTAAGATTTTTTCAAAATTTTTTTGATCAGTACTTTTCGAGATTTTTCGCGATTTTTTAAAATAATACAAAGAAAACTCGGATTTTTACATGCTTTCATTTGACACCTCACTCGATGACCTAGTAAATTTTTTTTTTTCGTTTCTTATTTCATCCCCTAAAACTAACCCCTTAAGTCAAACTTTAACTTTGAGAACTACTCAGCTCTGATGAGGCCATCAATTGCTATATTAGTACCAAATTTCAACTTTCTATGTCAAATAGTTTCGGAAAAAATCGGGTGTGACAAACGGGCAGACGGACAGACACCGAAGTTATCTTATAAGTGTTCCGTACGGAACACTAAAAATTAACAAAATTTTTAACATAATGTGGATTAATATCTTATACGTATGTCCTAGAATGATTTTAATGAAAACTAACCGGTCAAGTCCAGGTTGGTGTTCCGTACGTTGATTGCTTTTAAAATAAAAATTTTCGTTACAGAAGTATAACATAATCAGTAACTTCACAAAACACATTCCAAATGAGTTTCCAACAAAGTTTTTTTCCGATCTTTAGTGAAAACTGATGACTTTGAATTTTTTATATATATATATATATATATATATATATATATATATATATATATATATATATATATATATATAGGATAAATTGTTAAAGGTAATGCAGTCGTGATAATTTTCGTTCAATCTACACTCTGTAGCGAATATCCCAGAATTTTTCCAAATTTTTGATCGGTACTTTTCGAGATGAGGTGGAGGGACAGCTATTTTTCGCACTTTTTTAAAAATAATACAAAGAGAACTGGACGCAAGTATTACATTATATATATTTTTGAACTCGTCTTGTTACAAGCTTTCATTTGATACCTGGTAAAAAAAAAATTCACTTTCGATTTCACCCCTCAAAACTAACCCCTTGAGTCAAAATTGAACTTTTAAAACTACGCGGCTCTGATAAGGCCATCGATTCCTATATTATTGCCAAATTTCAACTTTTTATGTCAAATAGTTTCGGAGAAAATCGGGTGTGGCAGACAGACGGACACTGAAGTGATCTTATAAGTGTTCGGTACGGAACACTAAAAAGTCTAAGGCAGAAGAAATATTACGGTATTTGGGTTTAAAACAACAAAGGTTATCATGCTAAGAAAAATTTGGAAGAGATTATTGTGGCATTTGTATTCACTTTTACATAAAATAATGTGTGGTGAATACATTAAAACACATCTGATTGTTTTCGAACAACAAAAAGGACAGTCTTTTCTAAACAAAAAATCTTCAATTAATTATGAGTTGTACTCCCAACAATAACAACCTTTCATTCTCATAGAAAAATAACCTAAGTGGCCACCAAGAAAGCCTATCTTTCACCTGAATGTACTTCATGGGGTGAAGAATACTTAATTGATGTACATCTTTAATTGTTCAACTTAATTTTAATTTTTATTCTTTATAACTTTATTCCTAACGATTTCAAATCCTCCTCGTGTTTTTTGCGGTATTTTCCAGTTGGATCCTAATTTGCTTGTAGCTGGTCGAAATAATCCCGTTTATTTTTAAATAAATATTTCAAAATCTTTTTGGTAGTCCCGGTCTGAACATCATTACACTTGGAACACCTGTTTTCGATTTATCATGAGCAATATACGAGGCTGGTTTGAAAAGTCCGTGCAAAGTCCGAGAGATGGCACCACCGGCGCGTATCGAGGTCACGTTTAGTTAGTAGCATCTCTTGAATGAACGCACACCAAGTTTCAGCCATATTGGTCTATTTCTTTGTGTTTGGCATTCGTGTGAATCAAGGAAGTCGAGTGATTTTCAAGAAATGGACGAAAAAGAATTTCGTGTGGTGATTAAACATTACTTTATGAAAGGCAAAACGCCTCAGGAGACTAAAGAGAAGCTTGATAAACATTATGGTGACTCTGCACCTTCGATTAGAACAGTTTATAAGTGGTTTCAAAATTTTCGGACTGGCCATATAGGCACAAGTGACGCTGAACGTTCTGGACGGCCTGTGGAGGTTACGACTCCAGAAATCATTGATCAAATCCATGATATGGTGATGGATGACAGAAGAGTTAAGGTGCGTGAGATTGCTAGTGCTGTGGGCATCTCGACTGAACGGGTACATAATATTTTGCATAAACATTTGGACATGAGAAAGCTATCCGCAAGATGAGTGCCGCGATTGCTTACGCTTGACCAAAAACGGAATCGTGTGAAGTGTTGCAAAGATGGTTTGCAGCTGTTCCAGAAGAATCCGGAGGACTTTAAGCGTCGTTTCGTCACTGTGGATGAAACATGGATACATTACTGTACTCCTGAGACCAAACAACAATCTAAACAATGGGTTACCAAGGGGGAATCTGCACCAAAAAAGGGGAAGACCGTTCCTTCGGCCGGAAAGGTTATGGCGACTGTCTTTTGGGATTCGCAAGGGATAATCCTCATCGACTATCTGGAAAAGGGTAAAACTATTACAGGTGAATATTATTCATCGTTATTAGACCGTTTGAAAACCGAGCTGCAAGAAAAACGCCCGCGATTGGCCTACAAGAAAGTCCTTTTCCATCACGACAACGCACCAGCACACACCTCAGCAGTTGTGGTCGCAAAATTAATGGAAATAGGATTCCATCTCGTTTCACATCCCCCCTATTCTCCAGACTTGGCTCCCTCGGACTACTATTTGTTCCCCAATTTGAAGAAATGGCTGGCGGGACAAAGATTTTATTCAAACGAGGAGGTGATTGCAGACACTAATGGATATTTTGCAGACTTGGACAAATCCTATTATTCGGAAGGGATCAACAAACTAGAACATCGTTGGACGAAGTGTATAAGCCTAAAAGGAGACTATGTCGAAAAATAAAAAAGGTTTACCCCAAACACATAAGTAGTTTTTATTTTTGCACGGACTTTTCAAACCAGCCTCGTATTATAACTTTGTCTAAATCGATCGATCATTACATGTCGTAATGCCCTGCAGAAGAAGTAAGTAAAAAAAAATACATATTATTTTATTTAACTGTTGTTTGAGCTATAACAAAACAAAGAAGAAGAAATATTCATAGAATTTTCCAATAAAATTGGGTGAATAATAGAACAATATTTTTATTTGATAATTCAAAAATCTTGACTTATGAAATTCTGGCCTAATTGATATCTTTAATGGTTTCTTAAATATTTCATATCTTAATTTTGTTCTGCGAGTCCCTTATTTCTTGCAATTTATATAAAATTGCCTTTACAACCAATAATGTAATGTAGTATTTCCTAAGTAATATCAATGTAGCTCACCCACAAAACATTTTTTGTTTGCGGTTTTCATAATTCTTTTCCTTGTTTAAACAAGAAACAATGAAAAAGTGTGGCCAATCCTCACCATGATGAAAGTAAATATTTCTCAGCAAGTGTTCGAAATGTTACAGTAATATTGGAAAATTATGTCTATTGGGTGTTTTTATAACATATTATCTTTTTTAATTATTGTGAATGATTTTTACCGATAATGTAGAGGAGGAGGTTTTTTTTCTACTTCTTTAATTACTACTTCACTATACAAAGATTTTTTGTTTAATCCTAATGGAAAAATTACCATTCCTTCTTTACTACCATTAGATGATCATGATGATGATGATGTTAAATGTGAAGCGCGTCGACAACTGTGGTCATTTGGAGCCTGTGTTAGGTTACATATTAGTGTAAAGATCTACTTCTTTCAGGAATTTTATTAGGAATTGTACATTTTCTTTATTTGGGGGCAGAATTTCATTTAGTCCTAATGTGAGTATAATCATGAGACAAAATATGCTTTATTGTGAGTGTAGTGAGATGTATTTGACAAATGGGGATCATTTTTGAGAAGGTAAGCATGAATAAGATGCGTATGTCCCGCAGCTATTCTCCTCCATATGACATTATCTCTTCTTCTCAAGCTCTGAAGATGCAATGGTGGGTATACATTTGATTTCGTTTCCCAAAGTTTATTCTTGTCTTACAGATCCCATGAATGTTGGGGGTTTTATGGTTTTATGAAAATGAGGGATTAGATCTGATGGAGATAAAATTTTGTTTTCGATTTTCCCTGATATGATTGCTGCTTTTGCATTTATATCCGCTAAGTCATTCCCCTTTATGTTGACATGGCTGGGAGACCATAGAAACACAATTTGTATTAAACGGACATTGCATATTTGTACAAGATTCATTATATCCAGGCTTAGAGGAATAGACGTTTTAGATGCGTTACTGGATTGTAGGGAACTGAGTGAATCTGAGATGATTAAAATATTTTTATTTTTGTTGGATATTGCAGATCTGATGTTCAACAGTTCCGCTGTAAAGATCGATGATATATTGTTTAATTTATATCTTGATTTGGATATAAGAGAGATTACCGCTACTCCCGTTCCCAATATGGATTTAGATCTATCAGTGTAATATTTAGTAAAATTTTTATATTTTTCCTGTAATGTTTAAATGAATAATGATTTTAATAATGTTGGGGAGGTAGAATCCTTTTTCTATTTAGTGAAACTGAGATCAATTTTAAGTGGGCTGTTTGTCCATGGTGGGAATATTAGATATTTAGATGTGACGGGGTGTAAAATTTAGTGTCTTGAGTAGAAAGGAAAGTTTTAATTCTAGATTGAATTGTTTTAGGAATGTACGATTTTTGGAAGATATTTTGTTGATCTAGTGATCTTGCTGCATGGGTTCTGAAAAGTGAAATGGAATAGAAACGCATCAAGGAAAATTGTCTTTGTAAGAATAGAGGTAATATTGATGCAATTACTTGTAAGCTGGGAACTGGAGTTATTCTGTATGCTCCCGTGGACAATCTTATTGCATGGTTCTGAATGACCTTCAGTGTTCTTTTTAGAGAGAAACTGGCTGCGTCATAAATAAAGTCTCCATAGTTCAGCTTAGAAAGGATGATATATAGTTTTATTAAAGATGGGAAATCAGCACCCCATGTTGTATTGGATAATTGTTTCATTAGGTATAGATCTTTTTTAGTTTTGTCTTTTAAATATTCTATGTGATTTTTCTACCTTAATTTGTTGTCAAAAACCAATCCTAAAAGACGCACGCTATCTTTCATGGGTATGGTTGTGTTTGCCAGAGATAGGATGTTTGTTTTAGAGCAACTTCTTTTCCTGCAAAAGTGTGTTACAGAGGATTTCAATGGTGAAAAAAGAAAGCCGGTTTGTCTACACCAATCCGTTAATTTATTTAATGTCGTTTGCAGATTTTTTGTGATGTTAGAGTTGTCATTTTCGGAACTATATATAATTATGTCATCTGCAAAGATTTTCAGTGAAGTATTTGTCGGTATATGCTCTTCTATGGTTCGAATAGCCAAAAGGAAAAGAGTCGGACTAAGGACTGATCCCTGGGGAATTCCCGTTTTTAATTCACGTATGTTTGAGAAATGATTGTTTATCTTGACTTTAAATGAGCGTAGTTTAAGAAAATTTAAAATGAATTTTAATAGATGTCCTGTTACGCCAATCTTCTTTATTTGATTCATTATAACATGTGTGTTGGTTGTGTCAAATGCATTCTTCAAATCCAAGGATACTGCAAGAAAGTGAGAATTTCTGTGGAAATATTTCCTAATTTCTGAATCAATCAGAGCCAATTGTTCCAACGCGGAGTGATGTTTACGGAAACCATATTGGTTGTTTCCGAGTAAATTTTTTGATTCCAGGATCCAATATAGTCTGTTTTTCACCTTACATAACCGGCTAGTCAATGTAATTGGTCTATAGCTATCTGGCTGATTTCTTGGTTTGCCTGGTTTGTGAGTTGGTATGACTGTGGTTTGTCTCCATGATGTAGGAAAGGTGTCAGTTATCCATAAATGATTGAAGTATTCTAGTATTTTTTATTTATAATGTTGAGGTAAATTTTTTATGAATTTTGTATGTAGTCCATCGAGTACTGGAGCAGTGTCTTTTGATTTGCTTAGAGATGAGTGAAATTCCGAAAGAGTAAATGGTAGATTATATTGTTGAATGTTCGGAGAGTTTTGTTCACTTGAAGGAATTTGAGTAAAATTGTTTGTGTGTTGATAAGGTTGTTGAACGTTTTGGTAGAAGTCTGCGAAAATGTTACTGATTGATTTCGGATCAAAATTCCATGTGCTGTTTATCATTACTCTTGGGACCATTCTCGGAGAGGAACCTTTCACTTTTCTGATGCTCCTCCAAACTTCTGATGATGGTATGGAAGTGTTAATGTTTAAAACAAACTTATTCCAAGAATTGATTTTTGCTTGTTTTATTATTTTTTTGGATGCTGCTCTTTTTCTCTTGAAGTTTATGAGGTTTTTGTTTGAAGGGTGTCTTCTAAACAAATTTAGTGCTTTCTTTTTTTCCTTTATGGCTACGTGGCAAGCCTGTGCCCACCAAGGTACTGGGATTTTATTTAGATTAAGCTTTGGAATTGAGGTTGATGCTGCTTGTAATATGTCTGTGGGGATTTCTTTTAGGTAAGTATTTATATCCGTAATTTTTTTTGTTGGAAGGTTTAGATTTGCTGCATATCTTGTTCAATCAGCTTTGTTCAAATTAAATCAGTGGGAGAAGGGTAAGGATAGGGGGATGGATTTCGAATGATGATTGGATAGTGGTCACTTCCGCCAGATGAAGAACAGATGAAGGTGGGTATGTTTTGGTTCATAAAGTGTAGGTTTAATTCATCAGTTAAATTTAGGATAGTATGTCCCCGGTTTGAAGAGAATATCGAACCTCAATAAGGGTGGTGTGCATTGAAGTCCCCCAATAACATGAAGGGAGCAGGTAGGGATAGAATTAGATTTTTCAAATTGGTGAAAGAAATAGATTGGGAAGGCGGTAAATAGAGATTACAGATTGTTATTTGAGAATCTAAACAGACCCTTATTGCACACGGCTCTAGGTCAGTATCCAATATTAATTCCGTGAAGTCATATGAATTATGATTATATGTTGCAACTCCTCCCGAAGCTCGGGTAGGATCATCTCTATCTTTATGTATTACAGAATAATTTTGTAATGATACAGTTCAAGTTTGTTTGAAATTTGTTTCCTGTAAACATATTATAGAACGTTTGTATTGAGAAACTATTAGTTGTAGATCCTTTTTTCTGGTATTAAAGCTGTTTATGTTCCAATGTATAATTGATTACTTAGTAGAGAGTTACTTTCTTCTGGATTCCTTTCCAGTGAATTTAGGATCTACTGCCAATAGGGAATCTGATGCTGTTATCTCCAGGATTGATTCGTTGGAGGAGGTTGGTGTGGATTTATTTATTTTGCATGATTTCTTTTTTGGGAGAGGAGAACTGGGATTCGAACGATTTAATGTTATAGAAATTTGCTGTTTTAGATTTTGTTTGGATTTTGGATCGGACTTGTTGTTTGAAATATCTATTTTAGTGTTATTTTTGGATGTTGTATGTGAATTTGTTGGGGGGGGCTTGTTGATGAACATGGGATTTTGGAGGAGGGTTTGTTGAGGTTGAGGGATTTTGAGGGGTTTCCTGGGAAGGGGTCTCTGTAGGGGATACGGTTTTTAAGGAAGAAGGAGGGTCGGTCCCTATTGGTGCTGAGACTGGAGATATGGATAAGGGAAGATATTACCATTAGAGAACTTATTAAACAAGATAAAATTTTTAGATATGGAACACTAGGGAGTACAGCGTATTACTTTAAATCTTATACTACCTAAATTTACTACTATATAATATCTTTTACATAGGCATTGAATATTACAAAAGTGATTATGCTTGTAAATCAGAAGTATGATTTATCAGGAATACATTTATGACATACGTTTATAATTCTGTGAAGTATTTCAAATGTAATAAGGGATACCATTCTAATTATTTGGTGCCGTCTACTCAGGACAAAACAGCCGTTTGCCGACCATCAATTTCTAGGAACTTAAAATTTAGTACAGTACAGATTGAAAGACCTTATTTGCCTCTAAAATAATTAAAAACTTTAGATAATTCTATTAATTTGGATTTTTACTTTCCTTGCTAAAAGGAAATTTGTGAAAAAATCAAATTGAGTGATTTCTGCACATCTTCACTTTTCAGGATTTATAAATAACGAAAACGTCGTTACTGATTTCCGTCAGTCTGTCTGTCTATCGATCTTTTTGCACTATAACTTCTGAACGAAATGCGTTATTGATTTCAAAGTTGTTACTCATATAGAACCTACAATTTTTGGACAATATTGCAACTGGGGATGGGAGTGAAATATTATATATAGTTATTATAAGATTTTTTGGTTTTTCGTCGACATATCGAATAAATTCTATTCGTAATTAATTCTAAGCACTCTAATTAGGTATTAAAGGAGTAGGGAATTATGTTAGAGGGGTTGTTATGAATGAAATATATATATATATATATATATATATATATATATATATATATATATATATATATATATATATATATATGTATATATATATATATATATATATATATATATATATATATATATATATATATATATATATATATATATATATATATATATATCTTTGTTACAATAGAGGTTTTCACGGATATAATACATTCCGGGTTTCAATCCGTCTAACAATGAATTTGCACCACGTTTTGCCAAAATCTCATATGGCATTTTCAAGTGTTCTTGCTGCTGCTGCTACTCGATACTGTCACCTTCCTGTTGCTGCTGCTCGAAGCTAACTGAGAAACCGAAGTACGGTCGCCGTCTTTTATAGATCTGCGTCTACGCAGATTATAGGTGGGGAGTTGAGAGTGTTCGTCTTGGAATCAGTGGTATTTAAGGGTTCCGGCGGTATGCTGTTACCTTCTCGATGTTTTGGTTCTCCTTGGTTTAACTAGTAGGCCTTTCCATGAAGTGCATAGCCCCGGAACCCATAATAACCATTGATACGGGCACCTAGCCAGCAAACACCGATGGCCGATATATATATATATTTAAAATTTACTAGCAAAATTTGGAGTCGTTGACTGCAGAGCGTTATCGCCAATTTTTGGTCGTAATTCTCGTCCCAGTAGACAAGCAATTCATAGTCTAGTGAAAAAATTTGAGTTAACATATTCGCTGTTGGATGTTCCCGTGCCAGTGAGACAACGGGTTGGTCGAAGTGGCCAGAATATTGCTGCCGTTCAAGCGTCCATCTCAAACGAACCAAAACAGTCGATTTCACGGCGTTCTCAAGAATTGGGCATCGCTCAGACCACACTATGGCGAATTTTGCGAAAGGATCTTGGCCTGCACCCTTATAAGTTAAAGTTAACTCAAGAACTAAAACCACTCGATCATATGAAACGACGTACGTTCTCGAATTGGGCTCTAGAAATGTTGGAAGAAGATGACCAATTTAATCGCAAAATCATCTTTAGTGATGAAGCGCTTTTTTGGATAAACGGCTTCGTCAACAAACAGAATATGCGTTATTGATCAGGTGAAAACCCTTATGTGCTTGAAGAAACATCACTTCATCCACAAAAAATTACTGTTTGGTGCGGTTTTCATGCCGGTGGTGTCATTGGGCCGTTCTTTTTCGTTGATGAAAATAACCGTCACGTTACAGTCAATGGAAATCGCTACAGAGGCATGTTGCAACGTTATTTCTTTGATTAATTGCATGGGCTAGACATTAATGATATGTGGTTTCAACAAGACGGCGCCACAAGCCACACAGCGGGTGTAACAATCGACTTACTGCAATCTAAATTCGGTGAACGTGTTATATTCAGAAATGGTCCCGTCGAATGGCCGCCTAGATCGTGTGATTTAACACCTCTAGACTTCTTTTTATGGGGGTACGTTAAATCATTGGTCTATGCTAACAAGCCTGCGTCGTTAGAGGAGCTCAGAGCCAATATTGAAAGAGAGATAGCGGCCGTTTCCGTCGAAATGTGTGGCCGAGTCATCGAAAATTGGGTTCAACGAATCGACCGCTGCAAACATGCACGTGGTGGACATGAATGAAGTCGAATTCCATACATAAATGTTTTGATTGTACTTCAAGCCGATAGTAAAATTTTCGAAATGTCTCAAATGGGTTGCGTTTTATTTCAAAAAAAAGTTGTCAAGTCCTTAATGGAAGACCCGATATATATATATATATATATATATATATATATATATATATATATATATATATATATATATACTCGTATATATATATATATATATATATATATATATATATATATATATATATATATATATATATGTTTTTAAAACAAAAAACACTTAGTGTGATCAAAAAGTAATAAAAATAAATTAATCCGATATCTAAACCAGGGGTGCTCAAACGGTCGATCGCGAGTGCTTTTTGAGTCGATCTCGAGAAAAAAATTCCGATACAGAACTATTCACAGATTTTGTTTTAGGTAACTAAAACAAAATGTAATGAATAAATTACTAAAAATTTATTCGATCCACAATTAGGCCAGAATAACCCTCTCATCACTTTCTTTTATCGTAATAACGACCTGCTAGCGGCAAAAGGCGGCTTTATCAAAGGAACGCGCGGTACTTGTCAATGAAAAGCCGCATTTTTGATTCCCGCCGATTTCTCTAGAAACTTCGGGCGGCGTGTTTGACGGGAACATTCGAGACTTCTTTCGCGCCGATATAAATGTTGCGCCTGCAGGAATAGGAGTCAGTCTGAGTTGTAACTTGAAGGCGATACATTGATACAAAGTTTATTAATAAAAAAAAAAAAAATGAGTGCGGCGAAGAAAAGTACAACTTATCATTTTAATAACGATTGGGAAGAAGAATTTTTCTTTGGTGTGGTAAAGGATAAGTGCATTTGTCTCATTTGCCGTGCGTCAGTTGCAATGCCTAAGCGTGGGAACTTAGAGAGGCATCATAAAACGGTTCATAAAAACTATGAAAAGGATTTTCCGTCACAGAGTGAATTAAGAAAACGAAAAGTACGTGATTTGATAACTTGTTTGAAAAAAGAACAAATCATGTTCACAAGACCAGCCAAACAATCAAAAGCTGCAACGATCGCGTCATTTAAAATATCTTATATACTGGCGAAACACAAGAAACCATTTGATGATGGATTGGTTGTGAAGGAAGCATTTATTGAAGCGGGGTGAGACTTTATTTGGAGATTTTAAAAATAAAACAGAGATTATGTCTGCTATTAGAGAACTTCAGTTATCTCGTCCGACGGTCACAAGGCGTGTTGAAGTTATGAGTCAGGACATGGCAGATAAACTAAAACATGATATAATGGAATGTACATACTTTTCTTTACAGTGCGACGAATCCACCGATATGACAGACACTGCCCAGCTGTGGATTTTTATTCGAATGGTATCCAATGAGATGTCGGCTAAGGAAGAGTTTTTGACAATGATTCCTCTGAAAGGAAAGACCCGTGGCGAAGATATATATGACGTTTTCTTCAATTTTGTAACAAACTACAAGCTACCAATATATAAACTAGTGTGCATTACAACCGATGGAGCACCAGCAATGGCTGGAAACGAAAACGGTTTTGTGGCATTGTGTCGAGCTAATGATGATTTCCCCTTATTTTTCTCCTTCCTTTGCATTATACATCAAGAAGTTTTGTGTTAAAAAGTTCTAAACATGGAGGAGATTATGGGCATTGCAATAAAAATTGTGAATTCTATCCGTGCACGTAGCTTGCAACGACGGCTCTTTAAATTGCAGTTGGAAGATAGTGAGTTAGCTGAACACACTGATTTAGTTCTTCACACGGACGTCAGGTGGTTGAGTCGCGAAAAATTCCTAGAAAGGTTTCGAGAATTATTGCCCGAAATAACAGCTTTTCTGGACGAAAGAGGTGCTGAAAAACGGAAAATAGCTGACCGATTTAGCATTTTTGACAGACATCACAATGCATTTAAACACCATTAATTTGGAGTTTCAAGTTAAAGGAAAAACTATTATTGAGATGATTAACGCAATAAACGCATTCAAAAGTAAATTGCAACTTATGATAGATCAACTGAAAAGAAAGGATCTGAAAAATTTTCCATCTTTGAAGGCAAGGATTCCTCAGTTGAATTATGATATTTATGAGGCAGAATTATCAAATATTTTTGGGCCAATTCGAAATACGTTTTTATGATTTCAGCAAATTGGCAACTATCGCATCATTTATGAGTTATCCTTTTTCATGTAAAAACATTGAGGAATTAGCTACTGAAATAGCAAGTCAGTTTAACATGGACTCATGTTCTGTTGAAAATGAGTTAGTGCAGATTATATCAGATATACATCTCAAAGCCACAGCATCTGATACAAAATTCTGGTGTTTTATATCTGAAGATAAATATCCGAATCTAAGGCAAATCGCCCTTCAACTGACGGCAATGTTTGGGTCAACTTACTTGTGCGAGTCTGCATTTTCTGAAATGAAGATAATTAAGTCAAAATATTGTAATCGACTAACTGACGAACATATGTCATCATGCTTGCGATTAGCACTCGGTAATTACGTACCATCTTATGAAAAGTATGCTGAGGACATGCAGTGCCACGCTTCAACATCCAAAGTCACTCTTTAGTTAAGTTTAGACACTAGAACTCGTTTGTTTTGTAAGAACCAATAAACTCGCAATTTTGAATGATTATGAGTTTTTTCATTGACATTTTAGAGCAGACCTACACTTACCTTGACTAAAAAAATGCATATTGTGCGGAAAACTAATATCTATGCCACGATACACCCTACCTAGACGACAATCCTGCATCACACTTACTTGCAGCCTCTCAGAGTCGATCGATCGTAGTCTAACAATATTGAGGTAGATCGCCAGCAGTTCAAGTTTGAGCATCCCTGATCTAAACGATTTGACAGACTCTGTTGTATCATAGCTTTGCTAATTTATGGTGCTGTCGGGATAAACATTTGCGAAAAAAAAAAACTCCAATATAGCGAACGTAAGGCACCAAAAACCAATTTAAAATCCGTCTAGTTAATTATCAAATAAAAGAATTTTTTACAAGGATTTTAAATACTTGTGTTAATTTTATAAAAAGGAAAGAACACTGTTCCAAGAACCACGTTTCAGGTGTAGACCATATTGTATTTTTGATTGAGACTAAACTATTGAATAGATTCTGGTGCCTGACTGCATTAATAAATCCTCTTGATGTTGTTAGTGGTTATATAAAGTTATATTAAAAATCCAATATTGCGGTCATCCAGAGGCATTTTACTAACATGAAAAATTCAAGAATTTTGTTATTTATTATAATTTTTAACTTATGATTTAAGATGTATCTGACAAATAGAAACAGTTTTTAAAAACAAAATAACCTAAGGGGTAGTACTCATATTAATTCTTAAAATCCTAACTTATAGTTTTAAAACAGAGAATTTTTTGGTTTCATTGAGGACTATTACTCTCGTGATATGGGAAATAAGCATAATGTCTTTTTAAAAGAAACAAAAACACACTTTTTATAAAAAAATTGCCCTTGTTTTTGGAAGAAAGCTATTTAATGCAGTGCCTCAGACTTTGCAATGACCCATGTCGGTTAGTCGATTTAGGGAAATTGCACATCTTTAAACAACGCAACAAATTTTTTTTAAATATTTTTTAATTAATTTTTGTTTAATTATTCCCAATGTGTATGTATTTAAAAATTTTATCTTTATTTTCATATTATTTACGAGAACATTAAAAAAACTTGAACTTACATAATTGACTAGTTGCTTATATTTATATGTTCCTGACATATTATCGTACGGTTTAATTTTTTAATTTGCTAGTATTTTATATCTGTAAATATTATATGGTTTTATTGCATATTCGATCTATTGATTCTAAATAGCCAAAAGTGAAAAATAAACTAACCAGAAATAATCAACTAAAAAATAAAATAACTAATTATTATTATTAATTAAAGGTAAAATCCTAATTGCGTTGCATATTTAACTAAAATGAGCAAAATAAGAAAAAAGTTTTCCAAACCGCCATAATATTAATCTACTGAGTAGGCACAGTAGTCCAGGATCATTTCAAACGTGACGCAAAAAACATAAGAAATATTAAAAATTTTGAAAGAAACAAAAAATGAAAGTAAATAGAGGTCCCTGAATGTAATGACTAATTAGACCAGTAATGTTAAAGTAATCTAGAAAATTATTGTCCTATAATATTCCGCTTCGTTGTAAATGATGTAGTTATTGCTTGTTTTTTAATATGTCTAGTTATTTTTACGTATTTCTAAGGTCGTGATTAAAGCTAATTATCTAGTATCTAATTTTAATTTATTTATTACATTTTACACAGACAAAAATATTGTGTATAATGAAAACCATTCTATTAGTATATAGAGTCAAAAAAAAGCATTTGATTTCTTTCTGTCTACCTACCTCTATCCATATTTAAAAATCAATATAACCCACTAAAATTGGATCAGTCCATTTTCCAGCAGTTTTTACTATTCTCTCATCAGTCAATCCATCTCGGAATGCGTTTGCATCTTTGGCTGATGTAAACCTAGTTTTGAAGCCATACCTGCCCATTATTGGGGATTGTTTCAGGTCACAGACAGATAAAGAAATTCTTCAGCCAGTTGCAAATAATTACCGCATGGCATTGTCAAAATTAAAATCAAATGTAAACCAGTACAATTGGAAAAGTCAAAGAGATGTAATCAAATATCAAAATCAATGTAAACCATTAAAATTGTATAAAGATGAGGAGTCAAGAACTGATGAAAAATTGACTTTATCCAATTTTAATGTTTTATACGGTTTTTCATATACCTGGAGTGGAAACTTAAAAAGCTCTACCAAGCAATAATTATTCGCAACTCGCTCAATAATTTTCCTGTCGGTCTATGGCTTTAAACAGCCCCTCACAGAGACGCAAATTATTGTATTTTAATTATATACTTATATTTGCTCTTAGACTATAGAAAATGACAACAATAAAATCTAACAAGATGCCATATGGTGGTATCGTTTTTCAGATGTAAAAATAGTTGAATTAATAATATATTGAAAGAAATAAATATTTGTTCTTTATATATACGAGGCTGGTTTGAAAAGTCTGTGCAAAAATAAAAACTACTTATGTGTTTGGGGTAAACCTTTTTTATTTTTCGACATAGTCTCCTTTTAGGCTTATACTCTTCGTCCAACGATGTTCTAGTTTGTTGATCCCTTCCGAATAATAGGATTTGTCCAAGTCTGCAAAATATCCATTAGTGTCTGCAATCACCTCCTCGTTTAAATAAAATCTTTGTCCCGCCAGCCATTTCTTCAAATTGGGGAACAAATAGTAGTCCGAGGGAGCCAAGTCTGGAGAATAGGAGGATGTGAAACGAGTTGGAATCCTATTTCCATTAATTTTGCGACCACAACTGCTGAGGTGTGTGCTGGTGCGTTGTCGTGATGGAAAAGGACTTTCTTGTGGGCCAATCGCGGGCGTTTTTCTTGCAGCTCGGTTTTCAAACGGTCCAATAACGATGAATAATATTCACCTGTAATAGTTTTACCCTTTTCCAGATAATCGATGAGGATTATCCCTTGCGAATCCCAAAAGACAGTCGCCATAACCTTTCCGGCCGAAGGAACGGTTTTCGCCTTTTTTGGTGCAGATTACCTCTTGGTAACCCATTGTTTAGATTGTTGTTTGGTCTCAGGAGTATAGTAATGTATCCATGTTTCATCCACAGTGACGAAACGACGCTTAAAGTCCTCCGGATTCTTCTGGAACAGCTGCAAACCATCCTTGCAACACTTCACACGATTCCGTTTTTGGTCAAGCGTGAGCAATCGCGGCACCCATCTTGCGGACAGCTTTCTCATGTCCAAATGTTTATGCAAAATATTATGTACCCGTTCAGTCGAGATGCCCACAGCACTAGCAATCTCACGCACCTTAACTCTTCTGTCATCCATCACCATATCATGGATTTGATCAATGATTTCTGGAGTCGTAACCTCCGCAGGCCGTCCAGAACGTTCAGCGTCACTTGTGCCCATATGGCCAGTCCGAAAATTTTGAAGCCACTTATAAACCGTTCTAATCGAGTCAGCATAATGTTTATCAAGCTTCTCTTTAGTCTCCTGAGGCGTTTTGCCTTTCATAAAGTAATGTTTAATCACCACACGAAATTCTTTTTCGTCCATTTCTTGAAAATCACTCGACTTCCTTGATTCACACGAATGCCAAACACAAAGAAATAGACCAATATGGCTGAAACTTGGTGTGCGTTCATTCAAAAGATGCTACTAACTAAACATGACCTCGATACGCGCCGGTGGTGCCATCTCTCGGACTTTGCACGGACTTTTCAAACCAGCCTCGTAAATATTACTTTTTAAGCCCCAAATTTAATTACATGAAAGAACGATGGATATATTTAAATTTGTAGAGATAACCTAAATAACTTAACGACCTGGATTATATAGACTGTCATTCAAAAAACATTCTGTCTCTATCGAAAAAATATTACAAAACCTATATTATGCCTAAGTAATAATCTCTACCAACGTCTCAATTATCAAAAGTAAAAGTTAATAGAATGAAATCAAAAATGGGCATAACTCATTTTTATAAACTGTCGTTTTGTCCTTATTGCCTATCACGTTGTTAATTTTGGGGGTAAAATCGGAAGTGAGAATTTTTTTTTGTGAAAATAAGAGCTCAAAAATATCTATGATGTAATACTTGCGCACACTTTTCTTTCTATTATTTGAAAAAAAAAATGGTCTAAAATCGCTGTCCCACCCTTATCGCGGAAAGTACTGATCAACAAATTTTGAAAAAATTCTAGAATATTCTCCATAAAGTAAAATAGTTGACTTGACAATATCGTGTAGGTTTTTTTTGGTGACAAACAGATAAGAGTATGTACCGAGACAAAATGTTTTTATTTTATTTGTTTATAATCAAACAAATATTTAGGTAGTATATATTTGTTTTACTCTTTTATTACTAGATCCTAGATTGGGCTAGGTTAATTTATTGGCGATTAGGTAGCTAAGATGCTATAACTATTATAGATTATTTTCTAAGAAAAACGTGAAAATCCATATTGTATCTTAAGATGTATACATGCCATATACGTTTATATGTACATATATAAGCAATCACCGTACGGAACACTAACTGCGCTAGTCCGTCTTGGCCGGTTCTTTTTTTTTTTAATTTTGTAAAGCCGTGTAACCATTGCGACATAATTTTGTTCAAGATTAGAGAGATTCTAACACAGTGAAGAAAGAATTTTTCATAGAGTTTTGCAAATCAATTTTTCACTGCACTGAGCCTGTAGCCAGTCATGAGTATAATTTTGGAGTTCTTAAGTTAGTTCAGAATTTAATTTAAACGGATACTTTAAAAATACGCAATAGTATTTTAGTTACTTGTACTATATAAACTTTGTTCTGTTTAAGTTTTCATTCTTTATCCAAAAATGACAACGCTTAATTTAACATGACATGTTTTTTACGACTTTTATGCAACTTATTAAAAAATTAGTATTTCTAGGTTAAAAGTAAACTAAAACTTTATAGCTAGTTATATTATGTGTAACTGAAATAAAAACATATAAAGCCATTTGGACCGTATGACAACTCCCGTTTTCATTTGTAAGTAAGTCTGAAATCCTTATACGCTAAATTTCGTTTTGTAATTTATATCTCACCAAGTATTAATCTTGTAATATGCTTAGATTAGTTATTGTTCAGTATAAAACTGTCAAATTTAGTATTTACTCCACAGTCTGTATTTACGCGAGAAGATAAATAACTATCAGTTTTCAACACAACAGTATCGTCTACGATATCCAATAGAAGAGAGTATCATCGAAAATCAGTCTGTTGTCAGCAAGTCAGAATTATTTATCTCTAATTAACCTATTTGTAATTTGTTTACTGAATAAACTGTTTCATCTTGACTAGCCGCTTTTGATATGTATATATATATATATATATATATATATATATATATATATTATATATATATATATATATATATATTATAATTTCAATTATTCAATAAATTTATTAGATTGATAATTTAAAAGTTTTTTAAAGTGTGGCAATATTATATTATATTTATTATTATGCAATAACTATGTAATTCATCAATTATTTGTGTTATACCTGACTGCAGTAGAACTTTAATAACGCCACTTTATTTACTAATCTTGAAATACAAGTTAATTTATAGTGTTCCTGGTCAAACATGGAATGGAATGAACACAATTATATATATTTTTTGTCAAATTTTTATTTTTTTACTTTTACCAAAACACAGTTTATATACAAAAAGTATTGCAACTAATACTTTTACTTAAAGAGTAATTCCTTCTTGTTTAAGTTCATCAGCATAAGATTTGACATAAGTATTATCTGGATCATATTTTTTTTGAAGATCATCAAACCAAGGGCGTTTCTCCTTGATCAAATAGCGAATAACTTTTCTACTTGTTACTTTCTGGAATTCAGTACATTTGGAGCATTTATTTTTGAGAGCATCATCTATATGGCCTAAAAAAATGAAACAAAATTATTAAAATACGATTTCCTATTAATATTGGAACCCAAATACTTTTATTCAGCTTATAATATGTGCTTAAAACTGGATGTTACTTGAAACAATACTCATAATTTCAAAAAATTTATAGTCATAAATCCATCTTATGAGAATTTTCCAAAATTGTATTTTTAAAGGTGGGTATTTATATCTTAATGAACTTATCGTTAAGTTGAAACTGATGGTTCTGGGAGTGGTAATTTTTATAGTTTTATCGAAATTTTAGTCCTAAGGAAGGGGAAGAACAAAAACTTTTTATTTTTAAAAAACTCCTATATCCTACAAGTCTTTAAAGTTGGTGAGACGTTTAGTATGTACCTAAATTATTTAACCAAAACAAATTCAACAGTTTTTTTTATGGTTCGAGCACGTACTGCAGGAAAATCCCTAAAGCTCTATAGGAGCAACCCGTGCGCTGAAAAAGCAATTCACGTTGGTCTTGAATCGCTGTAAATTGTACTCGGTGGGAAACACTGTCCTGGGTAAATTATTCCGAAAGGATGAGGTTCTCCATATAAAAGGCTGCTTGAAAAGAGTGCTAGAAGGAGTAACAAGCTAAACCTCATACGGACGTGAAGTATTAGTGGGACGTTTATTTCTAACACGCACCGCTCTGGGAGGAATTAAGCTTTTCCATTGAAATACTTGTCAAATAGACTCAAGTCACCAACTGTTCTTCGATGTTCCAACGAATCAAGGCCGCCGGTGAGTTTCGGGTCCAACAAATGCAGTGTATGTTTGGGAGCAGAGCCCCAAACGAGGTACCAATTTGAGCTTTGTACAGAATTAACAGTGTGTGTGGAGTTTAAAGCTTTCTGGTTAGAAATAATATTCCCTTTCGAGAAGTTCTCTTTGCTATACTTGCAATATATTCATGTAAAGACATATTTGCTCCCAAATTAACGCCCAACAAATTGAGTGACGATGCTAAAGGAATGAAGTGCTCCGACATAACTATGTCGGGTTCAGCAACATTAACTTTTTTAGAAAAAAACTGCCGTCTGGGTTTTTATAGCGGTAATTTTCATTTGGTTACTGTCACTCCAAGTTAGAATTTCTTCCAGGTTTTTGTTAAGTTAAACGACTTCCTGCTGTCTGCGTATATTCGTCTGAGTAGCCGATGGCCGACCGTTCAAAGTGAATGATGAGATAAGGGTACTGTCATCTGCAAAGCTGTAGATTGGATTCCTGGTCTTTTCCAGCAGATCGTTTATGTACATAAGAAAGAGGGTAGGAGGCAGTATGGAGCCCTGGGGCACACCGCCGTTGATAGTGAAGGTGTTAGAAATAAATCTGTCGACTACCACTTGTAAAGAACGCTCTCTGAGGAAACATGAGACCCACAAACAGAACTTTTCAGACATGCCAGAATAGCGTAGCTTAGCAAACAATCCACCGTGCCAAACACGGTCGAATGCCTTGAATATATTAAGAGCAACCACTCGAGATTCTCCAAAGTGTTCAATTGCGTTGTTCCAAACATGTGCTATAAATCAGAAAATCTCCTGTTGATCTATGTTTACGAAAACCATATTGACGATCGCTAATAATGGTGAATCGTTCAAGCTATTTTAAAAGATGCTGATTGATAGCCTTTTCCATAACTTTTGATACTATTGGAAGCACTGCGACTGGTCGTGGTTATTTGGCAAGATCTTCTTGCCTTTTTCAGGTATCGACTGAACTGTGGCTCATTTCCAACAGGAACGAAATATTTGCTTTCTGTAGGAGAGGTTGAAAAGTCTACAAAAAACTACTGTTAGTTCCCTCGCACAGGTTTTGAGTACTATGGCAGGTATTCCGTAGGTGTCAAAAGCTGTTTTGGTATCTAGCTTCATTTAAATACGTTTTATGGTACGCTGTCTGAAGACAATATCGAGCATCTTTGACTGCACTATGGGAATAGTAGGTGGTGCTTTTCCTTGGATATATATATATATATATATATATATATATATATATATATAATACATTAAAATTCCGGGTGTCAATCCGTTCGTCTAAGAATCTTATTTGGCATTTTCAGCAGAAGCAGCAAAAGCACTTGAAAATGCCAAATGGGATTTTGGCGAAACGTCGCGTCGTTCAAATTTATTGTTAGACGAACGGATTGAAACCAGGAATTTTAATGTTCAAATTATATTTCATCTGCAATTATACTCAAAAACTGTGGAAAAAAGATTTGTTCTGAAAAAGTAAGAACTAGAGAATAATTATGAACAGTTTAAAGGGAAGCCCCTAACATTTTTTTAATTTGTAATAACGAACTTTCTAAAAGAAAAAGGTTATTAGTAGTGCCTATCTCCGTAACATCATGCTTTGAATGTATTTTGGGACAAATTTGAACCGCATCTCTTTTGTAGATAAGCTAAATTGAGTACAATCTATAACAAAGCAAGAGTGTTCTGTTAGTCTAGAGGCACATGATATCAAGGGTACAGATGCATTCTTCACTAAATAATACTCGTAATTTATGAGCTGGCTATTTTTTTGACTGTCAGTTTTTTCAGTCTGCAAATGACGAAATCCCACCGTTCATTACAAAAGGAACAGTTAGTTTAAAGAGAGACCAAACATATATATATATATATATATATATATATATATATATATATAATATATATATATATATATATATATATATATATATACATATATATATATATATATATATATATATATATATATACATATATATATATAAATATATATATATATATATATATATATATATATATATATATATATATATATATATATATATATATATATATATATATATATATAGTTGAAGTCACTCTGTAATAACACCTTTTTACAGACACTTTTTGTAAAGATCAAAAAGAATGAAAAGTAACATCATCTTCTGAGATTCCTGTACATCAGGAGTTAGAGCATTAGAAACAGACTTTTTTTTATTGGTGGTTCTTTTTTCTGAATAATGTTCAACCCCCGATCATTTGTGTTCAAATTGGGTGTAAGTTAGGAGGGGGATCTTATTTGTAAAAAATCTTCCTCATACCGGCTGTCTATTTTTAGTTTACTCTGTTGAAAGGGGTTTAAGCTTTTTGAGTTCCAGTGCAAGAGGGTCTTTTTGTGGTTTAGCCTCCACGTTGTCATTTAACATTTTCGCTTGTCGATTGGCTCCCTACCTCTATAATGGTTCTCTTTTTTTCCTTAAATGAACGCCTTATCTATATGCCTGTTTGCTCCTTGAACCTGGTTACGCCACAAGATATATATAATATATTCAAACCAATTTTAAAACCCTCCCGTACTCCTTATATTCTATTCGTTCATTTCCGATCAAAAACAAGAAAGTAATCATTTGGAAATTATATGAAATTTATCGACCAGCAAATACAAAAGATAAATTATTCCATAAAACTTATTTTTAATATTTTAAAGATATTTTTTCTTTCGATTTTTGTAGACGGAATCTTTTTATCCTGGCAGGAACTCCCAGGCATAAAAGAAAGTAGAAAAGATAATAAAGTCAAAAAAATTATCACAAGAGCAGCCTTTTAATTTTTTTGCTATATACCTATAACAGTTCAGTAATCCAGATCAAAATATTTTTAGCCCTGTATGTGTGTGTAAAATATGTTTAGACTGATAAGAAAACATATACGATATTATTCTATTAAGAATTTTTCGGGACTCTAGTTGTCATTTGGTTCATTTAGGAAAATCTTTTTTAACTAAAAATATTGTTAAAATAAAATCCGGGATGTGCAAAAAATTTAAAAAATAATCTGGCACAAAATTGAATATACCCTAAATTGACATTTTTAAACCAGAAAACACCCTTTTTCATAGAAATTCTAGTTTTCAAATAAATTGGCTTTAGAATAAGAATTTTCAATTTTAGTTTAAAATACATCGGCAGCTGTCACACGGACCATTTTTTTTTTGTGACAAGAATTATATTAAGAATAATTTTAGAATTGAAATTAAAGGCACAGAACTGCTACTTTCTTTCCTGGTCAAAAATTTTAAATTAACCCATGGAACTTCCTAAAGAATCTTACCGAAACAATAGCAACAAAGCTTAAGAAAATTTCGTTGTTTCCATTTTTAGTGTTCCGTACGGAACACTTATAAGATCACTTCGGTGTCCGTCTGTCTGTCTTTCACACCCGATTTGCTCCGAAACTATTTGACATAGAAAGTTAAAATAATATATGAATTGATGGCCTCCTCAAAGCTTTGTAGTTTTGAACGTTAAATTTTGACTTAAGGGGTTAGTTTTGGGGGGTGAAATCGGAAGTGAAATTTTTTTTTACCAGGTCACATGAAAGCTCAAAAATATATATAATGTAATACCTGTGCGCAATTATCTTTGTATTATTTTTAAAAAATGCGAAAAAAATCGCTGTTTCCCCCCTTATCTCGAAAAGTACTGATCAAAATTCTGAAATATACTCCACAGATCATTATCTTTAATAATTTATGTGTAATATAAAAAAAAACAAAAATTATAAGGTCATCAGTTTTCACTTAAGATTTGAAAAAAATTTTGTTGAAAACTCATTTGGGACGAGTTTTGTGAAGTTACTCATCATTTTATACTTCCGTAACAAAATTTTTTATTTTGAAAGCAATCAACGTACGTAACACTAATTCCGCCAAGTCCAACTTGCACTTTGCCGGTTATTATTTTTTGATAAGTAGAACATTTTATTTGAAAATTAAATAATTAAACTAAAGTTAAAAGAATTATCATAAAAGTAAAAATTAATACGTAATATAAACAATTATTTTTACTTACTTTTTAATTCTTCTCCCTCTTTTGTACACTTGGGACCGCCCAGAAGGCAATCAACGAGGTTTTTCACTAATCTGGGATTTTTAAGAATGCCATCTATATCAATATTATCGTATTGGCTAGTGTATGTTTCGCCAGGTTTACAATAAACTAAACCGCAAAAGGCGAAAAGTACAAGAACCGCTAAACCCTTCATTTTGCTAATAAAATAGGAGATAAAATATTTTTGTAAACCAGACAACCTTTCAAATTTTTATCGTTTTGTCATACCTTCATCACCAACTTTATTTATATCTGCCTTTGGTAACTATACGACAATAAAGTGGGAGATGTTGGAACAGTTTTTTGTCCGAAGATTTATGTAAATGATTATTTACTTTATAATAAAACAAGAACATCTTGACCTAGCGATTTAATGTCAGTACCGTACTTAACATTATCAATTTTCATAATCGTATTAAAAAAAAAAAAAAAATAATAAGTAGCCCTTCTGACGTGAGTTGGCACATTACTTCACAAAAGAGCAGAGCCAAAAGCAGGAAGAAAAAGAGAAAAGCAAGGGGTATGGGCTGGCGGGCAGAATTTATGCAGAAAATCAAAGTAACAAAACAGACTGAGATAAATTTTAGAATGCCGTGTTGTTTTATTACAGGGAACTAATATCTTTTCGTATCTTTTTGATAATTTTTGAGATACAGGGTAACTAAACTCTCTATATTTGTTATATTAACCAGAATATTTCCCTCAACTAGGTTTTTATTTAAACCCAAATAGCCATTTAATGTAGTTTTTTTCCTTACTATTCAGAAATAGCAATAAATATATCTTAAATCACAAGAACAATACCCTAAACATCGCTTTTGATTTTTTGGGATGATATTTGTCATTTTGTCCATTGTCACACCGATTTTACAATTAAATCGATATTGTTGGTGGTTTCCTTTCCTGGCATTTTTAAAGATACTTTCTTAATATCATACTTCTATTTAACCTATTGTAAAACACACTTAACCAAATAGAGCATTATTACACCTACTGTTTTCCAAAATTTAAAGTAGTAAATTCAATATATAGGCTACAGTTCTGTTAGCTTATTCAGCGAACTTTAACATTACGTATAAAGAACACCTTTCAAGATTCTAAACGGCATATTGGATTAATTTCCAATATACCGTCTCATAAAGGGTCAAGGATACCAAGTAGAAAAAACCATATTTGCCGATTCTCTTTGTCTCTTAGAAGAAAACTGTTCTCCAGGGTGTCAGACTTACTAAAGTCGGCCGGCCATGATTCTTTAAAAAATTGTTACATGTTTCATTCACAAATAATAGGATTATCAGGAATATATCCCTAATGTAGTAGAACATGCTATACTATAATAAAACCGAGATTATAGTCGCATATTAGATATTAGATTCTCCCTTTAGAATCAGCGCATCCTACGTAAATTTTATCATTAATTTAATTACAATTTACAATCGTTATGGTGGACTTCCCACTTTGAATTTTAAAATTTCGTAGTTAGGTCTATCAAACGACAAAAAGAGCGTCTTAAGGCAGATAAACGCAATTGATAAATCGCCCCAACTAACATCGCTTTTAAGAATATTCAAACCGTTTTAATTGTTGCCACAATGGATTAGGGCTGAAATAAATTTGAAAATACTATGTACAAATTTATAAGTCAGTCACATTAAAAATTCTAAAAACTTTCATTTTCAAGACTCGCTTATTTATTTTATATATATATATATATATATATATATATATATAAATATATATATATATATATATAAATATATATATATATATATATATATATATATATATATATATATATATATATATAAATATATACAGTCGACACTGTTTATAGTGAAACTCTATATAGTGCAAGTTTTTTCAAGACCTACATACATAGCAATATATACGGATTTTCTCTTTATATAGTGAAAAACTTTCTATAGTGAAATTTCGGTCAACATTTTGGTCTTTCACTATATAGAGAGTCGACTGTATATATATATATATATATATATATATATATATATATATATATATATATATATATATATTTATATATATATATATATATATATATATATATATATATATATATATATATATATATATATATGTATATATATATATATATATATATATATATATATATATATATATATATATATACATATACATATACAGGTTTCAATCCGTTCGTCTAACAATGGAGTTGCACGACGTTTCGCCAAAATCTCATTTGGCATTTTAAAGTGCTCTTGCTGTTGCTGCTACTTGATACTGCGATCTTGCTGCTACTACCGCTCGAAGCTATCTGAGAAGCCGAAGTGCGATCGCCGTCTCTTACAGGTAGACTTTCCCATCTTTCCCATCTAAAAAAATACGATTTCTCCAACCCTTCAAATAGACGTTTGATTCATTTAATCATTCGTTGAGCCAATTTTTTTTCCGCCAAGCCATTTTTTCATATTCGGAAATAGAAAATATTCGCTGGTGGCTAAATCGGGCGAATATGGTGGATGCGGAAAGCAATTTGTATCCTAACTCATGGAATTTTGCCATGGCAATTACACAAGTGTGGCCGCGTGCATTATCATGATGAAAGAGAATTTTTTTCTTCGCCAAATGCGGACGTTTTTCTTTCACAGTATGGTTGAAACGATCGATTCATTAAGTTGACATATTACTCTCCATTAATCGTTTTGCCGTTTTCAAGCGTGCATCCCAAAACACTGTAGCCATGACTTTATTAGCCGATAAGTCGCCTTAGCCTTGTTTGGCGCCGGTTTTCTACAGAAAACCCACTGTTTGGACGGTTCTTTGATCCGGTGTGCTGTGATGAATCCATGTTTCGTCAACAATTATAAATCGACGCCAAAAATTATTCCAATTGCTCTTTAATATCGCCAAACATTCTTTTGAAGTGGACACACGTGCGTGTTTATTGTCAATTATGAGAAGCGAGAAACCCATCTTTCGGAAAGCTTTCTCATATCCAAATGAGTTTTTAAAATGTTCTGCACCAGTTCAGTTAAAATGCCCACAGTCTCAACAATCTCATGCACTTTCACTCTTCGATCATTTATCACTATACCGAGGATTTTTTCAATAATTACTGATTTGGTGACCTCATTTGGACGACCTGGACGTTCTTCATCAAAAATGCTTGTATAGCCGCATTTTAATTCAGCTGTCCAATATTTTATGGTCGATAACGAAGGTGCAGCATCCCCATAAACTTCGCTGAGTTCCGCTTGAATCTCACTGATTTTCTTTTTCAAAAACAAATATTTATTCATTTCTCGATATTCAATTTCATCCCATTGTTGTAAAATCACAAAAGTTGTTCTATTTAAATGACTGCCACTCACAAATTAAATTACGCAGCGACTTAAAAATTTGACAGAATTCTTGTGAAAGGTTATATTTACGAAAAATATAATTTTTTAAATGGTCGTAGCGCCATCTCTGGCGGGGCCAGATACTTATTACACAACCTTCGTATAAAAAATAGGCTAATGTATCACTCTCGAAAAAGAAACGAAAGAAAAATTTGTTAAAATCTTGAATACGACATTTTCTTTCTTCTAAAGTAGCTTGAACGTAGGAACATGGACTTTCCGTAAAAAAAATACTACGTTTTTAGAGCAATAGCTATGCTTTGTCACTAATGGATATTCTGCTTTTTGTTGAAAGTTAAAATACAAAACGCCTTCTTGTTTCTCTTTTAATGTTTTTGTAAAATTATTAAGTTAGGTTTAAAAAATCTCTGTTTAAAAATTTTAGTAAGAGTAAACTAACGAGTTGTTAAATCTTAGGTTGTATACTATGAGATAGGTGAAAGTAGTTAAGTAGTTAAAACGATATTGAAAAAAATTATTATAAAAAAAGGTTATATTAGCTCCAGATTGTCATAGGAAATAATATAGTAGAATAGAACTGACATAATATATATATATATATATATATATATATATATATATATATATATATATATATATATATATATATAATATATATATATATATATATAATATATATAAAATGCAACGTCTCTCTGTCTGTCTGTCTGTCTGTCCGTTAGTGCGCTTTTCACTGGAGTACCACTTATCCGATTAACGTACTTTTTTAAACATACATATGTTCTCTGGGCCAGGTTTATAGGCTATATTTTATTACGATAGGTAGCGTAAGGAATGAGCAGTGACGATAATAGTGTATGAAGTCGGAAAAAAGTTTGCCGCTAGCGCGTTCCCTTGCAATATACAGCCTAAACATTAAATATGGAGCAATATTATGTAGCAGAGAAATATCTATAATCTATAATATATATATATATATATATATATATATATATATATATATATATATATATATATATTAAAATAAATAAGCGAGTCTTGAAAATGAAAGCTTTTAGAATTTTTAATGTGACTGACTTACAAATTTGTACATAGTATTTTCAAATTTATTTCAGCCCTAATCCATTGTGGCAACAATTAAAACGGTTTGAATATTCTTAAAAACGATGTTAGTTGGGGCTATTTATCAATTGCGTTTATCTGCCTTAAGACGCTCTTTTTTGTCGTTTGATAGACCTAACTACGAAATTTTAAAATTCAAAGTGGGAAGTCCACCATAACGATTGTAAATTGTAATTAAATTAATGATAAAATTTACGTAGGATGCGCTGATTCTAAAGGGAGAATCTAATATCCATTTGTGCGTTTATCACGAGAGAACCACTTATCCGATTTACATGTCTTTTTTTAAATTCGTACATATATTTTTTGACCAGGTTATATCATAATAATAATCTATATCTATAATATATATAAAATGCAACGTCTCTCTGTCTGTCTATTTGTCTGTCCATTAGTGTGCTCATCTCTCGAGAACCACTTATCCGATTTAAGTGATTTTTTAAATTCATACACATGTTCTCTGACCAGGTTATAGATATATATTTGATTACATCTATAATATATATAAAATGTAACGTATCTCTGTCTGTCTGTCCGTTAGTGCGCTTATCACTGGAGAACCACTTATCCGATTTACGTACTTTTTTTTTAAACATACATATATTCTCTGGCCAGGTTATAGGCTATATTTTATTACGATAGGTAGCATAATAGTGAATGAAGTCGGAAAAAAGTTTGCCGCTAGCGCGTTTTCTGAAATATACAGCCTAAACCATTAAATATAGAGCAATATTATGTAGCAGAGAATATCTAAATCTATAATATATATATATATATATATATATATATATATATATATATATATATATATATATATATATAATGCAATGTATATATATATATATATATATATAAATGTATATATATATAATGCAATGTCTCTCTGTCTATCTGTCTGTCCATTAGTGCGTTTATCACGAGAGGACCACTTATCCGATTTACATGTCTTTTTTAAATTCGTACATATATTCTTTGACCAGGTTATATCATAATAATAATCTATATCTATAATATATATAACATGCAACGTCTCACTGTCTGTCTATTTGTCTGTCCATTAGTGTGCTCATCTCTCGAGAACCACTTATCCGATTTAAGTGATTTTTTAAATTCATACACATGTTCTCTGACCAGGTTATATGTTAAATATATATTTGATTACATCTATAATATATATAAAATGTAACGTATCTCTGTCTGTCTGTCCGTTAGTGCGCTTATCACTGGAGAACCACTTATCCGATTTACGTACTTTTTTTTTAAACATACATATATTCTCTGGCCAGGTTATAGGCTATATTTTATTACGATAGGTAGCATAATAGTGAATGAAGTCGGAAAAAAAAGTTTGTCGCTAGCGCGTTTTCTTGAAATACACAGCCTAAACCATTAAATATGGAACAATATTATGTAGCAGAGAATATCTATAATCTAATATATATATATATATATATATATATATATATATATATATATATATATAAAAGGCAAAGTCTCTCTGTCTGTCTGTTTGTCCATTAGTGTGTTTATCACTGGAGAACTACTTATCCGATTTCCCCTCCCCCCCCCCCCCTTCCCCTCCCCCCTCTCCCACCCTCCCGTCCCTCCCCCCCCCCCTCCTTCCCTCCCCCTATCGCCCCCCCCCCCCTCTAACTCTCCCCCTTCCCCCCCTGCCCTCCCCCTCCGATCCTCCTGGGGGGGCCCCCCCTTCCCCCCCCTCCTCCCCTCTCCCTCCCCCCCACCTCCCCCTCCCCCCCCCCCCCCTCCCCCCCCCTCCCCCTCCCCCCCGCCCCCCCCTCCTCCCCCCCCCCCCCCCCCTGGTCCAATGAACTCACCCCTCCCCTTCCCCCTGGCCCTTCTCCTCTGCCTCCTCCCCCCCCCCCCCCCCCCCCCCTTTCCCTCCCCTCTCCCTCCCCCTTCCCTCCTCCTCCCCTCGCTCTTCCCCCCCTCCCTCCCCCCCCCCCCCTCCCTCCCCCCCCTCCCCCCCACTTCCCCCACCCATTCACCCCCCCTCCCCTCCCCCTCCCCCCATCCCCCCTCCTCTCCCCCTCCCCCCCCCCCTCCCCCCTCCCTTCTGTCCTCCTCTTCATCCCCTGCCCCCCCCCCCCCTCTGCCCCCTCCCTCCCCCCCTCCCCCTCCCCCCTCCCCTCTCTCCTTCCCTCCCCGCCCTCCCCCCCCCCCCCCCTTTCCCCCTGACCCCCCCCAAAAAAGTCTGCCGTTAGCGCGTTCTCGTGCAATACACTGTCTAAACCACTAAATATGTCATGTAGCAAAGGATATCTGTAATATATATAAAATGCAACGTCTCTCTGTCTGTTTGCCCGTTTGTGCGTTTAACACTGGAGAACCACTTGTCCGATTTACGTGCTTTTTTTTAAACATGCTAAACCATTAAATTTGGAACAATATGATGTAACAAAGAATATCTATAATATATATAAAATGCAACGTCTCTCTGTCTGTCTGTCTGCCCGTTAGTGCACTTATCACTGGAAAACCACTTATCCGATTTACGTGCTTTTTTTTAAACATACATATGTTTTCTGGCCAGGTTTTAGAATATATTTTATTACGTTAGGTGACATAAGGAATAAGCAGTGACGATAATGGTGAATCAAGTCGGGAGAAAAGTTTGCCGCTAGCGCGTTCTCTTGCAATACACTGCCTAAACCATTAAATATGGAACAATATCATGTTGCAAAGAATATAATATATATAAAATGCAAAGTCTTTTTGTGTGTCTGTCTGTCCGTTAGTGCGCTTATCACTTGAGAACCACTTATCCGATTTACGTGTTTTTATAAATTTATACATATTATATAATTCGATATAAGTCTAGGTAATGGGAGATAAGGTGAGATAATGGGAGATAAGTATGAATAATGGGCGATAAGGAGAAATAATGGGAGATAAGCAAAGATAAGTCTAGATAAATAAATAAATAAATAAACTTTTATTTCATGAGACCTGATACAAGGTATGGAAAAAGTCAAGTCAAGTCACAGAATATCCTGTGAAAATAAGGATCTAAAAAGCTTTACAGTTGCAGGTACTGTAGCTTACATACAAATATTTATAATATAAAGATCCAAAAAATTACAATTACACGTACTTCAGCTTACATACAAACATTTATAATATAAAGTCCTCAATCTGAAAAAAATCCTGAGTGCTATAAGGGACATTCTCAATTAGCAATCTTGATATTAGTTTCTTGTACATACTTAAATTTAAATATTTAATACTAGTCGGCAGACTATTAAAAAGCTTTATGCCGCTGTAATAGGGACTCCTTTCAAACAGAGATAATGTGTGTTCTGGTACACCTAAATTTTTGTTATATCTTGTGTCGTAATTATGCATGTCGGCCATGGTTACAAATTTATTCAAATTACTCTTAACATAAATCAGAACCTCCAGTATGTACATAGCAGGCAGAGTGAGTATAGCAAATTTTTTGAAAAGTTCACGGCATGAATGTCTTGATCTGACACCTGCAATATTTCGAACTGCCCTTTTTTGCATTCTAAATACTCTGACCATATTAGGGGAAGCACCCCAAAATATTAAGCCATATTTCAATCGAGACACAAAGTGTGCATAGTAATAAGACATTATTGTATTAAAGTTAACGACACTTTTTAATCGAAAAATGACAAAACAACTGTTGTCTATATAGACACCTAACAATTTAGTCTCCGTTACCTGAGCAATAGAATGTCCGGTTACGTCAGTCCTAATTAGAAAACTTTCAACTTTCAATTGGGATGCTCTAGGCACAAAATTCAGCATTAAGACTTAACATATTAGTTTTGAACCACTGTTCAAAAACTCTTAACATATTCTGCAGTTTATCTAGAGCCAAAGCAGTGGTGTTGTCACAGCATACATAACTGTTATCGTCTGCAAACATGGTTAAATTATTTCGGTCATTAACGATATTCGGTAAATCGTTTACAAAAATTAGAAAAAGCAGCGGTCCGAGAATGGATCCCTGTGGAACACCCGTAGAAACCTTCATTCCATTCGATCTCACTCCATCAATATCTATAACTTGATATCTACCTTTTAGATATGACTGTAACCAGTCACTCACATTACCTCTTAGTTCACATCTGTCCATCTTTGATATTAATAGATTATGATTGATCAAATCGAAAGGTCCATGGATAATGGGAGTTATGGTGAGAGAATGGGAAATAAGGAGAAATATTACGAGATAAGTCGAGATAAGCCTAGATAATGGGAGATAAGGTGAGATAATGGGAGATAAGGGGAAAAAATGAGAGATAAGGGGAAATAATGGCAGATATTTTATTACGTTAGGCAACATAAGGAATAAGCAGTGACGATAGTAGTGAATCAAGTCCACGCGAGCGGAGCCGCGGGCACTGCTAGTATATATATATATATATATATATATATATATATATATATATATATATATATATATATATATATATATATATATATATGTATGTATATATATATGTATATATATATATATATATATATATATATATATATATATATATATATAACATGTATATATATATATATATATATATATATATATATATATATATATAACATATATATATATATATATATATATATATATATATATATATATATATATATATATATATAAAATTCCGGGTTTCAATCCGTTCGTCTAACAATGAATTTGCACGACATTTCGCCAAAATCTCATTTGGCATTTTCAAGTGCTCTTGCTGCTGCTGCTACTCGATACTGTGATCTTGCTGCTGCTGCCGCTCGAAGCTAACTTTAATTACTAGAGTTAGCTTCGAGCAGCAGCAGCAGCAGCAACATTACAGTATCGAGTAGCAGCAAATGACATTTTGGTGAAACGTCGTGCAAATTCATTGGATTAAAACCCGGAATTTTAATGTTTTACATTCCACCATCCGTGAAAACCTCTATTGTAACATATAATATAATATTTTAAATTCAATTTTAATTTATGTATGTTGGTTTGGTACTAGATTCTCTTGGGCTTCAATACTTTTATTCAGTCGTCATATGTAAAAGTTGTGTGAGATGATTAAGCTAATTTCTTTTTGACTGAATGCGTCTAAATCTTTTTAATGAATAAGTAGTCTGAAGCCTTTAGGATGGTCCTTTTCTAAAAGCAAGAACTCTTGATTTATATTAAAATAAATATATTCAAAAATAGGCAAAGTGGACTCCTGTCACCACCAAAATTAACCAATTCGGTTCTGCTATAAAATCAAACAACTAATCTGCAACACATGCGACATATGAATACATTTCTTGAATATTTATGAAGATGTTTCAGCTTCAATTTGAATATGTGAAAACAACAACCAGTCTTATTTAATGGATTATTTTTTAACAAAATATGACTATTACCAAATTTAATGGTCCAGTGACTAACGAGAGTAAACAAGGACGTTGAAAACGACTCCTTCCTATTCTATAAAAATTATAAAGTACTATTTGACTTGTAAATCCAATGGTATTTTAAGAGCCAATTTAAGTAACTGAAAAAAAAAAAGAATTTAGTACTAAGATACTTTTTTTCACTTATTCTTTCACCACAGTAGGAGTGTCGGTGATACTATACAGTTACTGCCTCAACAGTCATTCTCCAGGCATCTCGATCCTGCGCAACCTGACTTGACTCGTGAATGACCATACCAAGAAGTGATCTTATCTGGTCGAACAATCTTGTTGGAGATCGCCCCCTTGATCTTCTACCTTCTACCTTCCCCGTTACTACAAGCTTTTCCATGGCATCTATTTTCCCCATTGTGACCAGGTACTCTCTATTAATTCTATTTGAAAGTCGATCATTTACACTAAGCTCTTCAAGAATAGATACATTAGTACGGTGTTCGGTATATGATACTCTGAGGATTCTTAGATATGCCTACATCTCAAACGCATCGAAGCTTATTTAATGGCATCGATAGTTGCTATGGGGAATATAAGGCTGGATAGCAATCTTAAATTTGTGTTTTTCTTGTGAGAGCGGGATCACCTTAGTGAGTTTGATCGTTGAGTTTCTAGCCATAGCCAAACATCAACCATTGTTAGTCATGAGGGATCCCAAATAGTTGAAATGCTTTTTTTAAATGTTCTCAATCGTTTAATTTTTTTTTTGACTGTTATGTTTCTGATACATAATTCTTACAAAATCTGAAAAAAAATCTTGGGTATCGGAGTTGAGTTTGTACATATTAGGGTTTTTGTCATGCGCGTTTCGACATACGTTCGCGACCGATACGCTTGCTCGCGCTGACTACACATTAACACTTCATTAGTATATGATGAGAACAATTAATGTGTTGAAAAAAGATGGTTAAATAATAATAGTTTTATTGTATCTAACAATAATTACATTCTTACATGTTTATTTATTACGAGCAATCACAATTGCTTTTAGAATTGTTAATCACAACACATATAAAAGGAATCAATAATAAATTCGTATTCATTTTCATGTTGTCAATTCGGAAGGCAATTTTCATTACATTTTAGAAAACCTTATGACCGTACTTACATCATCTTCAGAAAAAAAATTGCCAATAATCGCTTTATTATTCAAAGGTCGGTAAAAGTGATACTGGGCGTGTTTTTGATGGTCACCACTTTCTTGAAACGAGAATTAATTCTTTTCACGTGCAAGTCGTGTTCTTTTTTGGTACAAAAATTAAAACTTATGTTTTTGAAATAACTTTTCGCCCACTCAAAAAGTTTCAATGGAGTCGTAATGTGATCTTCATCCATACGCTGCATGCTTACATCTTTTGCGCGTCTTTTTACAGTTCCCCCAATCCCATCGTATGACCCTTTACCATGCACCTGCACCAGCGATGACACGAAAATCTTTTTGATGATGTGAAAGGTTAATAAAGTTAAATTTGTGCTTATATTGCGACACACACCCATCCGAGAATAAAAGATTTTTTTTTAATATTTTCCCGGGCCGAATTTCGATTTCAAATGTTACATGAGTTTAGAATTAAACAAATCTACTGACTTAGGATCATGCGTTAACTTTTCTGATATGACAATGAAACCTGAATGTTTTGTTTTTCCATTTTCGCGGTGATACGCAACATACTGATGAAGAGTTGCTTGCTTGTTTGTTTGCCCAGTGATGAGATTGTATTGCATTTTGAATGTGAAACGTAGAGTGAGCGAAATCCAAACATACCACAAACTCTTTCTCACCAACCACTGAAATAAGCAGCTTGTGATTTTGACAAAAAATCATACGTTAATAAAATTGGCAGTTCATCTGTCAACGTTATGAGAAATTCTTCTGTGGAGTTTGTTATTTCAATAATGTCGCATCTGTAAAAAAAGGTTAGCTTTTATTTAATAGTACATTTAAAAATGCAGACCTGTTGGTAGTGGTCCATTGGCTGAAACTTATGTTTTTCACGTCATGTTCATCAAAAAAAAAAACTCTCAATTTTTCGATAACAGCGTCTATTCCAGGGCAATTTTCACAAATCAAAAAAAGCATTCGGCTGTTTCGCAAACTGAATTCGTGATTAAACCGCTACAAGATTTCACGAAATGAACTTTTTTTCTTTAAAGTGTGCTTGATTCCTTGTACTTTTAAATTCATATTTTCATGAATTTTACAGACACACTCGTTGTGTTCTTTTCTTCTTCGTGGCGCATTTTGGTTTGGTAAAATATACTCTTTAGGTCGAAGTTTACGAAATGTAGAGAGAAAAATTTGCGCTCAGGAAATTCAGCTTTAAATTTTTTGTGCAAATCGCAGAGACTGAATAACAACAATCTTATTTGCACTTTGATTGGTTCAAAATTATCACGAATAGATTTATAATGTTTGATTTCAGACATGACTCTACTAACATCGTCGGATACATAAAAGTTTTTTTACTTTTTCGATAGTTGAAAATGGGAGCTTGCGACCTATTTTGCTTGGTGGTCGCGTTCCGTGTCCTAAATTTGCTCTAATTTCTTTTAGCTCGCGATGTCATTCGACGAGATATTTGCAGTTCTTCTCGTATTTTTTTAATTGTCCAATCCGGTGGCAGAGTAGTCAAAACTTTGATTTTTCTCTCTGTTTGTCGTTCGTCTGAATAAAGCATCTTTAATCCCATTAACCTACAACTTTTTTTGTTTTTCACCAATGTCCTGTCGATTATTTTACAATCTAGAAATCGTATTATTAGTTATGTGGCGTTCTTCTTGAGAGAGTTGATAAAAGGGTTTTTTTTTTTTGGATTGATAGCTCGCCAAATTCTTGCAAAACACCATTGATTTTTTTAATTTTGAAAGCTTCATTTACTTCACTACAACTGAAAGATTTTTCATCATCATCCCAGAAAGCTTCGTCTTGGTCTTGTTCATCAACATTTGCAGTTGCTACATTTTTTCCTTATACAACAACACTGTTCACTTTTTCTCCTACAAGAATCGCACATATGTAAACCATTAAAGTTTTTAAATTTCTCTTTGCACTTTTCACTAATGTAAAATAAATTCTTCGTGACGCATTTGTGGTTTTTTTCTGGTGAGGATTGCAACATGAAGCTGCTCGGACCATTTTAGAGTCTTTGTACTTGTTATAATTGTTATTATATTACATTACCATAGACTTCAGAAGTATTGGAGAGTAAGATTTTCGTGTTGCCCGAGCTATTGGAATAAAACAAATGACACTAACTTTGTTTTAACGTATTATCAAAATCAATCGCGCGCCGATGCATCGATCGCCACAGCGAACGTGTCTAGACATGCGCCGCGCAACAAAAACTCAAATATTTACAAACTAAAATACGATTCCAAAGATTTTTTTCAAATTCTGTAAAAATTATGTATCAGAAACATAAAAAAATCAAAAAAGAGTTTTAAAACGATTGAGAACATTAAAAAAAGCATTTGTTACCAAAAAATTTATAACGAATTTTTTTTTTTTGATCGAATATTTTATTTTTTAAAGTCCATAGACTTTTACGTAAACCCTGCAAATTTCAAGTAATTCGATAAAGTATTTTGAAAAAATAATTTCCTAAATTTTTGAGTTGCAAAAACAATAACAAAAAAATTGAATTTTGAAAAACTATGTGGACCCTTTAGAGGTTTGTAAGAACTATTGATTTTTACAAACAAAAATGATTCTTGTGAGATTGTGAAAAATGAAATGACCACTTGGTAAATTTCCGACCAAATATAAGTTGTCAAATAAATAATTACGGAAATTGAGATTCTAACACTAAACAATAATCATTGCTACCCGATATTTAAGAGAAGGAAATAATAGCTTGTGATATTTCAGTCTCGCGAGACTATTCTACCAACGCGTTCAGTTAAACAATTATGGACTATCGATTGTTGAAGTTAGTAAATAAAAGAAAAAAAACATGAGTTTAATAGAAAAAAAGCGATTATTATATACAAAATAGTTTGATTCGCGTTTGTGATATATATATATATATATATATATATATATATATATATATATATATATATATATATATATATATATATATATATATTATATATATATATATATATATATATATATATATATATATATATATATATATATATATATATATATATATATATATATATATATATATATATATATATATGCATATATATATATATATATATATATATATATATATATATATATATATATATATACACACATACGTGCAAAATTATTCGCGTTTTAGAGCGCGAGAGCATGCATCATATTTGTCCGCACCTGACATTTTTATTCCTTCTTTAAATTCATCAATTTTATAAATTTTAAAAATAGCATATCTCGCGTAAAGAAGACTTCTCTGCGGAAAATTAAACTTTGAGCGATCACGATAAACGCTGCGATGACCGATTTTGTCGCAATTTTTATGAAACCTAAATTACTCAAGTAAAAGAACTCTAAACACGATATATATAAAGCAACCCCTTCTCCTTTTCCACCACTCTAGCTCTTTATATGCCTATAAATAATTAAAAATAATGCAAAAAATAATGCAAAAAATAACGCAATTATCAGATTCCTCGATTCCAAGAACCCTGAATAGGCTGAGTAGGAGTAAACTAATGAAAAAATTACACATATGTCG
This sequence comes from Pachyrhynchus sulphureomaculatus, assembly GCA_019049505.1. NCBI lineage: Eukaryota > Metazoa > Arthropoda > Insecta > Coleoptera > Curculionidae > Pachyrhynchus > Pachyrhynchus sulphureomaculatus. The sequence goes on from CM032446.1 coordinate 138,986,622, forward strand.
GATGCTCTAACTAAAAGAATCCCGAAAGGGATGTACCACCCGATATGTATGAGCAACACTTCTAAGTTTCTTTGTCTCGCCTTTAACACTAATATATATTTCACTAGATGCAATGAATGGAAGACTGATAAAATCAATAAGAGAAATGGCAGCAAACTACATGACTTTAAAGGAACAAAGAAAGGATAAATTGACACAAAAAACAAAACAACTACTGTAGAAAAGTAGAGAACTAATAAAGTCGAATAAAAGAAAAACGATGGAATATGCTGAAATCAACATGGATAGAAAAACTGATAGAATAGAATAGGGTTTTGAATATATTCAGAAAGGACAACTCAAACAGAAAGGACATTAACAAATTGATAGACAAAAATGGAAACACTATAGAAGAAATACTTAAAGTGTCAGAGACATTCTACGCAGATCTATACGGGTCGAAAAGCCGATGAGGAAACTGTAAGAAGATCAAGAGAGGACGACCGAAGGATACTTAATATTGGTTCACCAGATCACCGGTCATCGAAGTTGAAGAAATTGAAAAAACCATTAACCAAATTAAAAACGGAAAAGCAGCAGGAGAAGACGACATCCTGCCGGAAATGTTGAAAGAGGGAGGACCACCATTAAATGAAGAGGTTAAAAACTCTTCAATAAATGTGTAATCGAAGGAAAATATTGCGAAACTGTCATAGTTATATTGATATACAAAAAATGGGATCCTAGCAATTTAGAGAACTATAGGCCAATAAGTCTTCTATCGCAAATATGCAAACTACATGACAATAATTACAAATCGATTAGACAAAAAGTTTGAAAATTACCAACCCAAAGAACAAGCGGGCTCCAAAAAAGATTTAGCACAATCCAACGTCTACACACGGTCAGACAACTTATAGAAAAGGTAACTGAATACACTATCACACCCACACACTTATCGACTTCCGAAAAGCTTTTGACACAGTGGAATACTGAGCAATTGAGAACGCAATGAAAATGGCAAGAGTCGATAAAAGGTATTTTAACAGACTGGCAAAAATCAATGAATAATCAAAATTGAAAGTGAGATTACACGAGGATACCAAGGAAGTAAAAGTAAAGAGAGGTGTTAGACAGGGCAATATCATATCATGCAAAATATTTACCCTTGTACTAGAAGACATCTTTAAGAGCCTTCTCTGAGAAAACTGGGGACTTAACATATTCGAAGAATGACTCAACAACTTAAGATTTGCTAATGACATCGCATTTTTTGCCGAAAATAAAATCGAATTGAAAGAAATGACCCAAGAATTACAAACTGAAGCAAAAAAACTCGGTTTAGACAAAAATCAAATTCATGATGAACGAACAAACAACTATTAATGACTATACAAGGACAACAAGTGGAAAGGGTGAATTCATATGTATATTTGGAACAGGAAGATACAATCGGAAAAGTTAATCAAGAACTGGAAGTCAGTCGAAGAGTACGCGTGGGATGGGCGGCTTACGATAAAATAAAGTAAGTCTTTCGGTCCCAACTGACTTAACTTGAAAGAAAAGTATATAACGACTGTATTCTATCAGTAACAACATATGGTAGCGAAACTTGGATTCTGACACGGAAATTTATTAGAAAACTGGAAGTTCACCAGAGAGGAATTGAAACAAAAATCATAGATTTATCACTTAGGGACTGCAAACCAAACGATTGGATCAGGAAAAAAACAGGAATCCACGACATAATTGAAAGGATATCTTCCCTAAAATGCAACTGGGCTGACCATGTAGCCAGAAATACTGAGAACTGGAGTGGAAAAGTGACCAGATGGAGACCATGGGGGGGGGGGGGGGAAGAAGTATTGGCAGACCTCAACAACGTTGGTATGACGATGTTAAAACAACAGCCGAGCTCAATTGGTTTCAACTTGCTCAAAATAGGGACATATGGAAGAATATGAGAGAGGCCTACATCCAAAGGATAGAAAATGGCTAGAGGAAGAAATAACTAAAAATAATGAAAAAGTAAAAAAAATTTAGATTGCTCGACTTCAAGTACCTCGAGAACGACTTATGACACGATATGTACAAGGAAACCCCTTCAACCCATTGTAAATACCAACCATAAAATATTGGGGCCTTTCATGTGAGCAAATTTAATACTACTCAGTATATATCACCACTACACCAAACACTTTACTTTTGCACTCGATGCGCGTTTTGCTAACCATATTAGCTTCATCAGGAGCAATAATTGACAGTCAATCATCGCTCCTGATGAAGCTAACATGGTTAGCTAAACGTGCGTCGAGTGAAAAAATAAAGTGTTTGCGGTAGTAGTGATATATAGTGAGTAGTGTCATTGTGTCAAAGATTCCACATTGCAAGAGACTTCGCAAATTTAATGTTAGTTTTTTTAACCAAAAACAATGAAAAAGGAGAATAATATCACTGTTTTTTTTGAGATCATTCGTAATTATATGTCTACATGCAATGTATGTTAAAATTGAAAATGTTGAAAAAATAGACAATTTTCATATTTTTTGAATCTAATAATCCAGAAAGGATGTGTAACATGAAATATACTCAGCTACGCCTGTAACTCTCTTCCCCAAATCCTTAATTTCCATCTCTTCTTCTCCTTTATCCTGTAATATATTTGACTATGAGTAACTGAAAATTTTGAGATAGTATATATTTCCGATTATTCAACTCAAGAAGCCTGGAAAGGATGTATGACACGATAAGTGTGATGCAGCACCTCTTTGTATATTGGACGATAAATAATTAAAAATAATGAAAAGTAATAAAAATAACATTGCTCTGCTTTAAGAACCCCGAAAAGGACTTCTCATACAATATATATGGAGCCACCGATAGTCCATTCTTTAAGGTGTTATATCTACTTGTTTGACTCGGAAAAATGGAAAAAAATCGATTGCATTTTTTCGAAGTATATCATCTTAAGAATGTTCTCTCAATATTTCAGAAAAATCTGAGCAATAGAAGCAAAGTTACAGCCATATATATATAGTGCTCTACCTGAAATTGTTAGTCTTCGTGCGTAGAGCTTGATGGTTGTATCATTATTTCGCTCCGCAGGAACATGTATACCTGAATGTACATTAGTACGTTGGATTGATTGTATTGCTCTTGAAGGAGACTATGTTGATGAATAAAGTCAAATTTTGCAAAAAAATGTGTTTTAAGTAGCTAGACCAAAAACTTTTCAGCCTACGTGTTATTCTACTGCAAATAATTATGCTTAAAATTTATTCTTTATCTTAATCAAAAACCATTAAAAATCCCCATAATGATGTAAAAAATATTTATTGTGTTTTTGGTGAACCTGAAACGTTGAGAAATGTAAAAATATTGAAGTTTCCTTTTTTCAGGATTACAATAGGTCCCTTTAGCAAGGAAAATAATAGGCAGTTACAAAAAATGTACTTATACCTCTCATTTCTTTTAAATTCTTTAATTATCTGAACGTGCTGATATGTATAATCAAATATAAATTAATAATTATCATTACTGATTTTTTCGCCTTCCAGACTAGCTCGCCATTAAATGATTTTGAGGTAAGTTTCGAGGCTTCTACGATTAAAAAATATTTGTTGTTTTAACACAAATAAATTATGGAATCAACATATTTCATTTGGAAATATGTGAATTAAAATTTAAAGAAAAAACACTGTAGTTTTATTTGCATACTGACTAAAGTACCAAAAAAATCCAAATTAATGCTCGTATTTATTAGCGATATCCTTCAAATAGCCCAAAAACTCCGCTTGTAAATAACAAAAAGAAGTAAGTTCAAAAATAATAAGGATAGACCGAAAAAACACAGCAATAAACCTACGCACAAAACCAATATATTATTGCCATAATATCTTTCTTACACATTAGAAATTTTTTACATACATAAGCGTGCTTTCTGAGTTCAGTGAAATTGAAAATGGCGTTAAAATCGGTAAATAATTTTGACAACATTGCATAATGTCAACATAGTACAGTAAAAAAAGATTAAAATAATGATAAGAAAGGCATAGTTAGATAGAGCAATATTATGATTTTATCCTCTCTAGGGCATTGCCAGAAGTATGGTCTTCAGGTTTGGACATCGAAAAACTTGTGCTCTTTTGTTTGTAAACAATTTAAGTTTTCAAAACGCGTTTTTGAGCATAAAATGTGAGTAATTGTGGTAATAATTCAAATGGAGACAAAAGAAAACAAACTCTTCTTCTCGTTAGTTTTAAATCGCTGAAGTGTGTACATAACCTACAAAATTGAAAAAAGCAAAAAACTGTTTTTTTTAAATTTTATTTATATTAATATGCCTTTTGTTATAGTAAAAACCTTGAAACTTTGGTATAAAAATAATGAACCCAGTGTACACAATTGAATTCGTTATTTAAAATGTGAATTGCCCGCCATTTTATGTCATTTGGTCCAAAACAGATCTTTATTTTTCAAAATTTAGGTCTCGACGCCAGCTTTCCGATGGCATTAAAAAACATTTTTTCGGAATCATTTTAACCGTTTCTTTTTACATTTGTTTATTAATCAAACAACAACAAATGCGTTTTTCAGTCATTTTCACGTCGACAAAAATAATTTTTTTTTTAAATAAAGGTCTAGCGATTCTTTACCAAATGTGATAAAATGATTTCAATTTTTTTTTTTAAATGATTGAAAAAACCCATTTAATGTTATCTGATTAATAAATAAAATGTAGCAAGAAAACGGTTATAATGACTCCAAAAAAACATTTTTTAATGACATCGAGACTTAAATTTTAAAAAAGATCCATTTTGGACCAAACGGCATAAAATGGCGAGCAATTCAAATTTTAAATAACAAATTTAATTGTGCCCACTAGATTCAATATTTTTGTACCGAAATTTCAAAGTATTTTTGGTATAATAAAGGGCATATTTTCTGAAAGTTTCAAACCGATTGGTTCACTTGGTCGATCTGTACAATAAAATGAAAAAAAAAAAAAGGTTTTTTCATTTTTGTAGGTTATGTACGCATATCAGCGACTTTAAACCAACAAAAATTTATTGGAAATTTTATTACGAAGAGTTCGTTTTTTTTTGTCTCGATCCGACTTATAACAACCGGATTTATTTACATTTTAAGCTCAAAAAACGCGTTTTGAAAAGTTAAATTGTTTATAAACAAGAGAGCACAAGTTTTTCGAGGTCCAAAACTCAGGAAAATACCCCTGGTGATACCCCAGAGAAGATAAAATTATAATATTGCTGTATTTAGAGTGTACTAACATGAATTGTTAAACATATGATTGCTATGTCTCCTGTTGTGGAAGTGGGTTTCTCATTATTAAATTTTAGAAATGTTAAAATACTTAATTAAATGACAAAAAAAAATACAATGTGTGTCAGAATTAACAAATTTTGATATTCTGTATTCTCGCACGGTGATTTTTTGCGTTCTGTTAGGAATCAGTCTGTCTCTTCCCCTTCCCAAAAATAGGGTTGGTCAATTTCTATTTACCTTTAAAAGGTTGTATAGTAATTCTACATTTCGAATTTGTTTTTCCTTATGCCCATTCGTTTAGTTTTTCAGTTACTTAATAAAAAAATTAGTCGGTAAAGGTCTGATGCCACGATGTATACGATAGTTCTAGTTACGGCGGATGCTTAAAAATTTTGAATAACGTTGGGATACTCGAATAATTGCACTTATTTTGAGGTATTGGATTAAAAGATACAATAAATAACAGTAACATAGGTGCATTTACTCCTTCTTTATAAAGAATTATTTCATTCTTCCGTTGAGACCATTAAAAATTTTGGTTTTTCCGTAGCGGAAGAGGAGCAGATTTAGCCAAGCCGACTATAGAACTTTTTTAAGCTCGAAATACAAGAAACAAATTCAGTGAAAATTCCTAAATATTAGCCCGATTCCAAACAATTTTTCTTATTACTAAATCATAATTCTATATTAATGCTACTCAATCTCAAAGGTAATGAATATTATAAGGTTATCGTCATATTTTTTATTTATTCCGCAATTTTTTTCACAACCTGTTTCAACAAAAGTAAAATCCAAGGGTTATGCATATTCGTCAATATAGGTATGTCGCTATATATCCCAAAATCTTGTTTTACTGTCTAATATAAATATTTTTATATAATTCTTGACTTGTGCTATGTCTTTTAAGTGAGATAAGTATTTTTTTAAGTTTTTATTCTGAATTCAAAAAGATCATTAAAAATACATCCACTCGGAGGTTTTTTTCAGAAAACACACTTAAAGTTGCCAAAAAAAAAACTATTAAATTGAAAAAAATACATTTTAATGAATAAGAATCACAAAAAAAATCAAACATCCGGTCATTTGAAGACAAAAAAGACCAAAAAAGAAAAGAAGTTATCCCTATAAAAAATTCCTAATAAAAAAACGAAAAAAAAGGAAATTAAAAACGGAATTTCTAAACGAAAGATTTAATATTAATTTTATGTAAAACAGTTTAAAAAATAGTAAATAAGTAAACAGATCACTCACACACTCACATACTAACCCACGCATCCACTTACTCGCATATCATCATACTTACTCACTCACTCAATCACTTACCAACTAACACACTCACTCGCTTGCTTAGTCAATGACTAACTCACACACTCATTAACTGACACACTCACTCATTCACATACGCCCATGCTCACTTAATTACTCACTTCTCACTCACTCGCTCACTCTACTCACTCACTCACTCACTCGCTTTCTCACTCACTCACTCACTCACTCACTCTCTCGCTCGCTCACTTACTCACTATCTGACTCACTCACTCTATCAATCTATCCATAAAACAGACTTCTAAAACTCTCAAGGGATATACATTAGACTGCATTTTGCAATCTTTTATTCCTAAATAGTAAACGGATCTTTTTTTCAACACTAAACGCTATTCCTCATGTTTTTGGTATTAAAGTAGAATTTGAAACTTATTAGAAATGATAGTGTTGTTCGAAAAAAAATCTTGTTTAGCTGTTGCATTTATTTACTCAAAAAAGCATTTTACCAATCACGTAGCATAAGTGTTAAAAGCGAGTTTTTTGTTGAAATTGAACATTAAACTTTATTTTCTGATGTCAAGTCAAGATTAAAAACTTCAAAAAACACTGAAAATAATAGTTTATCCGTCTGTCACACCCGATTTTCCCCGAAAATATTTAACAAAGAAATTTGAAATTTGGCAATAATGTAGGAACTGATGGCCTCATCAGAGCCGTGTAGTTTTGAAAGTTAAATTTTGATTTATGAGGTTAGTTTTCGGGAGTGAAATCGGAAGTGAAAAAAAATTTTTTTATTAGGTCATCGGGTGGGCTATCAAATGAAAGATTGTAAAAACACGAGTTCAAAAATATATATAATGTAATACTTGCGCACTCTTTTCTTCCCCCCTCTTATCTAGAAAAGTACTGATCAAAAAATTTCGAAAAAATTCTGGAATATCCTCTACAGGGTGTAGATTGAACAAAAATTATCGCGAGTGAATTACCTTTAATAACACAGCCCCACAAAAAAAAAAAGTGGGGTATACTTTTGATGCGATATATCAGATCCGTAGTATTTTTGCCCACTGATCACGAATCTGACGTCAGAATATCGCCATCACATCTCAATTTTTTTCTAACCTCAAAAAATAGGTAAAAATTAGTAAAAATTAAGAAAAATATACTCCTAAAAAATTGATTCAAGCTTTTTCATGAATCCAAAGATGTATTAATATGTATTCGGACACGTTAAGCTAATATTCATCGGTTGGATTGAGCCATACAGTTCTGTTTTCTTTCTAACCTCAATAAATCAGACAGATATAGTGCTTCTCGAATGCAAAAACGAATTCAAATTAAAATTCAACCGATCCTTACCAAATTTGGTACACGGGGATTTTTTGGGTCGCTGATCACGAATCTGAGGTTGGATTTGCAAAATTCAAGATGGCAGATGTTTTCGCGCCATTTTGAACGCCGAGAAAATTCATCGGTCGATTTTTATTCTCCTACCTGCATCCAGGGCACCTCCACGTGGTGACGGTGGGCAACGGTGTTACTCCACTAGCCGGCAGAGTCCCTGGATAACGGCTTAGATGCCGTCATGGCAGGTAGAAGAAAGAGAATTACGATGCAGGGACTCGGAAACCCAGTATCGGCGGTTGGTCAGGGTGGGAAAGCGGGCCCGCAGCCGTCGTCATCCAGCGACCGTAGCTCTTCATGTGTGGGTGACTTGGCTCATGTATAGTATAATGCTACAAGAAAACGGTCTCACGGTACAAGGACTTTTCATAAGTGCGATAATAACAGTGATTCATTTTGTTATATTTGCTGTCAACACGTATTGAGTAAAATGGGGTCACCGATAACGGATAAGATTAAAACTTTATATAAGGATTGTTTTAACATTGAAATACAGCACCAGGATACAGATTGGGTTCCCCACATCATTTGCAGTTCTTGCAAAATAATGTTGTACATCAATAAGAAGGCGATTAAATATTCCAGACGAGCAATATGAAATAGACCATAGAGTGAAAATGATTGCTACTTTTGTATGAATGTTGTATCTAGGCATAACCGAAAAAATAAAAGCACTATTACTTCGATGTTTCGACAGTAACAAAACCAACTAAACTAATTCCGCCTCCTGAACCACTTGATGCTGATGTTATGGAAACAAATGATTTCACCTTATCAGTTCATGCCGAAAACATTGAGACTGTCGAAAAAGATTCAAACACTATTACTAATGAATGTTCTAGTGACAACCTATCATATACTAGTGACACAGATAAAGAATTTCTACCATACAACCGTAAACCAGAACCAATACTCGTATCACAGTCAGAACTTAGTGATCTAGTCAGAGATTTAGGCTTATCCAAAGATGGTTCAGAGTATCTTGCTTCCTTTTTAAAGAAAAGACATTTACTTAAGCCAGAAGCTACGATTTCTTATTATAGAAACAGAAATGAAGAATTTCGAAAATATTTCACAATGGACGAGGAATTGTCACTTTCATATTGTACCGATGTAAAAGGTCTAATGGATGAATTTCAAAATAACTCATACGATCCTGAAGAATGGAGACTGTTCATTGATTCTTCTAAACGGAGCATTAAGGCAGTTTTGCTGCATAATACCAACGTTTACGCTCCCATTCCGATTGCTCATTCCACAGTTATGGAAGAGCAATATGAAAAAATGAAGCAGCTTTTGATAAAAATAAAATATGCTGATCATAACTGAAAAATTTGTGGAGATCTGAAAATTGTAACAATATTGCTTGGCTAACAGGTTTTACACTTTATCCCTGTTATAAATGTCTGTGGAATAGCAGAGACAGGAACGTCATTATAAGAAAAAAATTTGGCCAATAAGAGAATCATTCATTCCTGGTGAAAATAATGTTTTGTTTCCACCATTGGTAGATCCAGGAAAAGTTCTTATTCCCCCGCTTCACATTAAGCTCGGACTTATGAAGCAATTCACGAGAGCATTAGATACAAACGGCCCATGTTTCAAATATTTGCATAAAAAATTTCCGAAATTTTCTGAAGCTAAAATTAAGGCAGGCGTATTTGACGGGCCACAAATAAGAAAATTGTTTCAAGATTCATTATTTGTTACTAAAATGAATAAAGTTGAAAAAGCTGCTTGGCTTAGTTTTAAAGAAGTCGCAACAAACTTTTTGGGAAATAATAAAAGTCCTAAGTACAAAGAAATAGTCGAGGAAATGGTAAAAAAATTTTCAAACATTAGGTTGCTTAATGAATCTAAAATTACATTTCCTGGACTCCCACATCGATGATTTCCCAGATAATCTTGGTGACTACAGTGAGGAGCAAGGGGAACGTTTTCACCAAGATCTGAAAATCATAGAAAATCGGTATCAAGGACGATGGGATGACCATATGCTAGCGGACTATTGCTGGTCGCTAAAAAGAGAAACAAGTCCTCAAAAGCGTTTGGGCAGAAAGCCTTTGAATAGGTCATTCGCGGAAAAAAGAACAAGATACAGCCAAAAAAAGGAAAGTTAGGCGCGGGTCTAACCTTCGCAATTCTAGGGCTTAAGGGTCTACTATTTGAGAGTATATGGTTTAAAAGTCCTGGTTTTGAGTTTATTGGGTCTCATTTTTAAAGTTACAGGGTTATTGAGGTCTATTTTTTGAGGTTACAGGGTGGTGGGAGTCTAAGGTTTCAGGGTTTAGGGTTTAAGAGTATCAGGTTTGAGGATTCCCCAACTGTATACCAAATTTGGTAGGAATCGGTTGGTTTTCAAAAATTTTGTCCGCCATCTTGGATCCGCCATTTTGAATTTTGCAAATCCGACCTCAGATTCATGATCAGCAACCCAAAAAACCCCCGTGTACCAAATTTGGTAAGAATCGGTTGAATTTTAATTTGAATTCGTTTTTGCATTCGAGAAGCACTATATCTGTCTGATTTATTGAGGTTAGAAAGAAAACAGAACTGTATGGCTTAATCCAACCGATGAATATTAGCTTAGCGTGTCCGAATACATATTAATACATCTTTGGATTCATGAAAAAGCTTGAATCAATTTTTTAGGAGTATATTTTTCTTAATTTTTACTAATTTTTACCTATTTTTTGAGGTTAGAAAAAAAATTGAGATGTGATGGCGATATTCTGACGTCAGATTCGTGATCAGCGGGCAAAAAATACTACGGATCTGATATATCGCATCAAAAGTATACCCCACTTTTTTTTTGTGGGGCTGTGTAATTTATCTGGTATATAATAAAAAACGAAAATTTCAAGGTTATTAGTTTTCAGTAAGGATCGGCAACAAACCTTGTTGAAAACTCTTTTGGGGTATATTTTGTGAAGTCACTAATCTTTTTATACCTCCGTAACAAAATTTTTTATTTTAAAAGCAATCAACGTACGCAAGTTCAACTTGCACTTAACCGGTTATTTAATATAGCGGCTGCACATATTTATATTGAACAGAATTTTACTACATAACTTAGTTAAGTGTATTCCTATTTTTTGTTAAACATGAACCCTAAAACCTAATATTTTTAAGTTTTTATCATAAATGTTGATTCAGAACATTTAAAGATGTTCGAAATAATAGTTTTATTCCATAATTTTAACAATTATACAGTTTTACATTATTAAAATGTATTTTTTACAATTTAATAGTTTTCCGGCAAATTTAAGTGTGTTTTCTGAAAGAACCTCACGATGGATGTCTTTTTTATGATTTTTTTGGAGTCAGCATAAAAAAATACTTAAGAAAACACGTGTCACAGAGATTTTTTTTGTGTACCTGTGTAATTAACACTAGCCAAACCTCGTCTGAATGCACTTTTTTTCAGGTACTGAGAAAATTTCGATGTAGTTATTTCACATTCGAGACCTCTTAATAAAAGAATTATACTCAACGCCCCTGCATAATTAATATTCATCATGTGTGGAAAGTGGCATTTTTTTAAATATATTTTTATTGATATAGTGTTGTTACAATAGATGATATTTAATGTTACAGCTCCATAAAAATAAATTATTTATTCTAATTTTTTCTATTCCTATAGCTTTGAAAATGTTTCACTATAATTGAAAATCTTCTTTTAGGGCGTTTTTTAATACCTTCTAACTTATTCTAACTCACCATTATAGGTCACTTCTCAAATATAACCCATTTAAAAATTATATAAACATCAGTATCAGCTTTTGGAATTAAATGTGACTTTAAAAAAATCTGATATGCTAGATACTTTAATAGGTTATAGAATAAGCTACTGAACTTTCAAATTCTGAGTACCGCCAAAACGCGTTCATAAACATATACTTTTTTTATAAAAATTCTTAACAATGGAGAAATCGATAAACATTATTTTATTCGATCCAAATTATTTTGCGCTTTGGTGTAGGTATAAGCATCGTACACGAAGAGTGTATTAGAAAAAAGACAAAATAATATCGTAGTAGTATAAAGAGATTTTCAATACGAAAACGATATCGGGATGTCAAGATACTAATAGTTACGAGAAAAGGTAATATTACTGAACTAAGTAGAATTTGGCACAATTTTTTGAAAACAGCTTTTTCAGAACTTAATATTTATTGAGAACTATAACGCCCCATCCCATATATTGGGTTGCATATGTACAAGTGCCAGTTGGACTTGCGCAGTTAGTGTTCCGTGCGGTGACTGCTTTCAAAATAAAATTAAGTCCTTACCTTACCTTAATTAGGTCCCTGACATGTATATATCTTAAGATCCAATATGTATTTTCATGTTTTTTCTTAGTCAATAATGTATAAAAGTTATAGCATCTTAGCTGCTATATAGCAATCTAACTCAATCTAGAATCTAGTAATAAGAGTGTAAAAAAAATATTTACTACCTAAATATTTGTTTAATTATAAACAAATAAAATAAAATTATTTTATCTCAGTACAGAAGCTATGCGCGACTCAGTATCAGTAATATAAAAGTATATTAAAAAACTTCCACCATATTGTCAAGGCACATAGATCTTTTAAAAACCAGGTAAATTATCAAAAGTAATGAACTCCGTGATAATTGTCGCTCAATCTACATTTTATGAAGAATATTCCAGAATATTTTCCAAATTTTGGATAAGTACTTTTTGGGATAGGGTAAGGGGACATCGATTTCTGACCATTTTTTAAAAAATAGTTCAAAGAAAAATGTGCGCAAGTATTACATCATATATATTTGTGAACCCGTGTTTCCCCAAGTTTTGATTTGACACCCCGCTCGACCTTGTAATTTTTTTTTCAGTTCCGATTTTACCCACAAAACTAACCCCTTAAGTTAAAATTTAACTCTCAAAACTACATGACTCTGAATGGGCATCAATTCCTAGATTTATGCTAAATTTCATCTTTATATGTCGAATATAAACTTAACGGCAGATGATCCTTCTAGAAAACTCGGAACAAATCATACAATTGATACCAGTCTTTACAGTAGATAATACATAAGAAAAGCATATTTGTTCCTTGCTTTACATGAAATCTGCAACTGCATAAGCTATAAGCAAGCAGGTAATAGTTATTCGTTAATGTCACGTGTTTTATCAGTTTTTAGTGTTCCGTAGGGAACACTTATAAGATCACTTCGGTGTCGGTCCGTCCGTCTGCCTGTCTATCGGTCTGTCTGTCACACCCGATTTTCTCCGAAACTATTTGGCATAGAAAGTTGAAATTTGGCACTAATATGGGAATTGATGGCCCTATCAGAGCTGTGTAGTTTTGAAAGTTAAATTTTGACAGTTTTGGGGGGTGAAATCAGAACCAAAAAAAAAAATTACCAGGTTATCTACTGGGGTGTCCAATGAAAGTTTGTAAAAAGACAAGTTCAAAAATATATATAATGCTTGCGCACACTTGTATTATTTTTTGAAAAGTGCGAAAAATCGCTGTCTTTATCTCGAAAACTAGTGATCAAAAAATTTTGAAAAAATTCTGGAACAGGGTGTAGATTGGACGAAAATTATCACGAGTACATTACCTTTAATAATTTATCTGGTATATAAAAAAAACAAAAATTTCAAAGTCATCAGTTTTCAATAAAGAACGGAAAAAAACTTTGTTGAAAACTCATTTGGGATGTGTTTTGTGAAGTCGGAACACTAAATGCGCAAGTCCAACTTGCCCTTGACCGGTTAGTTTTAAACTAAGTCGAAGCCAGGAATCTATTAGCTTGATTTATAAAATAAAAAAGGTTAGATAGAACAATTTATTTGATTTTAACAATTATTACAATCCATTAAGAAATAGATAAACTATTAAACAGTAATTCCTTCTTTTTTAAAATCTTCTTTGTGTCTCCCTACATATATACCTTTAGGATCATATATGGCCTGCAGTTCGTTCCACCACTCACGCTTGTGTTGTATTAAATGTCGGAGTATTTTTGCGCTTCCGGTCCTTTGAACTTCACTGCATTTTTCACAATCTGTTTCGATAGCCTCAGGTAAATGTTCTGTAAAAAAAGAATAACCATTATTCGTATAATTATATTCAATTTTTTAATTTACCAACAGAGAAACATACAACACTATTACCTCGCTACATTTTTTTATAAGCTGCAAACACCTACAAATATGTCATTTAGATACCAAAAATTAATTTTTAGCAGCTACCAGGTGTACTAGTATGAAAGGCGGATTTTTTTTCTAAAAAACATGTCAAATTCGGAAGAATGATAAAAAGTGCTTTATTCAAAATATGCTCCATCGCTTGCTAAACATTTTTCCCATTTTTTCGGGCAGTTTGTGAATACCACGCCACTAAAAATCTTCCCCTTTTGCTGCGAACCATTCATCGAGCCATTTTTTCACATCTTCGTACGAACCAAAGCGCTGCTCAGCAAGTGCGTGACCCATCGATGCAAACAAGTGGTAATCGGAAGGAGCCAAATCTGGTGAGTAAGCCGCATGGAGTAGAACTTCCCAGCTGAGTGCTTCCAACGGGTCGCGAACTGGTTTTGCCGTATGTGATGGAGCATTGTCATGAAGAAAAATGACTTAATGTTGCCTCTTTCGGTAAGCAGCGAACGGTTCAAATCGGTCAATTGTTGTTGGTAATGTTTAGTATTAACCGTTTCCCCAAGTTTTAACAGTTCACAATAGACCCTCTGGTCCCACCAAACACAGAGCATCGTCTTTCTGCCAAAGCGATTCGGTCTTACGGTCGATGTGGATGGTGCGCCTGGTTCTACTCATGATTTTTTGCGCTTGGGATTCTCAAAATAAATTCGCTTTTCATCCCCTGTAACTATACGATGCAAAAACGACTTCCTTTTGTACCGAGCGAGCATAAATTCGCTTTTCATCCCCTGTAACTATACGATGCAAAAACGACTTCCTTTTGTACCGAGCGAGCAAAATGTCACACGTGTTTTTACGCTTTTTCATTTGCCTGTAGTTCAACTCATGTGGTACCCATCTACCGGTGTTCTGAATCTTTCCCATCTCTCGTAGCCGATTGGAAACAGCTTGTTGACTAACGCACAATTGCTCGGCGAGTTGTTTTTGTGTTTGCGAATCATTTTCGTCCAACAATGCTTGCAATTTCACATCTTCGTATTTTTTTGGCGGTTTTCCACGTTCCTTGTCTGCAACATCGAAGTCACCACTTTTGAAACGCCGAAACCATCGTTCACACGTATCTTGCGATGGAGCATGTTCACCATAAGCTTCTCGAAGTAATCGGTATGATTCAACAGCAGTTTTCTTCAAATGAAAAAAAAAAATAATGCTGTCCGCGAATGCTCTTTGTTCGGTATAAATTTCGACATATTGAACACAACAACACGACACTTTTCCAATTTATCACTCTTGGGCGTGTGACACTTGTTGATGACACAATAAAATGGCGCAGTGTCAAATCTTTTTAGCACAAACTGCATTGATGCACCATCTGTGTCTGAAATCCGCCTTTGATTCTTGTACACCTGGTAAATAAAATTTCAACAAGTCTGAAGACGTTCCTTAAGCAGATTTTGCTATAACTACTCTTTCATAAAACAGTAAAAATAACACTGATGATTAATTCAGTTGCTGGGATATTGTTAATGGAAGAGCCATGAAATTTAAGTAAGTGTAGAAGTGTTGGTAATATATATAAAATAAAAATTGTAAAAGTCACAAAAGAAAAAAGTTCGAAAACTGAAAAAATCCTTGCACAGGGCAAACCGACCTTTATACAATTCTTCGTGAAATATATTTTTGTCTAAAAATCGTGGAGTTATAGTAAATCCCAAGATGTAAGATCCTGCCTTTTTGCTCTTTCAATGGGGCAATAAACGACCCTATTAAGATTTTGTGCAAAGTTGCCAGTTATTACGATAAACGTATTTTTTATTTTACCTGCTTTGCATACCGGCCTCACTTGCACCTGCAATCATATTGAATCTGTTTTTACCTACCTGGCAACCCGGTTTGGAGCCCTTTAAGTATTTGATATTATAGGCCTAATGACCACAGGTCCCTATTAAAATTCGAAAGATATTTTTTATTATTTTTATTTTTAGTTTTACTTACAACTTACAACATAATGGTTCTATTTTAATTATGTGGCGTCCGTGGGAAAATTGCAATAGTGGCTATCGCAAGAGAAAACATTTATCACTTGACGCTAAACAAATAGTGAAAAATGTTTACGACAGTTCGGTAAAAAGAAATTTCAATAAACAAAGTGCTTTGCAAGAAACCAGTGAACTAACAAAAATCCCAGTTTCTACGATTAAGGCTAAAACCGTCACCCAGGAACAGGAAAAAACGGAAAGATTTTCAAATGCATCATGCAGCCGATTGCGAAAAAGACGTCACAGGAGAAAAATATATTCTATGTATAAAGAGCAGTTGGTGCCGACACTAGACAAAATAAAATTAAGACTGGTGCAGGACGGGACCAATATACATTGTGGCCGATCAACTCTTCACAGAATCCTATTAAGAATGGGATCCACGTTCCGAAAAATCAACAAAAGGCAAGAAGAATTACGAATCTTGCGACATACTTATTTACAAGAAATTAAAAAGTATCGATCAGAGAATTGGCCAGTAATTTACCTTGACGACACATGGTTCGATACCCATGACACTGTGCAAAAAGGGTGGGTTGATAGCAGTACAAAATGTCAGACTAACGCACCTTCAAATAAAGGTAAACGAATGACCATTTTGCATGCTGGATCTGAAAAGGGCTGGGTTTCAAATTGTCTACTATTATCTGCAAAAAACATAAAAATTTGGACTATCACGAAGACATGACCGTCAGAACATTTTGAAAATTGGTTTGAAAATTCCCTTTCGCCAAATGTTCCCGAACAGAGTGCTATAGTTATGGACAATGAAAGTTACCATAGTCGTCTATTAAATAAGATTCCTAATGCAGCCAACACCAAATCGGAAATACAGGAATATATGTTAGAAAATGACATTTATTTTGACTTTAGTTATAAAAAAAGTGATCTTTTGGAAGTTTTGAAAGACTATAAATTGAAATAGAAATATGTTTGTGATAGTATGGTTGAGAAAATGGGACACACTGTTTTGCGGCTTCCTCCGTATTATTGTGTGTTTAATCCAATTGAACATATTTGGCATCAAGTTAACTCAAAAATAAGGGCACAAAATGTTTCTCCTACATGTTATTGGTTGAATTAGTAAAAAAAGTTATAAATAATATACCTTGTGAAAGCTGGAAGAATTCCATTCAGCACGTTGTTAAAATTGAAGATTCATATATTTATGTAAATAATATAAAACCACTGATAATTACCTCAGCTGATGACAGTGATAGTGAAGCCGTTTTGAGATAGATTTCTTAAAAACTTCTTACAAAATATTTTGTTCGTATTTTCAATTAAATTTTGATTCTGTATGAGTTTTTACTGCACAAAACTCTATCAATGTTAAGTTTTTGGATTATATATGTTACTGGCAAAGTGTAACATTCTGGCATTCTATAGAATGCCGGCACGTTTAGGCAATATATGAATTATCTTTTTTTTCTTTAACTATTATATACTTTGCCTAAATAATCTATAAAATGTCTAGAAATTCTATAGAATGCCGATAGGAAATTAGACAAAGTATAAAATGGAAGACAAATTGCCATAATACCAAACTTATAGCCGTCAATGTGTATAATAGATATTCAAAACAATAAGCATTAACTCTTACGCGTGTTGCGGGTGACGGGGGAGTGCGGTGGGGGTGAAGTCAATACATTATAACATAAACTAACAAAAGATTATGTCTTAAGGAGAAGGTTCTCTGTGGTTAGTTCAGGTTAATTAATGTCATAACGTATTGATTCCCCTTCACCGCGCCCCTCTGCCAACACTGGTAACAGTTAATGCTTATTGTTTTCAATATCTATAATACACATTGCCGGCTGTAATTTAGGTATTCTATAGAATGCCTGGGCAAAGTATAAATTACACATTACATTACAATACAACATTAACAGGCTAGAAAGCTGCCTCCCCAAAAATGTAAGCTAGAAGTTATAATGTAAAAATAGAGTCTAGAAAATACAACAATAAATAATTAATTCGTTCAGATAACAAGACCGAAATTTAGAAGAAAGCACCTAAACTTAAACAACTTAAAAATATAATTTTTAAAGTGTCATTCATATTCATTTCACAAATTACAAAAAACTACAGGGTTTCCAAGATTGAGTACAGGGCACGTCCCTACTTCCTTAGTGACCCAGCATAGGTATTAATAGTAACTTTTTTTTTCAACTGCAAACATTTCTCAATTGCCATTCGTAGACATTTTTAAAAATATTATCTTATATTGCCTGAGATTTTATAAAAAAAGTGTTCTCCAGATCACCTTCAAGTATTTTACATTCATTATCAACAGAGTTATGTAACAAAATTGTCGGTATTTGACGATGTACAAATTTTATTAAGTGGCCTCGAAAATAATCTTACCTAGCAAAAAATACAAAAATAGGAGGAAAAACTTCTTTTGACGCCATGGGATTAATTAACACTTACGTAATATTTTAAATGAAAAAAAGCTATTTAAATAACAACTTTTTCAGTTTAAATATAAGTGAACATAAAAAACAACTGAAATGTTTTTTTTTAATTAATAAACCATCTACGTCATTCTATTTCAGAATTCACTTTTAAGGTTAACAAACTCGTTTATAGCAGTAACTAATCGTAAAAGGGGCGGTAATTATTAACTGGAAATAAGTGATGGTTAAATCTATAATATACATAAAATGCAACGTCTCTCTGTCTGTCGATACGATTATGTGCGTTTTTTTTAAAACATACATTTGTTCTCTGGCCAGATTACAGGATATATTTTATTATGTTAGGTAATATAACGATAAGTGACGATAATAGTGAATCAAGCTAGCGCATTCTCTTGAAATATACTGCCTAAACCACTTATCCGATTTACATGTTTTTTTTTAATTCATACATTTGTCCAGGTTATCATTTGAGTTTTACGTGTTTTCTTTAATTCTTAACTTAATCTTTATTAAAAAAAATCTATAATATATATAAAACGCAACGTCTCTTTGTCTGTCTGCCCGTTAGTGCGCTTAGCACTCAAGAACTACTTATCCGATTTACGTGTTTTTGTATCAAATACATATGTTCTCTAGTCAGGTTATAGGATATATTTTATTACGTTATGTAACATAAGAAATAAGCAGTGACGACAATAGTAAATCAACTCCATGAGAGCGGAGCCGCGGGCACGGCTAGTTAGTTAATAAAACAGAAAATGTCTATTATGACTGGTAAGACATTTTCTATATATCGAAAACTTTTTTGTTGTATTTTTAGAGAACATTATAACTAAAACTAACTCAATAAAATTAATTAATACCTACAGTAAACAAGATATCTAAAAGGAAACTTCAGGTTAGCTAGGTGACGCTTGTTCGGTAAGACTTTAAATAAGTCACCGACAGAGTGCAGTATAAACATCTATTTTGTTATGGTTTTCCGTTAGTACCCGGATAAGGTCTAAAATGGTGTTCTTTGTATTTGTTGAACCTAGCCCAGCTGATGAGCTGTGATACGACGAAACGCATCTTGGGATGGTCTAGCAAATACAGATAACACTTTTAGGAACTTCTAAAGTGCGAATCTTTCCATTCGCCTTTGGTTGCTTCAAAAATGCCGTACATATATATATATATATATATATATATATATATATATATATATATATATATATATATGCTATATTTTTAAGTGATGTAGCTTAAAGGAAGAGAGTCAATACATTTTTAAAATAATTCTTTGTTGTTAGATATACAAATGGTTTAAAGAATAGGGGAGGAGGTTGGAGGAGTTGCTTCGAATATTTGGTATAATAAGAAAGTTACAGGTGTTACTCTACTATATCGTGTCATACATGTTTTTCATTTTTTTTTTAAATTGAATGATCGGAAACATATGTTTTTTTTCTTATTATTTTCAATAATTTATAGTCATATATATATATATATATATATATATATATATATATATATATATATATATATATATATATATATATACATTTTTTTTTAAGTGATGTAGCTTAAAGGAAGAGAGTCAATACATTTTTAATATAATTCTTTGTTGTTAAATATACAAATGGTTCAAAGAATAGGGGAGGAGGTTGGAGAAGTTGCTTCGAATATTTGGTATAACAAGAAGAGACACCGTTCATAATTCTCTGATATTTTACTCTCAGAAATTAGTTAGTCTTATGTGCCACAGTTTTGAATACTATTATCCTTTTATAAAGTAAACAATATTAAATTTTTGCCTCCAATTGCTTCATAACCTTGGAGCTAAAACAATGAGAGAAATAACGCAATTGTAACGAAATAAAACGATATGGAACTGTGGTGATATTTTATAATAGATATGTATTAAAAGCAACTAATTTGTTCTATTTGCAAAATTAAATATTGTTTTTTGATTTAAATCTGGTCCTTGTCCTAAAATTAAGGAAGTTTTTGTTATAATTTAAAAAATATTCTAAATTGCAAAAAAGTGACCTCTACTTTATTCCTACATATAAATCAATAAATTTTACCCCAATTTTTTTCACAATTCCAATACCAAGAAATTCATATCTGCCCTAATTTCTTGAATAGGTTGGGATGTCTTTAGTCGGTATCAATAAACAAATTAGAGGCTGGTTGTGCTTTTGTATTGAGAATTTATTTATATTGTCACCGTAAACTGCCCGTTCGATTATTCTGATCAGAAACTCGTTTCAACTAAAACTTTTATCAGTTATAGACCAATACTCGCTCAACCAGAACAAATTTCAAGGGATATTCTTGAACTTCCTCTTAGTTAAGCGTTTGTTGTAACTTCGACTATTATATTAAAGACATATTTTATATCTCTTTTGCTGGCATGGAAGCATATATTCTCAAGTCTCATTGTCAAGAAATACCTTTATAGCAAGAAACCTTGGTTCGATAAAAGCTGCTGCTTGAAAACATCTTTCTGTCAACAATGGTATGGAAATTTTAGCACTATAAACCGAAATACTTTTGCTAGTGCTCGAAACAGATGCAAATAAATAATTAATGTTACAAAACCAGCACATTATCAAAGAAAACATCTTAACTAGTCCTAAAGATCAATCATCCTTTTGATCAGATGTTAAGATAATTGTCAAAATTTCACTAATCATTTTTACCACTACTCGCTAACTCGCATTAGTGCAAAAACATCTGTTGAAAGAACAACTATTTAGCTGCACTTTTGTACTCATATTCGACTGTTGATTTCCAGGTGAGCACAATATGTAGTTGAAAAATGTTATACATCATTTTTAGACATAAGAGGATCTTAATGAAAAAAAAAAATACTTCAAAGATTTCTGGCCCTGGTGAAGTAGGGGAAAGGTGTCACAAGTACTAGTTGTCACAAAGACAATATCTTTTTTTCTAAAAGGATTTAGTGAGCGCTATTAGCATTTCGGAACGCAGTCAAGTGCCGCCAACTTAAGAAAGTGGCATGGCCGCCAGTCTCTTGCGTCGAAGCGTATAGTGAAAAATGTAAAAAAACATTTGGTAAGTAAATTTTACTCGGTACTTTGATTTTATTTCTTACACGTGCTCATTAATTAATTTGACGCTTTCTTATATATTTTGAGAAGGAAATTATACATTTTTAACGTAATAACGAAGGGTTCTCTTATTTGTAAACAATTAGAGGTTATTTTCTGTGTTGATAACTTCGTTTGCCTCCGGTACTAGTTGTCTCAATGTTTTTGGGGCTGGTTTTCACAAGCCTCAGTGGACATTTTTATAGTTTTATACAACCATTTATCTTTTATTTCATGAAGCAAACATGCCTAGAATTTGAAAAAGACTGACTGATCGAGGCCGGACATCTGCAGAAGTCATGATGCAAGCGGTGAATGTTGTAGGTCCTAATAATTCTATAAGAAGTGTTGCCAAAGATTTTAACTTAAACTACAGAACACTCGCTAGATATTATAAGAAATATAAAGAAAATGAGAATACTGCTCCGATATCTGAAGGATACGTAAATGTAAGGCAAGTTTTCAAAAACAGTGAAGAAGAAAACTTGTCAAAAATATATACAAATAGCCACAGATATATATTTTGGACTGACTCCTATCGAAGTTCGTAAACTGGCG
Organism: Pachyrhynchus sulphureomaculatus; assembly: GCA_019049505.1. NCBI lineage: Eukaryota > Metazoa > Arthropoda > Insecta > Coleoptera > Curculionidae > Pachyrhynchus > Pachyrhynchus sulphureomaculatus. Next base: position 139,008,808 of record CM032446.1, read on the forward strand.
TATCAATATGCTGTTGCTTTAGATCGCAAATTTCCTGAAACGTGGATAAATAATACCATGGCTGGTAAAAAATGGTTGAAGGGATTTATGTGTCGACATTCAGAACTAAGCCTACGAAAACCAGAAGCTACGAGCCTCGCACGTGCAACTCGCTTCAATTCTCATAACGTGAGTCTGTTGTTCGACAACTTAGGAAAAGTTTTGGAGAAATACAAGTTCGAAGGACAAGACATATGGAACGTGGATGAGACTGGCGTTACTACGGTCCAAAAGCCGCAAAGAATTATTGCACGAAGAGGCATGAAGCCAATTGGCGCTCTGACTTCTTGTGAGCGAGGTCCACTGGTATACCTCCGTTCTTGGTTTTCCCGCGAAAGAATTATAGAGACCATTTTGTTAACAATGGACCTACAGAATCGACTGGTAGCGCCAACCCATCGGGTTGGATGAATGAAGAATGTTTTTATATTTCCATTCAACAACTTGTTCGTCACACTCGCTGCAGCTCTGAGCGCCCACTGTTGTTATTATCAGATAACCATGACTCTCATATTTCTATCAAAATCTTAGATTACTGCAAAGAGTTTCAAATCGCAGGAAAAGGACTAGCGCAATTTTGACTGATACCCCGATCAAAAATGCGTTAGCAGAGCAACAGAAAATGAGAAAGATTAATTCAAAGATACCTACAAATAAGGAAACTGCAAGAAAAAAGAGACAGAAAAGAAAGAAACGAGAAAGTAGCGATGAAGATGACGATTCGCAAGAGGCATTGTGTTTGATTTGCCTTGAAGCCTGGTCAAGCAATAAATCTAATGAAGAATGGGTACAGTGTACTAAATGTAAACTTTAGACGCATGTAAAATGTGATGGGAAAAAACTATTATTTTATTGCTGCCCAAATTGTGCCTCTGACGACGACAGCGACATCTAAAGTGATCTGTGAAAACAAGGACCTTCATCTGAGACAACCTACCCCAGATCGGGGGTAAGTTGTCACACTAGACATTACTTTTTGATCTCAAAATAATTAATATAAATCAGTTAACTTTCTATGTAAAAGGTGCAATTAATGAAGGCTAAAAGACCAAATATATGATTTATAAAGTTAAATTGGTAATTTTATTTCATTTCTTTCAATTAAAAATTTTTATTTCATTCTTGTGACAACTAGGACACCTCTCCCCTACTTAGTATGGATTTTTAAAAAAATATATTGCAGGGAAGTAACACCAGTTTCTTGCAAGTTGTTTAGGTAATTCTACCACTGATCAGTCTCATTTCTTTCAGGAATTTTACTAACAGACATCTTTCAAAGTATTTAATAAGATTTTATATACTCGTATTAGCCTCTATCAATTTGGTTCTTGTAAATACATATCAGAAAGTACCCGACCTGGTTATGTTAAGAAACTCTATTTAACTGGTATCGTCATTTAACTTGCTAACTGTTAACTTAAATATATTTTGACATAATTTGGTTTGCAGCACAAAAAGGAAAGTTTTTCGGAATATTTTTTAATACTAAAAAGTTGTATAATCCCCGAAGCTGAAATGTCGTAGAAACCTAGAATTTAATTATTTATGTAATACTGCTTTCTTGTTTGTAATTTAGCTTTTAAATATACATTTGTTAGAATATACCAGGAAACGCAATTCTGCGTACCCTTATCCCACCCGAAACCTTAATTCGATGAACATCCAAGAAAAGTTGGTGGCTAAACAGTGTCACGAAAAGTTTTCGACTGATGTAACTTACTTGATTTGTCTGGTATATTCTAGGAGTACACGTCAAGCTAATGCAGCATATCCGTAATAGAACACATCGAAAGGCCGAGGGAACCTCAGTCTTTCGATGTGTGATGAAAATTCCAAGATTTTGTTTCTCAACGAGTACAAACAGCAATGATTCAGCAATAAAGCGAATCGGTATATGTGCTATTTTTGTAGCTATTTACGGAGTACTATATATATGGTAAGCCTGCTAAAAACAGGAAAAGGATCCATTCAGTAGCTTTGCCTATACTACATGAGTACTCATAACTACTATATAAAATATACTACTAACAACATTTATATTAAGTAGATGTAAAAGTACAACCAATTTATTGAGTATATGTACATTTTCGTGCTTAAAAAATTATAAAATTCTTTAGGCAAAACCTTAACCCACTGACAATAATTTTTTTTACTGAATTTATGAATTCATATTTGTCCTTTTTATATCTTAAGATTTAAAAAGCAAGACATAATCTTAAGATTTAAAAAGCATTATTATATCTACCGAAAAAGTACGATAATTTTTTTTTTTTTAATTTCTACTTTGCAGTGTTTTTTTTTGGTAACATTCTTTCCAAAACACAGTATATTATATTTTCATAGAGCACTTAGAAGATAATGTTCTGTACAGTTAAAAAAATAAAAAAAAAAATTCTGTAAAGCTAACTTTCCAGGAGAAGACAAAAATATCATTAAAATGAAGATATCAAAAGATGAACATTTTTATTACATATACTGTTTCTGAATCATAACAGGACCCATCAGTACATGAAAGGCTTCCCCTGCACCGTGATCGTCGCCTATATAAAAAAATTACCCTTATTTTTTGATCAATGAAAATTGGCAGGTAAATAGAGAGAGGAAAAGGACATATTCTTATATTTCCTTGCTGATAGGTGATTTTAACTGGGATTGTTGTCTGACATGATAAAATTTTGTGAAAAATTTTATAGTAAGAATATATATCTGAGAATTCTTAACACAGAAAATGAGGAGTGTTTACTGATAAAAAAGGCTTCCCCTGCACCGTGATCGTCGCCTATATAAAAAAAATTACCCTTATTTTTTTTGATCAATGAAAATAGGCAGGTAAATAAAGAGAGGAAAAGGGCATATTCTTATATTTCCTTGCTGATAGGTGATTTTAACTGGGATTGTTGTATGACATGATAAAATTTTGTGAAAAATTTTATAGTAAGAATATATATCTGAGAATTCTTAACACAGAAAATGAGGAGTGTTTACTGATAAAATCAAGTCTTTCTTAAGGTCTCAAATACAGTGAGATACAAAGAAGAGTGTCCCGCACTTTGATGCAAGTAAATGCGGTATAACGGTTAAAAACTTGTTTTGAATTAAAACTTATAATAACCAATATTTGGGGATTCACTCGACATAACTATCATTGATTAATTATTTGTTTTAATTTAAATGTTAACATAAAATTATTGTATGTACAGGTTTAAACTTAATCAAAATAAATAAGAATATAAAAATAAATACTAGAAAGGTCAACATATTTTACCTTAAAATCTATAAGTATTTTTTTATTTTAAAATGTTATTATTCTGCATATTTTTGTGTTAATATCGCTAATTCCTAATTTGCCAATGGCCAAGGACTTTGGATGAAACCTCATAAAGAATCCCGTACATAAAGATAAGAATTTAGACCTTACTAAAAATGTATGAATTTTTAATATGTTGTACTTTATAATCTCCTGGTCAAAAGTCCAAGTGGTCGCAAAGTCGAGAAATAAGCAGATTTCGAGATATCGGAGATTTAATATTTTCGTTAAGAAACCAATGTTACGAGTATGTTAAAGTTATTATCACCGCGATTAAAACGGTTTTATAGCATGTATACTTATATAACAGTTATATGCATGCTTGTGTACGTTTATCCACAAGTACATCTATGCATTCATGTATGCATGCGTGCATTGTTTGAGTAGTTGTGTTTATATGGATAAACGTGAATATAATCAACACTGTATATTTAAGTATCTTTGCACATGCTTCTAAACAAATTAGCGTATGTGTGTATGCTTGTGGGTTTGACTGAGAATGTGCGTGTATGCGTGCGCATGTATGTTTAAAATATCACGTCCGCATGTCTATGTGCATGCGCGTAGGCGTATATGCGTTTGCTTAAACCATACGTATTAATTAATATATTATACTACCATCGACAATAACGTTACCCGATGTGCACCGAGGGGAGGTTGCCGGATCGGATTTAGCACATCATTTGGCCCTGAAAAGGGTCGATTAAAATCCATATTATTCAATTCAAAAGCATTTATTAATTATAAAAAGTATTCTGTTTTTTTTATTTTTTTTAGAATTCAACTTCCATATCTTCATTTTCAGGGAGTGCTCTATTTCCAGCTTCTAGTACATTCGGTAAAACCGAATTTGAAGGTTGATGGCGGGCATAACCTAAATACCATAATACGCTAGCAACGTGTGCACAGACAGGTGCCAAGAGTTCTTGCACCAGATTTACAGGTACACTAGTAACCTGTTACCAGTGGATTATTCATTATTATTATTGTATGATATACTTAATTGATATCTAGTAGCGTTTCGGAATCTAGAAAATATTCTCAAACTTATCAAGTTTAATTCCAATCTATTTCTATCGAAATGTAATACGTCACTAGACTCGCAGGTACTGCAATATATTTATACGCGGTGCACATTGGATAATGCTAATGTCGACGGTAGTATATTATATTAATTAATACGTATGGTGTAAGCAAACGCATATACGCCTACGCGCATGCACATAGACATGCGGACGTGATATTTTAAACATACATGCGCACGCATACACGCGCATACTCAGTCAGACCTACAAGCATACATACTCAAATATGTTTAAAAGCATGCGCGAAAATATTCGAAACCACAGTGTTGATTATATTCACGTTTATCCACACCAACGTAACCACTCAAACAACGCACTCATGCACACATGAACGCATAGATGCACTTATGTCTAAGCGTACACAAGCATGTATCTAACTGTTATATAAATATAAATGCTATAAAACTGTTTTAAACGCGATGATGCTAACTTTAACATACTCGTAATATTGGTTTCTTAACGAAAATATTGTCTGTTAAACCTCTGATATCTCAAAATCTGTTCATTTCTCGGCCTTGCGCCCATTAGGACTTTTGATCAGGAGACTATAAAGTACAACATATTAAAAATTCAAACAATTTCAGTAAGGTCCAAATTCCTATCTTTAGGTACGGGGTCCCTTAACATGTGTCATGAATAACAGTGTGTTTATTAACAATTGTCAAAGAACAAAACAATTTTTCGAAAAGAAAATGTTTTCAACGATAACCGAAATGCTTTTTGAAATAGTTTTGACTTCCTAGGAATAAAGTAACAAAATATAATATACCACAGGAAAATATATCTTCTTATCAAATTCTTAATCTACGTTTTATCCTTAAAATGATATGTAAAAAGAAATAAAGGTGTATTTTTTTTATGGATCTAGCACACGTGCTCTAGGAGCGGCATGCGTGCGAAAAAAAAAAAAAAAAAAGCGATTCACGTTATTCTTGAATCGCTGTAAAGTGGCTAAAAAGGATGTAAACATCTTTTACTCTCACATTAAAAATACGAGCGGCTAAAAATATGGGTTCAAGCCACTATACACGTTTCGTTCTTTATTTTTACGGGCGCTAAATATATTCTTTGTTAGAATTTTTAGATATATGGTTACACTGCCTCCCTGGGAGATACGCAGTGCGAACTATCCAAACATTTGCGAAACGCGAAGACGGAAGGAGAAGCAGTAAACTTTTCCCATTTTTACTGATATTTTTAGAATTAGCGCTAAATATCTAATAGTGGTACAAGCACTCTATATTTTATAGTTGCTGTTATTCATCTGCTATCGGTATTAGTACCCTATTTATTATAAAGTTACTAAATCTTACTTTACCTGAGCTTGGTGTCGAATTAAAAGTTTCAGCGGTTTTACACCGGATAGAGCTACAGATTATTGTTTGCTAGCTCTTTTGTGTGTATGGTTCTTAAATTTTCCCCACTGGTGACCTATGTTTGCTGTTACTTGTTTACATAGATTCGCTGGTGAACAATGTGGAGCGAAACATGCATGTCGTATTTTATCTTTGTATGCTCGAGTTAGTCCATATTTTTGGACGTCCGTATTTTTAGTACGGGAGCCGAAAGCAGTACTTTTTCTTCTAATATATATTATATTATATATATATATATATATATATATATATATATATATATATATATATATATATATATATATATATAGATAGTATATATGTATTATATATATATATATTATATATATATATATATATATATATATATAATATGTATATAATATATATATATATATATATATATATATATAATTATATATATATATATATACAGTACAATCCCGATGAACTGAATCGCGATTATATAAAATCCGGCTTATCTGAAACAAACTGTTAAAAAGTAAATTGTATTCCCATTAAACGGAAAAAAACCCCCATTATTCGAAACAGACGATGAGTGGTTTCCTTAACGCGTCGGGGACTCCCCGATGTCTAAAATTTCACCGCTGTCTATGTTTTGGTTAGTCGACGAGTGTTATAAGTTACTCATTACGTCTATTATTATCGCAGAGGTAATAGTTTCATTTTAATAGATATTTTCCAAAATGGAGCGTCATAATAATAAAGGTGTTATTACCTTAAAAGGGAAACTTCAAAAAGATTTTTTAGTTTAAATCTACTTTTCGGCATTTTAAGAGTGTCTATTTTGGTCATTTTTTCGAAAAAGCTTCTATATTGTATTGCCTTCAAGCAAGTCATTTTTCAACGTTATTGATGCAAAAACTAATACTGCAGTAATAAAGAGTTGAAATAATAATGAGATAGGCATAGTTTAGATACAGCAATATTAGGATTGTATCCTCTCTGGGCTATCACTAGGAGTATTGTCCTGAGTTTTAGACCTCGAAAAACTTGTGCTCTTTTGTTTATAAACAATTTAAATTTTCAAAACGCGTTTTTTTAGCTTAAAATGTGAATAACTCCGATTATATAAGTCGGATGGAGATAACAAAAAACCAAACTCTTTATAATGAAATTTCCAACAAACCCTCGTTGGTTTTAAGTGCTCAAGTGCCTATTTAACTTAAAAACTTAAACAAAAAAACAGGCAAAAACCTGTTTTTTTTTTTTTTTTTCATTCCATTGTACAGGTCGACTAAGCAAACTGATCGACTTGAAACAGTATATATATATATATATATATATATATATATATATATATATATATATATATATATATATATATACTAAGATATTTCGGTGGAAAATTTTTAGCAGATCGATATACATAGTTACTGTGAGATGTCGCATACTTAATTGAAGTATTCGATATGTTTTAAAAGTTTGTTGCTCATTGGTATTATCTAACTGGACGACTGGCTAAGACTTTTTGCGTTTTCTCTACAATGACTTTCCTGAGACGCGAAAAAAGCGAAAAGAGTTTTATTGGCGGGCAACTATTTTTTGAGACTCACAGGGTAACATCATGACTGACTATTTGAAAAAGGGTACAGGCAACGTTATTGAACCGTTTACATACCAATGTGGAGCAGAAGATTAGCACGCAAAAAAGTACTATCGGTGCCGGAAACGAGCTTTATACACAATTCGAAACATTTTGAAAAATAAATTTTTCTTGTTGCAAACAAATGTGTGCTTTGTTTTTTATAAGACTTTTCAATCCACCCTCGTAGGGTATAAACCATAAATTGTATCTAGATTTTACGAATCTAAATATCTTAAATTATACAAGATATACGTGTGAAGTTGACTACACCTGTAACACCATAATTTGAACATCATTAAAATTTGGAGTTTTGGCTAGAATAGCATTGTTTCCATATTTTGTTCTATGTGATTGTATATTTTAGAAAAAAAAGTGTATATCTTTCTTTCTTTAAAAAGTATAGCTTCAATATACAAACATAATAAAATTGGTATATATTAGATGGATAATGGATTACTGGTGAGGATCGCCGGAAGTTTCAAGAATGTCTAGAGTTAAAAATGAAAGAATAAAAGATATAATGAATGTAAAAATCACGATTATTGGAGAAATTCAACAACGACAACTTATATATTACGAACACGTGGAAAGACACCGAATACGAAAGGTGGTTCCAAAGTGGCTAACAAGAGAAAAAAGGAGACCAAGAGCGACCAGGTTTGAAGGTGTCAGAGAGAAATCTGAGATTCGGAGATTGAGAAACTTGAAGAGGATGGAAACTGGGAACTGGAAGGCGAAGAACCCTGTAAAACCGGACTGATGATGATGGTAGATATTCTACTTGCTATGTTTGTCTAAGAGTAATGAAAACTCTTTATAGTAATAGGGGTCATTTACATTGATTTAAGGGAACCACGAAGAAAGCGTGCCTATTTATTTACAAATATAATAATCACATTAGTAGCTGAAGCTGTGGTTTATACCGACAGGTCCTAGTATTCGATCTAATTAACTAGAGGAATAAAGTTGGAAAATTTAAACCCTAGAGGACGCAATTGGAAATAATTCTACTCTTGTAAATAGCAGAGAATGTTAAAATTAACTATGCTCAATAATTTTTATCATCAAAACATTAAAGAATCCATACTTTCTCCATATGTAGCCTTTTTGAGAGAATGTAATTTAACGTAAATAATTACTGTTTTTCTTTCAAAGTTAATTTCTTATATAAACTTAACAAATAGACAAATACGTTTTATGAATTTACAACAAAGGAAAAATTCAAGTAGTATGCAACCAAAGAAAAGTCCAACATAAAGTAATGTCATGCGAATTAAATGAAAAATTGAAATAATAAGGATAATAGTTATTTACCCAATACTTCTGTTGCAGATACAAGTTGTAAAGGCAATATTTTTTTGAGGTCACTCTGTCATCTCTTTACACACTAGCTTCATTAGAATAAGATATAATACAAATATTACATCATTTTCAGATTCCTCCACTACAGGAACCCGGAAAAGGATGTATAATACGATAGATTCGAAGCAATCCCTTTAACCCTCTCCCCTAACCCTTTACACCCGTATATGTTTGACTATATATACTATTGCTTACAGTTTATTTATTATGTCAACAAAAAACCAGAAAAATTCTCATAATGCAGTTGCAACTATATAAAAGTTATCATCCCTGTAACCTCCGTCTTCTAGAAATAATTTTGTTCAAAACTTAGAAGTTCTAATTATGCTTCCAGTATTATATGGGCATCAAATTTGTAAACAATATCTCGTTTTATTCGAAAATTACCGTACCTGTAGACAGGCAGATAGACAGACTATATTTTCTGTGATCTAGAATCCTGTATGTAATTTTTCTGATTTTTTCACCAAAACGAAAAACAGTAAAATACTAACTATTTGAATAAACAAAATTTGAATTCCATTTTACTTACTTTTTAATTCTTCACCATCCTTGGTACACGTTTTCTTGTCTACAAGACAATCTATATAACTTCTTAATAATCTGTCGTTTTTGATAATATTATTCAAATCAACATTGTCGTATTTGGTGGTATATTTTTCTTCAGGTCTGCAGTAAACTACTACTACAAATACCGATAAACACGAGAATTGCTATACCTTGCATTTTCGAAATAATTTACTAAGTGCAGTGCTAATTGTTAATTGTTGTTAAGTCGTAAATGTCTTTTATGTTTAAGCCTTCCAAAGCAACCAAGAATTTATATACCATATTGGTTAATATGGAAAAAATAGGGAGAAGGGAGGTAATTAAGTGCACCCGTATAAGTATAGGTAATTTTTATGACATAGAATTACAAGAAATCATTAAGTAAATCGAAGTTACTTAATTTAATAGATAATTAGTAAAATTACCGAAAATTGAAAAACGTAAATATTTGTTCAAATAATTTACATGCAGTGTCGTATCAGAGAATATTTCCTTATTCATAAATGCTGAAAGAAAAACGGATTCAAAAGGAGATTTTCATGCTATAAAAAATAACTGGCAAGTCGGACTTGCTCAATTAGTGTTCCTTACGTTGATTACTTTCAAAATAAAAATGATCAATGACTTTACAAAATACACCCCAAATGAGTTTTCAACAAAGTTTTTTCCGATCTTTACTGAAAGCTGATGACTTTGAAATTTTTTTTTATATATCAGATAAATTATTAAAGGTAAAGCACTCGTGATAATTTTCGTTCAATCTCCACCCTGGGACAACGATTTTTCACAATTTTTAAAAAATAATACAAAGAAAAATGTGCGCAAGTATTACATTATATATATATTTTTGAACTCGTGTTTTTACAAGCCTTCATTTGACACCCCACACACCCACTCGATGACCTAACTTTCAAAATTACACGGCTCTGATGAAGCCATTAATTTGTATAATAGTGCCAAATTTCCACTTTCAATATCAAATAGCTTCGGTGAAAATCGGGTGTGACAGACGGACAGACACACCGAAGTGATCTTATAAGTGTTCCGTACGGAACACTAAAAATAGTGACGGGAGGAGAACTTTCGAACATCTTTAAAACGGTTCCCTCTTCCGAAGGAGCTTTTCAAGCTTCCACCCATCTTTTCATCCTTAATAAAATCGATGAGCGGGATGATTTCTCAAAAACATCTTTTTTTTTAATTAAATTTCTAAAATTCTTGCCCTCCTACCTTTAAAAAGGTCGACAACCAGAGGGAAAAAAATTCAAAAAAACGGTCTCTCTTCCAAGGGAACTTCATCTAATCCTTTTTGAAAACAATTAAAAAGAAGAAAACAATCTAATTATAAAATAAGGGATGCGTTTTTTTCTCGTTTCATACATGTCCCTTATTAGCTACGCAACTGATCGTTATTTTTATTTCAATTCGTCGAAACGTCAACGTAACCGTTTTAAACAAGAATACTGAAAATAATTCAAACATGAGATTTTGATGAAAAGTTAATAAAGTGACCTTAAAATTAAAAGAAAATGTAATAATTATGAAACTAAAGTAGGTGTAAATGTATAAAATATGCAAATAATCTTATTAACATATATACCACTCGAACTGCAGTCCTTAAGATTGTTTTTCCACGGACCTTATTTTAATTGAGATATTTTAAATTTAGTAATCCGTGATAAATGGCTTCAATATACAGCCTGGGCTGTTGGATGATTAAGTTGAATGTTTTAGAAGTAAAGTTTACTATAAAAAGTACAACGTGAAAATTACGCTATTAAACTGTAATCTTTCAGGATACGAAACTAAATTATTTTTGTATCGATTTTTATTCATGGTAAGTATGTTGCATACAAGACTATTATTTTTTTCTGTTTCCTGAAATGAAATTTTTGTATAGAAAAAAACTTTGTTAGCTGAAAACGTTTACCTATGGATTCATGAGTCACAAGTTTTCATTCATCCAAAAGGAACGAACAAGCTACGCATAAACAATAAGGAAGCAAATCGAAACAAAAGCTCAGAAATTAATCTCTGGAGGATCAGGCATATGATTTATAAATTTTATCTTCTTTCTAAAAAATGGTCATGACAATTTTTAAGGGGTCAGTTTATTTTAGACACCCGAAAAAAAAAAGGGTTTTTTGCGAATTTTTCTACTGATATCTATTGTAAATATTGAAGTAATTCTTTTGAAATATAAGAAAAAAAAATTATTGGTTTTACATAGCTTTGTTTATGAAAAAATACGAGGCGAACATAGTATGTTAAAAAAAGGTGTGTCCGTGGAGTTGACGTTTTTTCAGCTTTGGCTGCTCTGAAACCCAAAACCAAAAAGATTTACAATCTGTAGGACTGTGGCTATGGCCCGAACTAGAATTATTTAATTTTATGCAAGAATATCAAAATGGCGGATGTTAAAAAAAGGGAAATGTTTTTTTCTATTTTTTATAACAAAAAAAAAGTAAAAATGGCAATTTTGACTTTATTCTAGTTCCGGTCATAGCCACACATGTACCGAGTATGTGGTAAAAATTTCGTAAAGATCGTTTGAACAGTTTCGAAAAAAACTTCAATGCCGCATGTAAAAACGTTGTTTCGAGAAAAACGGGTTCAAAAACTAATTTGAACGAATTTCGAAACATACTTCGAAATAGCAGTCTAGCTAGGCTTCAAGGTCTTCTTTTGCTCCGAAAAATTCAATAGAAAGGTCTCATACTGTGAACAACAGTTTATAATTACAGTAGGGAGCAGCTGTGTTTGGGAAAGTAGAAAGTAGCAGAAAGGGCAGAGCACGCGCTCCGGCAGAGACGAGTGTTCGGACACCGATTTCACAACGTGCTCAAATAATAGAAGAAATGCTCGGATCCTTATAAAATTTTGGGACAATATTTTCCATGGCATTTACTTTCGAAAACGCCGTTAAAAAAAATTTAGATTTTGTCAAGGTGGTAAAGTAGACTGACCCCTTAAGCTAAGAAATAAAAAAAGTTTGGTTTCCTTATTGTACAGCAGTGTTTCACTTAATACTATTTGAATTAGTAAAAAAAATAACAATACAATTGTTTATTTAAAATTGCCATTGTCAATCACAAAAGCTACAATAGTAATTAATGTTATTTTTTTAAATATTTAATTACAAGATTACTTTTTCTTTTTTAATTTCTGCGTCATGTCGTTCTCTAAATCTATGTATAGGATCGTATTTGGCTTCCAACTCAAGAAACCAGTCACGTTTGTTTTTAATGAGATAAGTTAGAATTTTTCTGGCCCCATTTCTTTGCATTTCGGAACATTTTAAGCAGTCGTTGTCAAGTGCGTCTGATAAATTTTCTGTAATAAAAAAATAGTGTTATATATAACAATAAATTATAATTAGAAGTTTTTTTATTAATACAATCGAAAATTACCATTTCAATCTATAATATCTCTAGAAATGTTCAGTACCCTCAATAACTACGATCTAAATTGAAAGACATTTTTGGCGGATATACTTGATGATAATTGTATTTATTAGGAACTTATTTTTTTCACAATATAATTCCGTTAGTGAATTCGTATATTTACTGCTCATAATAGTTAATTTTACAATTTACCTCGTAATCATATATATTCTGAGTTTTTAATATTCTGTCATCGAGCACTAAAAAACACATCTTATTTCTGAAAACCTTTTTAGGTTTAAAGATATAGTCCTTCATACTGAAATGCAAGCGCATACAAAAAAAACAATCAAGTGCAAGTTGAACTTGCTTTTAAAATAAAAATTTTTGTTACGGAGGTATAAAATGATCAATGACTTCACAAAACACATCCCAAATGAGTTTGCCAACAATTTTTTTTTTCGATTTTTACTGAAAACTGATGATCTTAAAGTTTTGTTTTTTTATATGCCAAATAAATCATTAAAGGTAATGAACTCGTGATAATTTTCGTTTAATCTAAACCCTGTGGAGAATATTTCAGAATTTTTTCAAAATTTCTTGATCACTACTTTTCCAGATAAGGGGGGGGGGCAGCAACTTTTCAACTTTTCCCAATTATTTAAAAATTATACAAAGAAAACTGTGCGCCAGTATTAAATTATATATATTTTTAAACTCGTGTTTTTACAAACTTTTATTTGATACCCCACTTGATGATCTGGTAAAAAAAAATCATTTCCGATTTCATTCCCAAAATTAACGCCTTAAGTCAAGATTTAACTTTCAAAGCTCTCTCATCTGATGAGGTCATCAATTCCTATATTAGTGCCAAATTTCAGCTTTCTATGTCAAATAGTTTTGGAGAAAATCGGGTGTGACAGACAGACAGACAGAAGATCATTTCGATGTCCGAGGTGATCTTATAAGTGTTCCGTAAGGAATACTAATAATGTATTTAAACTTACCATGAATACAAATTATAGTTTAATATGTATGTGCTCTTTCACTTAATGTTATTTTTCATTTTTATTTTCTTTGTTTGTCAAAAAATTACATTCCGTGATTTTTTTACGTTTCAGGTTCTCTACATCACGAAACACATAGTTTCTTATTTTCATCGGTCAGTCTATCTATCAATCTCTTGGAACAATAAATTTCGAAGGAAATGAGATATCGATTTCATATTTAATAGACATATGTTATAGGTAATACTTAAATCAAGAAAATAACCTTTAGTTTTTCAGTGATATTGATTCAGGAGAAAGGGCTGAAGCGGATGGGAGTTGATAAATTAGTTTTAAACCGTAAGTATCATCAAAATTTTTTTGAGAAAATGAACAAATTAACGTGTTTAGATACAACAAATTGTAATTCTGGTTTGCCTAAAATTTAAAAATATACCTGCTTTTCATTTGAAGCTGTTTAAGGTCACAGATCGATGGATGAATATATAACTTGAACTAACAACAAAATTACCATTAGCCACCTCGATCGTTATCGTTCTAATCCAATAATAAATATCTATATCAACTACTAAAATAAAGAAAGTTCGTATTTTAACAGTGACCACTGTTCTCCCATTTGTCAATCCATCTCCGGACACGTTTTACCATTTTACGGTGCCTCAGCCAGATACAATTTATAGTATCTTACTGCAATATTACACCAGTACTGCAATTTGTACAGTTTTGTTCTCTCGCTTGTATCTTAGCTCGGCTGAGGAGCTGTGATATGGCGAAACGTGTCCTCCGGATTAACAGATGAGATAGAGCGGTCACTGTTGAAATATTGACTTTGTTCATTTTTATTAGACCATGCTATCGAGCTATTTGGCAGTAACTGTTAGTGCAAATTCCTTTGTCGATCTATGGTCTTAAAAAGTCTCCGATGGAGGGCAGGTATACTTTTAAATTTTGGGCCTTCACAAAACAGAGATTCAATTTATTGTACCTTACTGCCAGTAATATAATTAGTTTCAGTTCCAGTTTTGGTCTCTCATTGGTCAATCCTAGCGAAATGCGTGTCGAGATGGATTGGCAGATGAGTGAACAGTGGTCACTGTTGAAATATGGACTTTGTTCATTTGTGGTAGTTGATATATAAAAAAATTTAATGTATAATTATTTATATGCAAATATATAAGGATTTTAAAGGTTAATTATGTTTTTTTTTTTGATTTTAGCGTAATATTTTCCTCTGTCCAATCATTTTTTTGCTATTATCTAACTACAGAGTTCATGTTTTCATATTATTTGTAAAATTTTTATAATATTAGCAACTTCATAGTTATATTTTTATTTTCATTATTGATAAAACGTTTTTAAATTTAAAGATTAGGTACAAATTTTCGTCATATTTGAAAATAGAAATATACGCAATAATCAGTAAAAAGGTCTTTAAAAGCTAATATGGTATTAGTAATATCATATTAGCGTATATTCTGGCTTAAAAGTCAATTTCTTACAAACTCTTATATTTTTACTTACAAAAAATATTCAGGTCATATCAATGATATATTTTGATTTTAAATGGTTTCTAGCTTTAACTACTGTCTATATTATGTTTCTGAATTAAAATTACTACATAACCACCCTCTTTCATATTTTTTGAACATAACTGATTTAAAGCTATTTTTTGCTGAAATAAGAATATTTATATAATGATATTAATCGCCAACACAAAGTTTATTATGTACTAATAAAAAATTTTCAGAGACTCTTGATAGACTTGATAGGTTAGGAATCCGTCGTCCCAAAAATATGATAAATATAAAAAAACGGCCATGTGTAATTTAGACTTGTGCAATTAGTGTACTGTACGGTGATTGAGGTATAAAATGATCAGTGACTTCACAAAACACACCCTCAATGACTTTTCAACAAAGTTTATTTCCGATCTTTATTGAAAACTGACGATCTTGAAAAATTTGTTTTTTTTTTTATATACGAGATAAATTAACAAAGGTAACGCACGTTATAATTTTGATTCAATTTACACTTTATGAAGAACATTCCAGAATATTTTACTCAGTGTTTTTTGAGATAAGCTAGGTGGACATCGATTTTTGGCCATTTTTTTAAAAATAATACAAAGAAAATTGTATGAAAGTATTAGATCATATATATTTTTGAACTCATGTTTTCACAAGCTTTCATTTGACACCCCCCCACTCGATGACCTGGTAAATTTTTTTTTTTCACTTCTGACTTCACCCCCCAAAGTTAACCCCTTAAGTTCAAATTTAAGTTTCAAAACTACACGACTCTGATTGGGCCATCAATTTCCATATTTGTGCCAAATTTGAACCTTCTATGTTAAATGGTTTCGGAAAAAAATCGGGTGTGACAGACAGACAGACAGACGGACACCGAAGTATTCTCATAAATATTCCGTACGGAACACTAATAAACAGGCTTTACCTATCATTTAGAATTTCGAGTGGTAAAGTTAGGAGTAAGATGAACTTAGTGAATATTTATTTAAATGTCATAAACCAATTATAATATTGAAATTAAGTATACAATATATCAGAAAGATACAAAACAGTGTTCAATAGACTGAGCCTCTCTTTTTAAGAACAAACGCTAAGGCTACACTCGACGCGAGGAGTTGACGTGCTCCTCCGAGCGTATAAGCTATTAGTAATTGTAGATGATCTAATAATAAAATCAATATTTGTTTCTTATTATAGGATGTGCATGCAATGTTGGGAGTAATACCTTATTTTAAACCTAGAATATAATTACACAGTTTCTACCGCAAGAAACTTCAGAGATAAAAGTGATAAAGCAGCAACACAGAGTTAAAATTTGCTACACTGTGTAATTAACGCTAAAAGTTGCTAACTATTGCAAATGTGTATTTGAATCAAGATTTACTAAAATCTATTTTTTTTTTCTCCGAAATACGTTGACTTATATATCGGTTCCTTGCTTATCGTTTTGTCTGTAATTATCAGTGTTCAGAGCTTAGACAAGATGCCACTTTCGCAAAATCTTACTGGCACTGACCCAAGTCGCGAAACCACATTATAATAAATTGATCACTGTAATCCCTTAAAAAATTTCTTGCGTAGGTCTTGTCATGTGCAGCTTCTCCGCAGGACACATTTATATAAATTTACACACTACAATCAGTTTTACTTCTTGTCTAACAAGCAATTGCATAGGGTGATTTCAGTTTTACGTTAGCAACAAAAAACATGACATTTGAAAGTAAATCAGAATTATAAATTAATAAATAAATCTGAATAGTTTCATTATATATATTTAAACCAGTAAATATCATGTTGTGACACTCTCGATATGTTGATGAAGACATTGGAGTGTTGCGCGATCGCTAAAATTAAAAATAAATATTGATAGAAATATAAAGTATAGAATTAATTGTTTTAATAATAAATGCTTTACCTAAAATTTGCATTTAATGCTGAGAGTCCCACTCGATTTTAAGCTTTTAATGTAATTGCTCAAACTCCCTTCAAAAACTATGTCGAACCAGATGTAATTAAGGAATTTTGTAAACGAAATCGTTTTATGCATAAAATAACCGGTCAAGTGCAAGTTGAACTTGCGCAATTAGTGTTCCGTACGTTGATTGCTTTTAAAATAAAAAATTTTGTTACAGGGGTATAAAATGATCAGTGACTTCACAAAACACACCCTAAATGAGTTTTCAACAAAGTTTGTTTCCAATCTTTACTGAAAACTGATGACCTTGAAATTCTGTTTTTTTTTTATATACCAGACAAATTATTAAAGGTAATGCACTCGTGATAAATTTCGTTCAATCTACAACCCGTGGAGAATATTCCAGAATTTTTTCAAAATTTTTTGATAAGTACGTTTCGAGATAAGGCGGATGGACAGCGATTTTTCGCGATTTTTTTAAAAATAATACAAAGAAAAGTGCGCGCAAGTATTACGTTATATATATATATATATATATATATATATATATATATATATATATATATATATATATATATATATATATACACTCGTATATATTTTACTTGTGTTTTCACAACCTTTCATTTGACACCACACTCGATGACCTAGTAAAAAATTTTTTCACTTCCGATTTCACCACCCAAAACTAACCCCTTAAGTCAAAATTTAACTTTCAAAACTACACGGTTCTGATGAGGCCATCAATTCCTATATTAGTACCAAATTTCAACTTTCTGTGACCAATAGTTTCGGAGATATATATATGTATATATATATATATATATATATATATATATATATATATATATATATATATATATATATATATATATATTATTGTTGACTTCTCCGCCTAAGTAGGGATTTTACCCTTTTTTATATTCTGAGGATATTGGCGAAAATGTCGTAATACCCGTCAACGTTGTCTAAGCGCCGAAACATACATTTTGTGTTTCACAATATTATATATATATATATATATATATATATATATATATATATATATATATATATATATAAATATATATATATATATATATATATATATATATATATATATATATATATATAATGAATGAAGTGCTCCGACTGTCTCGAATTTAGAAACGTTAACTTTTTAGAAAAAAAAACGGCGACCTGGGTTTTTGTAGGGTTAAATTCTACTTGGTTACTGTTACCCCAAGATTTAATTTATTCCAGGTCTTGTTAAGTTGAACGACTATCTGCTATCTACGGACATTTGCATGAGTAGCTGATGTTTGGTCGTTCAAACTGAATGAGGAAATAAACGTACTGTCATCTGCAAAGTTGTAGATTAGATTTCTGGTCCTTTTCAGCAGAATGTTAATATAAACAAGAAAGAAAGTAGCATGCAGTATGGAGCCTTGGGATACACTGGCGTTGGTAGTGAAGACGGTAGAAAGAAATTCTTCGACTGCCACTCGTAAAGAAGCCTTACATATATATATATATATATATATATATATATATATATATATATATATATATATATATATATATATATATATATATATTTAGTGTAACAATTAACTTTCGACACTATATCGTAAACTAATAGGGTTATCTATAAGTTTGACATGTCTTTTTAAAGCGATTCACGACTTTCCTTTTGAATTTGAAGGCAAAATATTGACAAATGACAGAGATACGTTATCCTTCAAAAAATTTCACAGTTTAAATTAAGACATGGAGAAAAAAAACTGTAATTAAATTTCACGCAAATACTACTGAGACATTTAAAATAAAAAAATATGTTTGTAAGAACATAAGTATTTAAAGGAGGCAAGCACTTTTGAGCATACTAGTCAATATCATTTTGTACAAAAGGGATAATCGAAAACCTGAAGAATTCTTGGTAGATGACCCCAACATATTATTAAAAAAAAAACTGAAGAAGCGATAAGCATCAACTTAAGTATTTTTGGAAAAAATTTAGGAAAAAATGCGGATTATAGAACACAATTTAAATGAAGTTTTTGAGAGTGAATCTTATGAACCTCTAAAAATAATTCAACTTTACTAAAATTAATTTTGTATTGGTGTTTTTAATATGGTCCACAAACAAAAGTCGAAATTTATAGTAAAAGTCAACGTATTTACTAGAAGCCAAAAAAAAAGAGAACTCGAAACAATGGTGCTTAGTGATATTATTCATAATGAATTGGTTATGATAGTTGAGTATTTAAATGTTTCACTGGCATAATTCCTCGTGTTTGGCCTATATAACGTGTTCCAGTTAGCTAGTGCTTGTTATACGATAACGCCCAAATCAAACTTCAGTACGTCATTTTTAGTGTTCCGTACGGAACACTTATAAGATGACTTTGGTGTCTATCCGTCTGTCTGTCCGTATGTCCGTCTGTCTGTCTATCTGTCTGTCACACCCGATTTTCTCCGAAACTATTTGTCGCAGAAAGTTGAAATTTGGTAATAATATAGGAATTGATGGCCTCATCAGAGCCATGTAATTTTGAAAGTTAAATTTTGACTTAAGGGGTTAGTTTTGGGGGGGTGAAATCGGAAATGAATAAAAAATTTTTTTACTAGGTCGTCGAGTGTGGTGTCAAATGAGAGCTTGTGAAAACATGAGTAAAAATATATATATATATAATGTAATACTTGCGCGCATTTTTCTTTGTATTATTTTTTAAAAATCGCGAAAAATGGCTGTCCACCCGCCTTATCTCGAAAAGTACTTATCAAAAAATTTTAAAAAAATTCTGGAATATTCTCCACGGGGTGTATATTGAACGAAAATGGTCACGAGTGCATTACCTTTAATAATGTATCTGGTATATATAAAAAAAAAATTCAAAGTCATCAGTTTTCAGTAAAGATTGAAAACAAACTTTGTTGAAAACTCATTTGGGGTGTGTTTTGTGAAGTCACTGATCATTTTATACCTCCGTAACAAAATTTTTTATTTTAAAAGCAATTAACGTACGGAACACTAATTGCGCAAGTTAAACTTGCACTTGACCGGTTATTATTTGGGTAGAAATTAAGTTTGAAATTTGAATGAATAGTCTCTTGATTTAGCACCTTGTGACTTCTCACTACCCAAAAATTAGAATAGAATTTAAAGAATGCTTTCTTGTGAACATACTGACCATTCAAACGGCTCTACACGTATTTCACGGATAATCCCACCAAACGAGATAAGAAAATCATGTGAATAAATATAGTTATTAAATCACTGTAAAAAGTGCACTTAATAATATACAGCCTTTGGGCTAAAAATTAGTGGTCATACTGTATATATGTAATAGGGTAATTAAACTTTTATTGTAAATTTAATTGCAAATAACAGTTGAAGAGGGGGGGTACTGTTATGTCAAGAACCGATTTTTAGAGAAGTTTTGTGTTATATTTTACCTTTATTTTAAAATAAAATTATAGAAGCTCTTATGATATTAAAACGAGATATTAATATAGATAATACATTTAATAAACCTCTACATGTTATATCAGAGAAATTTAACATCTTACTTTTTAATTCTGCTCCATCATTGGTACATTTTTTCCTCCCCATCACGCAGTCAAAATAATTTTTCAACAATCTTTCATTTCTTATAACAGCATCTAGATCAATACTGTCATATTTTGTGGTATATTTTTCACCTGGTTTGCAATCAGTTACACCACATAAGCCCGATAAGTACAACGATCGCTATATATTTCATTTTAACTTAAAAATAAGGAAACTTGTTTATTTATTTTGCTAATACTTAAATATGATATTTTACTCTTATGAGAAGATCGTCCCGTTTATTTATAAGGCCCCAAGATTTTCAAGGTAGGTGGGGTTCAAAACTGGTATACTTAGTTGTACTTCAGAGTGCACTCGAGGAAAAAAAGTGAAAAAAACCAACTGTAAGTAAAGGCATATATATGTCTCATTAAAAACTGAATAGAGCAAATAAAATTATACCCATAATATTATTCTAAAAGTAATTCTAAGACAAGCTCTAAAATTAATGGCACTTACGCTGTTTATACAGGGGTTTCGTTTATCTTTAGAGCATTATTTAATACGAAGAATAATAAGTGGTCAAGCACAAGTTGGACTTGCGCAATTAGTGTTCCGTAAGTTGATTGAAATAAAAAATTTTGTTACGGAGGTATAAATTGATCAATAACACACCCCATGAGTTTTCAACAAAGTTTGTTTCCGATCTTTACTGAAAACTGATGACCTTGAAATTTTTGTTGTTTTTTTTATTTACCAGATAAATTATGCACTCGTGATAATTTTCGTTCAATCTACACCTTATGAAGAATATTCCAAAATTTTTTGAGCATTTTTTTAAAAATAATACAAAGAAAAGTGTGCGCATATTTTTGAAACCGTGGTTTCACAAGTTTTCATTTGACCCGATGACATGGTAAAAAAATTTTTTTCACCTCCGATTTCATCCCTCAAAACTACACGGTTCTGATGAGGCCATCAATTTTTAGAATTCTTCTCTTCTGGAATGCCCAATAATAAAATTATTGGATATTGAAAAATACCTTCTTCTTCTTCTTCTTTTTCTTTCTTATGTGGGAGTCCACATAAGTAGGCTAATGCCTGTTTTTCCCTTTTATGCCTCCTCCGAGGTGGATGTCCAGCACTCTTTCCACTGTTTCTGGGGTCTGCCTTGAACTCTTCTGCCGACGGGTTTGTTAAGTTTTGCTTTCTTCACTAGGGTGTTGTCATCCATTCTATTTACGTGTTTGTCCCACTGTTTCCTTCTCTCTCTTGTCCACTTGGATACATCTAGGATGTTACTTAATTCTCGCAGTTTTTCGCTTCTGACTGTATCGTATAACGTTTTTCCATGTATGTCTCTGATTACTTTCATCTCTGTGGTCCTCATCATTTATATCGTTCTGAGCTGTTTTATAAATTTTTGTTTTGCTTTCAGTTGTAAAGTATTTCGTTTTCTATACTATATCTTTTAGCCGTCCTGCTATTTGTGAGGCTTTCATAGTTTGCTGTTTTACTTACAGTTGTAAAGCTCCATGGCTAGTTACTGTCGTTCCCAAGTAGTTGAAGATGTCAACCTGTTCTATCATTTTTCCTTCCACTTACAACTTGCATCTTATAGGTTCTTTAGAAGCTACCATACATTTTCTTTTGCCTGTGTTAATAATCATGTTTAGTTTCTTTGCTTTCTGATTGTAGAGGAGCCTTTATAAGTTATCTTCGGAGTCCGCGATTAATACAGCGTCGTCACCATAGCAAACTAGCTAAGGGAATCGCCTTGTCTTATTCCGGTGATTATTTGTAAGCGTTCGCTCAGTATGCACCCTACTTTGATGTTCGTTTTACATTGCGAATTCATTTCGTATATAAGGTTAATTAGTTTCTGGTTTACATGCTTTTCTTTCGTTATTTTGATGACGTCTTGTAATTGTACTCTGTCTAAAGCCTTGGCCATATCTACGAAGCACATATATGCTGGGCTGTTAAAATCTCTGGCTTTTTCTGAGATTTGTTTAATTATAAATATGGCGTCGATAGTAGACCTGTTTTTCCTGAAACCTTGCTGTTAGTCTCGTATTTGGATGTCTTCGCTTAGTAGTTGTAGCATGATTTTGTGAATGCTTTTAGGGTACTATTTAGAACCGTTATTCCTCTATAGTTTTCTGGAGACGCTTTTTGGCCTTTTTTGAATATTAGAATTGTGATACTGTTCTTCCAGTCTTTCGGTACTCATCCCTTCTTTATTATGTTTGTGAAAAGTTTTATCAGTTCTTGATATAGGTAGCTTCCTCCATACTTTCACATCTCGTTTGTGATGTCGTCTGGTCTGGAGCTTTTTCGGTTTTTTTAGCTATTTTACAATATTTGATGCTTGTTTAACTGTTGTTTCGATCTTTTGTTCTTCTACCTCTTCCAATTCAGGTTGAAGATTTTGTTCTTCTCCATTATAGATGTTTTTAAAATACGTTTGCCACTCCTCGAATGTAATTTTGTTGGTTTGTACCGTATCTTTTATTTCTTGCTTGTTTCATCTTAGCATTCCCCATACTTTTTTTTGTGCTCCATATAGATAGCTTTCCATTCCCTTCGTAAATTTCTCCCAATGGTCTCGTTTGATTTGTCTCTTTCTTGTGTTGACTAGGTTTCGTTTACTAACGTACGCGTTCTAGTTGTCTTGTATTTTGTTGTGTATGTACTGTATATATGCTTTTTTCTTTTTTTTTGCTAACTCCTTTATTTCTGGTGAGAAGCATGGTGTTTTGTTGGTTTTATTGACATTTATTCGTTTTTGGCCTAGAGTTCCTTTGGCTGCCTTAATAATATTTCGTTTTATAGTTGTCCACTGTTGTTTTATGGTTTCTTGTTCATTGATTAAGTATTCGATGATTTTTTGTTTTAGGCGATTTTCATACAATAGTTTTGTGCTTTCGTTTTCAAAGGATTCCACATTAAACTTATTTAGGTAGACAAGTTTCGGTTTTGGTGTTGTGTGTGTATTAAGTCTGAGTTTGCATAGTACTAGTTTGTGGTCACTACCTACAATGGCAGAATTCAGTGTTCTTACAACTATTATTGTTTGTGGCTCAAATTTTCTATTAGTTATAAAATAATCTATTACTGATTGTCGATCTCTGGTATTTGGTCATGTATATTTGTATATCATTTTGTGATTGTAGAATGTGTTGTTTGCGTTGCGTTCAGAGCACAGAAGGTCTTTAGCATGTCCCCGTTATCATTTATATATTCTTCATTAAATCTTTGCGTTACTCCTATCAATACGCTTTTGCCTATTCTAGCGTTAAGATCTCCCATCAGCAGTATTTTGTCTTGTGATCTTATTGTATCTATTTGTGTCTGTAATTGTTTGTAAAATTGTTCGCGTTCCTCCTTATTTTTATTCGTGCCTGGTGCATATAGACTTATCAAGTGTATTCTTTCACCTTTTATGTTCAGAGTTACCTAGAGTATTCTGTCATTAACGTATTTTTCCTCTTCGATGTTATTTTCGTATTTCTTATGTAGTATTATTCCTACTCCCGAGTGTCCTCTTTTATTTCATGCCACACCTCTGTATATAAGTATATAATCGTCGATTTTGATTTTCCCCTTTTCCTTTTCCCTTTTTCTTCGTTTCGTTGACCGCAGCTATGTCAATTTTGTAATTCTTTAGTTCTTTTATTATGTCTTCCTCCTTTATTGTCCAAGGTATAACGTTCCAAATACCTAATATTATCATATGATTTGAGGTCTCAGAATGACATTTTTATATCAAAATGATTTTTATTTAAAAAAATTATTTTTTCTATAACTCTATATAATTTCTACAAAAAAAAAAATGTTATTTTAGGTACTGTTTATTAAACAGTACAGTAAAGTATTTTTTTTCCTCGAATCGAAAGTTGAATGTATGTATAATAAAAATTACTATAGGGGAGCTAGGGGCTTGGTGTAACAGGGGTAAGTAGTAACACGAAATTTTAAGTAGGAATCTGAACTCTATAAACCCATATTTTTTTGCTCAGTTTATCATTTTACATCACGTCATCACAGCCAGTGTCCCGCCCGGCGGCGCAGTGGGTATATGTGTGCACGTGCTTCATTTTGGCTAGGTAACGTTCATATATATATATATATATATATATATATATATATATATATATATATATATATATATATATATATATATATATATATATATATATATATATATATATATATATATATATATATATATATATATATACATATATATATATATATATATATATATATATATATATATATATATATATATATATATAT
Organism: Pachyrhynchus sulphureomaculatus; assembly: GCA_019049505.1. NCBI lineage: Eukaryota > Metazoa > Arthropoda > Insecta > Coleoptera > Curculionidae > Pachyrhynchus > Pachyrhynchus sulphureomaculatus. Next base: position 139,033,782 of record CM032446.1, read on the forward strand.
ATATATATATATATATATATATATATATATATATATATATATATATATATATATATATATATATATATATATATATATATATATATATATATATATATACATATATATATATATATATACCAGGTATACAAGTATGAAATGCGGATTTCAGACAACAGATGGTACACCAATGTAGTTTGTGCTATAAAGATTTGACACTGCGCCATTTTATTGTGCCATCAACAAGTGTCAGACGCTCACGAGTGATAAATTGGAAAAGTGTGTGCATAGTGTTGTGTTGTTGTGTTCAATATGTCGAAATTTATACCGAACAAAGATCATTCGCGGACAGCATTAACTTTTGGTTTTCATTTGATGAAAACTGCTATTGAATAATACCGACTACTTCGAGAAGCTTATGGTGAACATGCTCCATCGCAAGATACGTGTGAACGATGGTTTCGGCGTTTCAAAAGTGGTGACTTCGATGTTGCAGACAAGGAACGTGGAAAACCGTCAAAAAAATAATAAGATGTGGAATTGCAAGCACTGTTGGACGAAGATGATTCGCAAACACAAAAACAACTCGCCGAGCAATTGGGCGTTAGTCAACAAGCTGTTTCCAATTGGCTACTAGAGATGGGAAAGATTCAGAAGACCGGTAGATGGGTACCACATGAGTTGGACGACAGGCAAATGGAAAAGCGTAAAAAACATGTGTGACATTTTGCTCGCTCGGTACAAAAGGAAGTCGTTTTTGCATTATAGTTACAGGGGATGAAAAGTGGATTTATTTTGAGAATCCCAAGCACAAAAAATCATGGGTAGACCCAGGCGCACCATCCACGTCGACCGCAAGACCGAATCGCTTTGGCAGAAAGACGATGCTCTGTGTTTGGTGGGACCAGAGGGACGTGGTCTATTATGAGCTGTTAAAACCTGGGGAAACGGTTAATACTAAACGTTACTAACAATAATTGACCGATTTGAGCCGTTCGCTGCTTGAAAGAAGGCCAGAATATCGAAAGAGGCAACACAAAATCATTTTTCTTAATAACAATGCTCCATCACATACGGCAAAACCAGTTCGCAACTCGTTGGAAGCACTCAGCTGGGAAATTCTACCCCATGCGGCTTACTCACCAGACTTGGCTCCTTCCGATTACCATATATACACTTCAACAGCATAATGAGCCTTAAAAAGATGTGATATCCTGATAAAAAAAAAAACGGGCTTGAGCGACCTTGAAATTTTAATATTCTTTGATAAAATTTAGAGGGCTTATTCCTCATATCGTGGAACCTAAAAAAAATTGCGATACTTTGGTTTTTTTTGAGCCAGTCTAATACATATACAGTAGTAGGTATAAGAACCTAGACGAAATTTCACATTGTAGTAACAGTAACCAAGTAGAATTTAATAGACATTTTGTCGTGGTTCACCTTGCTAGACATTGACTTGGAAGTATATATATCTTCACATGAATATTTTACAGGCATAGCAAAGAAAATTTCTCAAAAGCTTGGGATGTTATTTGGTACTAGCTTTTAGTTCTTAGCTTAAATTCGAACTTTTGTGGTATGTTAATTTCATATTCAGAATTTTGCTCCCAAACATTTTTTGAATTCTTTAAGTTCTACCCATAACTGAGCTGTTGGCCTATTAGGGACCCGAAACCACACCGAAACTTGCCTTCTTTCAAATATTTAAACCTGACTTTATTCTATAAATACTTTCATGGAAAGTTTGACACGTGAGAGATGTTAGCTTAATTTTTCCCAGAGCAAAGCATGTGGGGAACGTATGTCGAGTTAATATTGCAAGAGATTGAGGATTCCGCTCCCAGTATTATAATATCCAAAAACTCTTTTATCTGGATAATTTCACCATTTAGAATGAACTACACTTCAGCGTTGCGTGAAACGCTATTTCCGCACACCTGACGTTCAGATAGGGATTTAGAAATTTTCCTGCAGCAGATGTAGTGTAAATATAAAATGATCTGTTTTCATTTAATTTAACTATCGAAAGCGAATAAGGCAATTTTATTATTGCAAGAATATCACTCTATAGTAACGTTCTCTCTCTATAGTTATGTTCTTGTAATCTTTTTTTAGTATTCTATTAGACATGCAATAAAAAAGTATGTACAACAATAATATTTTAGACCTAGTGACAGCGGAACAAGGCTCGGAGGTCGAGCACAAGTCCAAAAACTAAATAGGTATTTAACGACAAAAGAAAACGATACTTTAATGTAAAATAGTAATTATCCATTAATTATGTTCGGTTTACTTTAATTATGTATTAATGTATGAACTGTATAAGATATCTTTTAAACTGTGGCTTTGTTTTAACATGTTATAGTACTAACAAATATAAATCATTATATCAATTATAGTCTAAATAAAAGTTTAAGAAAGAATTTCTTAATCTTTAAAATGTTCTTAGTCTGCCCTCACAAAAAATGTTTGAAAAGCACTACGATGTTTAGCGACTTGATTATGAAGATCACAGTAGAGAAGTTCCTGCGTAAGGAATCAAATAAGATTTCTATAAATTAAAAAAAACCGGTCAAGTACAAGTTGGACCTGTGCAATTAGTGTTCCGTACTGTGATTGCCTTTAAAATAAAAAAAATTGTGACGGAAGTATAAAATGATCAGCGACTTCACAAAACACACCCCAAATGGACGAATTAAGAGCTCAGATTACAAACATGTCTGGTCAGACTCAGCAGGCTAAACAGACCAAAAAGTTCCATGTGACGTGTATATATCTTAAGATTCAATAGGAATTTTCACGTTTTTTCTTAGTCAATAATGTGTAATAGTTATAGCATTTTAGCTACCTAATAGCCAATGTTCAAAGCAGTAGCTATCAGTCCCAATTCAATTCACAACTATCGACGAAATACCACCATTTTGGCGGTCAAATAGTTTTTTTATACCAGATAAATTATCAAACGTAATGCATTCGTGATAATTTTCGCTCAACCTACACTTGACTATTCCAGAATTTTTTCAAAATTTTTTGATCAGTACTTTTGGAGATTGAGAAGGTGGACAGGGGTTCTTGGCCATTCTTTTTAAAATAATACAAAGAAAAGTGTACGCAAGGATTACATCATATATATTTTTGAACTCGTGTTTCCCACAAGCTTTCATTTGACATCCCATTCGATGTAAATTTTTTTTCACGATTACATTCCCCAAAATTAATCCCTTAAGTCAAAATTTAACTTCCAGATCCTCACGGTCCTGATTGGACCATCGATTCCTATATTTGTGGCAAATTTCAACTCTCTATATCTAATAATTTCGGTGAAAATCGGTTGTGACAGTGAAACAGACAGACCAACAGACAGGTAGGCGCGCGCCAAAGTGTTGCGAAAGGTATGCAACATTAAAAAGAAAAGTGGCGCTTTTTAAGCGGGCAATAAAAAGGAATATAGACAAGCACAAATGTGAACACCAGCAGTATTCATTATCAAAGTAATTTGAAACCATTAGAAATTACAACAAGTAAGGAAATGATAATGCAGAAAAAGTACTGCAAAAGTTTATGAATTGAAAGATTGTGGACAAAGATAAAATAACAAGTAAACTCCTATAGTACTGTGGACATCAGTCACGAGCCCATTGACAATACCAGTTATATAACACTTAGCGAGTGAAAGAAGGTGAAAAGAAGCGGCTACAAAATTACAACTAGCTCAAATAGTATTCTAAAATTAATAATTTTTGGTTTAGCTTGGGTCAATTTGGAGTACTTTTCCGATGTTTCGTTTGCTGTTAGATGAGTCTCGTCAGGGATCTTCACTTCTCGAAATTAGAACACTGAACACGTTTAGTATTCTAATGTCGAAGATTAAAAATGTCATGCAGAGGTGCATTTCTTGTGATGAGACAAATTATGGTCGCAGGAAGTTCAAACATGACAATATTGAGAACTAGACACAGAATAGAAACAAAAAATGCAGAATATCTAAATCAATAGATCATTAATGACTTAGGCCGCTGATTTATCGTACCGAATCGGTACCGAGCACACCAAGAAAAACGATAACCTACCGGCAAATCAGGGGGTGGCCTTATGTAGCGGAAAAAACACCTAACAAATCTATATCACAGTGGTTAATGGAGACAGCGGACAGAATATTATTACATAGAATTACGAGAAATTTAACCCCGAAAAAATCAGTAAACAGATACTAAAATAGAAAGCAAAATGAAAAAGCAGGATATATAAGTAGGACAGCAGATAGCATAGAACTTAAGACATCCAGAGATAAATCATCACTGAGTAGAAAAAGCATTGATAGATCTCGTAAACCTGGATGCCACATAAAGCGTTACTAAATAAAGCAGCAGACAGAATTACCTTCTTAAAAAGAAGACAAATAACCTGTAGACCACCCTGTACATATAACATCCGTAATTAAAATAACTTTAGGAAAGTTTTGTGGCTTTTGAAAATACAAAAATTTGATCTTCAGGTCAAAGCCTACCATTACGTCAGTACCTCGACATGGAATTTCCTAAGCACGTATTAAGGATATCAGATCGAACCATAGTTATTGGCCGGCCCTAAATAAAACTAAATAAAGTTAAGAGTCTGTCTTATTTCAGGTTAGTATAGATAATTAATGTTAAAACAGAATATTTACTTTATGTTGATTAGTCTTATCTCGTTTTATTAATTAACATAAAATTAAAGTCGAAAACGACCTATTAATATTCCATGGGCTTGTAGCAAAAATAACAAACGTCATCGCCGTTGCCGTATTGCTGAACTTTATCTTGTGAATTTAGTTTAGAAAGATAGAAAAATCGCTTTAGTAAGTACAGATCAGGCCTTAGTGGGTCACACTCTGTGGTTGACTTATCGTGAAACCTTATAAATTAATAGAATTTTTCTTGTAGCTCTATTAAGGGTGAAAATTATCTACACGTAAACGTTCAAATATTCTAAAAGGGACTAAAAGTTAGACTCCGATTAGTTACCATGGAATCTAAAATCTCTAGCTATCCAGTTGATTTATATTTTTGATAATGCACTATTTTGTTTTGTAGATATTACCAAACGAAAATTGTTATAAACCAAATTATATGAAAATTAACAGGTGCAATTTTTATCGAATTAATTATACATAAAAAGGAATTTTCTACTCTTATACTGCATAGCTTCATTACCTTAGATGACTAACTAGTACGTCTGTTAACTTACACTCCTAATTGCCAAATTAGACTGGTTTTAAAGTAAGACTTTTTTAGTGATTTACGTTGTATATGGTATTAAGAAAACATGAGAAAATTTTTTTATTGCTTTAACAAATAATCTCCGGTTTTTCTATTAAAATATTTTCGTAGGTTTCTGTTTAACATTAATTAACATATTTAAATATTTTGCCCAACTTCTCTCATAGTATGTTTTCATTTTTTTAAGTCCGGAATAAATTGTGTTGTTAATTCACACACAATTTAATATATACATGTAGTCATTTGTGAAGACATTACAGTAAACCATATAGGTATCTGAATCTTGATGGTCAGAAACCTGGTACACTATCAAAATAATTGTTTTCTCGTTAATTGAAAAAAAAAATAGATATAGAAATAGATATTGTCTTTACTGTAAAAAACTGAGAAATACTGTCCATTTTCACAACCATAAACCTAAATAAAGCTTGTTCTTTATGTGCTGTATCCGATCACCCGGACGTTGGCGATCACTATGGAGATTGCTTCTTTGTCTTCAGCCAGTCTAAAGAGATCCCCAGCTTTCGTATGCCCGTCCAATCTCTGGTATTCTTCAACCAAGACATCTGCTTTCTACCAACTCCACGCCTCCCCTTAATCTTTCCCTTCATAATTAACTGAGAGAGGTAGTATTTTCTCGACGCAATACATGGCCAAAATAAGCAATTTGCTACATTTTATAGTGAAGATCAGTTATCTTTTCGAATTTGCCCTTCTTAAGACCTCCTCATTAGTCAGCAAGTCAGTCCATAGTATTTCAAGCATCCTGCGGTGTGTCCATATTTTAAATGGAGTCGTTTTAATATGCCTATTTTTATGGTCTAGCACTTTACTCCATACAGCAGCACCGACCAGATGTGGAATTTGACCATCCCCCAACAACATTAACCCTGACAGTGGTCTTTACCTCCCACCAATCTAGGAACAGATGATCTATGCAGCCTCGGCCACCCCCACGCCGGTCTACTAATAGAAAGAGGCATATGCCAGCCGAGTTAACTCGGTTTTGTGCTAGATTCCGAGAAAGTCAGTTTTCGGAATACGCTCTGAAGAAGCCAGCAGGAGGATCGGCGAAACATCAACATCACTTTGTCAATCGATACAGGAAAAATCCAGAAAAAATATACATATAAGCTCGGTAACCTGTGGAAGTTTCCTATTAAAATCTTTTTTGTTATTTTATATGAAGTATTTTATCAAGTTTGTTGGACCTCAACGCACTCACTTATGAACACAGACCATTTCTAGCATCCGTTTGTACTAGTCCAATCACAATTCGATTATGTAGGCACTCTAAGCTCAAAAGTGCTTTATCATCAAGATGACTTGAAAGGTATATTTGAAGAAGAGAGGATCGAAAATAGAGACTTCATGATGTTCATTTATCACGCAATTGATTTTTCGTTCACGTCCCCACTTCCAAGGAATAGAGAAGTGCCGTTATAGCCAGCATATTCGTAGTAGCAACTTTATTAGGTCCTGAAAGTTGTGACGACCAAAACTTTTTTAAACGTTTCCTATACTTACTGGAGAGAAAGGTCCTGATAGTTGTTGCATGTTGCATTATATTTTGTACCATGTTTAACAACTTGCCTCGGCATTTAAATGTTACAGACTATCCCCATCTTAAAGCTCTATGTTTCCTGGAAGTTCACGATTAACCCTAATAACGGCAAATTTATCCAAATTCAATACCAATATCTCGCGTATCACCTAGTCTAAGTTATTGATTTAAGCCCCATTCTGAAGCAACCCGAAGTTTAAAGTCATCCAAATAAAACAGACGAGTGACCTCATGGCAGTAATTTTCTGATGGTTTAAAGTTATACCCACGGGTGTGACATAGTGCAACTAAAAGAGGAAACAGCGAAATATGTACAGAATCCTATTCCTGTACAGGTCGCCGGCTTAGTGCCTTCTTTTTGAGTAATTGATGTAATGGTAAATTTAATTTTTCGGAGCATCCTATGCAATTAATAAATTGTGGCGCAACTTTTAATCTTTCCTACATTACAAAAAGATATATGTAAAGAAATTTGAATTAGACGCTACAGGGGGTTCAAAATAAATTTATACACTTCGACTATTTTAAATTGAAAAAATCTCAACTTTTTTAATTGGCACACCCTGTATATTATTATTTTTTCTGATAGGTTTTATAAAACCCTCCAACTTTTATTAAGTATGTCATATACCTATTTCTAATAGTTTTCGATTTATTTTGAATTTTTCAATTTTTACTTGTTCTTAATACACTTGCGCTATTGTGAAAACATAAACACATGCATTATCTTTTAAATTACACGGGCTCCTGGGTCATACCGCTATCAATCAAAAGATTCTTCATGCAATTTTTAGATCTTTTTTTTCTCACGTTGCTCCCTGACTTCCTGAAGAACCAGTTAAATCGTGTTGAATAATCTACTCTAGATAATGCGAGTGATTATTTTGTATTTAAATTAAGTGTTTAGGTGTTTAAGCACGTAATCGGTTTATAGTTTTAGAATGTCACGTCTCTTTTTTTATTTCTCCCTCGACAAACCACTCTGCGATTCGTTTTTCTCATTCAATTAAACCAGAGGTTCCCAAACTTTTTTTTTTCGTAGACCACTTTCAAAATTTTACTGGTTTCGGTGGACATTTCGGCTGCTACATTTCTACCATATTCCCAAAACTCGTCAAAAAATGTGAAGATTAAATCTAACGATGGAAATTTGCGTCGCGGCTGAGTTCCAACCCTAAATTCGGAGTGGTAAAAATAAAAAGAAAAATAATATATTTTCTTGTGTTCTATTTATTAAAATAATATGATTACAGACTTAATAGAATTAAAATTAAACATTAATAACGTACCGTAACTTCAACAATGCAAATCAACAATTAAAAAAAATAGTCATAATTTTAATGGGAGGGATGTACTTGATGGATTGACAGCAAATATCAATATTTGGCTTCAGTTTTGTAAGGAATAACTGCAAATCTCCCCGTTCTGTGATGTTCAATCTGCTCCCTTTTTTTGTTTATAGGTTTGTAACGACACTAAAACTTTTTTCGACAAGGTATGACGAGGGAAACGCTATCAAAAGTTTTCTCTCAATTTCCCACAGCCCAGGATATTTTTCGGGTATTTCTGCCTGGAGTCAAAATGTTTGATAACCTTTTTTAAATTTTACCTTCAGCTCCTCATTGGTGCTAAGCTCGAGTAGCTCCTCTTGTAATACCACATTCGCCACTTCCGTTTCATCAAATGGATTTATGATTTATGATCCATGGTGGTATTTCCATCGTCAGAATATCTTTAAATCTATTTTTGAAGTCATCATGCAGGGCATTTAAATGTTGAACGTATGTCTGAATATCCTCATCAAGACATTCTGCCTATGACAAATTTGGAAACTGGGAGAATTCTCGTCGACTAATATTTAGCTTCATAATTTTCAATTTTCCAAGAAAAGCCGAAATTACACCCTTTGTTTTTATTAAATTTAGGCTGCCCCCCCCCCAAGTTAATGTCATTAAATTTTTTGAACAAATCTGTCAAATACGCGATGTCTGCTTCCAATTTGATCAGGTTTTCTTTTAAATCTGGATCTTTACTCTCCAGATACTCAAAAAGTTAGTAAAATCTTGTTAAAGATGCACCTTTCGACAACCAGCGTACTTCAGTATGTAAGAGCAATCGTTGGAAGTCTTCATCATTTTCGTCACACAATTGTGCTAATAAACGGGTATTCAACTTCTTATTTTGTTAACTGCTTTAATCACAAATTGAAGCGATTGGTGCAATCTGTCACTCAAATTTTTCGCTACCAGGTATTGTCGGTGGATGACACAGTGAATTGCAGTTACTCCTGGTATAATTCTTTTAAGATGGCTTATAAACCCACGATATAGCCCGAAGATGGCAGGAGCTCCATCTGCTGCCACCGATATAATTTTTGTAAATGGAATCGATTTTTCCTTAAAAAAATCACTCAGGACATTAAAATATTGATTCGCCTTTAGTGTCCGTCTCCAAAGTTTTCGCGAATAGCAGCTCTTTCATGGATTTCTTCGTCCATAACAAATCGAACATATGCCAATAATAATGCTTCATTACCAGGTAAAGTTGACTCGTCCAGTTGAATAGAAAAATTAGTTGTTTGCAGAGAATTACACAAGAAGCTTTCATTATCAGAGCTCATTTTATCAATACGTCTTTGTACAGTGTTATTACTCAAAGGAATTCTTTTGAGTACGTCAAATGGAGGTTTGTGCAGAAACAGTTTTTAAAACCTCTTCAACAACGGGTAAAATTAACTGTTCTCCGATGGTGCGCGGTTTGCCAGATTTCGCTATAAGCAATGAGATATTGTAAGATGCCCGCAAGCCATCATCGTTACTTTGAGACGTTGAAGCGAACATACTGTGCACGGTGGGTCTCTTTTCATATTTTTCCTTCAATGTTTGAAATATTTTAAATCTTTACCTATTTTATCAGGATGACACCTTCTTAGATAATCTTCGAGCTTCCATGGTTTCATAGAGGCATTGCTCAAAACTTTGTTGCATAAAAGGCATATGGGCAATCGTTTGTCTGCCTTTGATGGAAGAAAACCAAATTTCAAATAATCAACACTGTACTGTCGACATTTCTTCTTAGATTCAGCCATGTTTCGTATCAGTTACCTACCTGTAAAGAAAAAAATGTTTGTTTTAATAATCATAAGGCGACTTTAACAGGATATGGCTATTTTAACAGAATAAAATAGGATTAATTAATTACTGCAATGAAAAAACCAAAATGCCGGCGGCAAAACTGATTTTAATTATTAAAAGCAATAAACTGCTAAGACCCATATAGAGGTTTTCACAAAACGGCTGAACCTATTTTAATGTAATATAAAATATTTTTTGATTAATTATATTTTGATACATTTCTGTAAATTCGAGAGAAAATACTTTTTAAAGAATATTTTGTCATCAAAACCCCGCGATTTTAATGATTTATTTATTACTTTGATGTACGTTACGAGTGGTACATAAAGACACGTACAAATTTATGAAAATATTTTTAGTCATTTAGCATTAGCAACTACGAGGGCACTGAAATATGTACAAACAAGCAGGTCAATCATATATCTCTCCTTTAATGAATCACCACAGTCGGGTAAAATAAATAATTTTTAATAAAAAGTACTAAAAGTTCAATCTTTCTCGACTTTCTTTTCTTTTATAGAAGTATCGAATAATGGCCCTGTTCAGTATTTAATTTTTATTATGTACCTACTACACGCAAACATAACAAATATAATATTATTACAATATAAAATAAAAGTATGAATAACAAATAGGCAGGTACTTACTTTTTCCGGCACTGGCAAACACTGATATCCATTCACTCACACTTTTTTTTTCAAAATTCCGGAAACAAATGAGTAACGTTTGTCCTTGGTATTCGTATTTATATTGGTGAAGAATCAAACAAGTTCATGCAAGATTGCAAGCACAGCACAAGTCGTATTTCGTCCCTTTGCACGACTGAACTGGTTGAGTTGCGGGCAGGCGGGCGGCGTTTTGCAAGTCTCGACGCGCGTTGTACTGAATATCGAATACGCAAGTTTTTACAAGTAAGAGTCACTGACCTTCTTAAAATACACGACTCAAAAAAATTAAGGGAGGTTTTAAAACAAGGAAATTAATGCTAAATAAACTGGCTATCTGATCTATATGCCGGCCTAACTGAACAAATTTTTTTCAAGCCCGTGGACCAAAAAAAAAAACAAAATATTTGCAATATTATTTTTTCGCGCTCTTCTGTTAGGATTGCATGAGAACCGTAGCTCCTAAAAAATTTTAGCCAAAAAATCTGAAAATTAGAATCTTAAAGCTTCAAAATGCTTTTTTTTAAATCTCAATACGACCATTTTTCACACAGCCTGTCAAAAATCACCGAAAAATTTGGAGGTTTTTTTTGCTCCCTTAATTTTTTTGAGTAGCGTATTATTATCTGCCTACATTGATAGGTAAATTTATTAGTATGGGGGGCCAAGCCAGCATTTATGTTCTTTACTATCGAAACCAGATAAATTTTCGTGGACCCCCACAAATATAAAAAATAAGAATATTAAAGAAAAAAAAAAAATTTTCGTGAGACACCCACTTACAACTTGTGAACCCCCATTTTTTTTTCACGCCAACGTAGACCCTCGTCGAGTCTCCCGTAGACCCCTGGGGGTCCACCTGAACCCTTTGGGAACCACTGAATTAAACATTAAATATTCTATCTAGCTACTACTCAGTATATATCACCACTACACCAAACACTTTATTTTTGCACTCGACGCGCGTTTCGCTAACCATGTTAGCTTCATCAGCGCGTCGAGTGCAAAAATAAAGTGTTTGGTGTAGTGGTGATATATACTGAGTAGTATCATTGTGCCAAAGATTCCACATTCCCAACTAAGTTGAGATTCTATCTAATTGTTCGTAGGTACTGAGAACTTTCGCCACCAAAAATTATTGATGGCACCTGATTCTACGTACTAAATTGGGAATGTGGAATCTTTAGCACAATGACATACTCAGTATATATCCCCACTACACTAAACACTTTATTTTTGCACTCGACGGGCGTTTCGCTAACCTTGTTAGCTTCATCAGGAGCACAACAGTCATTCATCGCTCCGGATGATGCTAACATGGTTAGCGAAACGCGCGTCGAGTGCAAAAATAAAGTGTTTGGTGTAGTGGGGATATATACTGAGTAATCTGATCCTAGGTTGGCAAATCTCTTCATGCCTTTCATTTATGATAGGTTAACTTACTTCCTTCTGCGGTTGGAACTGTATGCAGAGAATGTAGTTACTTGTTCTTACTATATCTTCTGTTTATTCGCTTTGCGAAACGTTTCTTACTTGAGCTCGTATTCATTTTATACAGTGTTGTTTGATAGTGTTCAATAAGTTTTCAAAAAGTGAGTAATGAGTGTGGCAAATCTTCTGAGATACTTTTCTCACCTTGGTTGAAAATAATTGTCCAGTTGTTATATATTTAGTTAGGTACTGAATACGATAAGCTTATTGTCTAGCTTCTTGAATTTCTCTTGAGGACATGCACAACCATTTCGTTCGTTTGGCATTAATTCTCAGGCAAAGAGGTAGACTGCGTTATTTAGTGCCTCGATGCATTTTCAGAAAGTTCCAAGTTACTCATTAACAATCAGTTTTATATAAACTACTCTACGTATTTTAATACTTATGAATCCAACATTATTGCTTAGAGGAAGGACGTATAAGCGCAAACATAAATTCAATGTACATCTGGAGTCAAATACGCCGCATATACACGCACTCTGCAAAACTAAACTTAGTTTATCGACAAGCACAGTTAAATTTCTCTATCGGTATTTACAATCCCGGATGCTGTTACTTCTAAACTTCTTGCCTACCAACAATATCGTAAAAACCCTAACGTCATAAATCATAACATCTTTGTTATGAATAACAACACAAATAATCGACAAAACCAAAGAGGCACACTCAAAGATTTAAAATAAAACAAACTTCTTGTCTGTTTCACAAATTTCAGGTGTTTTCTGGTCAGTCGCTAAGATAGTTAGTCAAAATTTCATTAAATTTACTTAACACCTTGTTGAGAAAGCCAGCTTTCTAGCTGAACTCTTTGCTTCCTACCCTACTGTTAATTTTCATGCCATCCGCTGCAGTCAATACCCAAAAAAATGCACAGTCATTGCTTTCAGTCACATCAGAAATTATGAAAAAAGGCTATAAATCAGTATTTTTTTTAAATACCTGGAAGAATATAATATCGTTAGCCACAGTAACGATGGATTTCGTCATCAAAATTCAACAGGATATCTTCTAATTCTGTAATATATATTTTAACGCCATCGAACATTTTATGAATTTCAAGCAGTTGCACTTGATATATTCAAGGCATTCGACCATATTTGGCATGACTCAATGTTGGCTAGATGCTTTTATATCTGAAAAGTCTCGTTATTCTCTACGACTGGCAGTTGATGGGTATTTTTTCAATACCTTCACCATCAGCGCCGGTATGCTGCAAGGCTCCATACTGTCTTTTACTCCCTTTCACTTTTGCATTAACGATTTGCTGGGAAGAACCAGGAATTCAATCTCCAGCTTTGCTGATAACAGTACGCTTGTTTCTGCATTGCTCGAACATCAACTATCCAATCGTAGACAGTTCATCTTTACAAAGCAAATAGAATTTAACGCTGCAAACTCCTAGGCAGCAGTTTTTTTTTTTTAAAGAGTTAACGTTACAGAGCCTATCCGAGCTATGTCGGAACATTTTGTTCTTCTAGCATCGTCAGCCAACTTACTGAGCGTGATCTTAGCAGTAAATATGTCATGAAATAGATAAATAAATATGCTGCATGCATTGCAAAGAGAGCTTCTCAAAAGCAGGGAATATTGTTGCGTGCTGGAAATCTCTATGCTCCACAACTTTTAATCCAGTACAAAGCTCAAATTTGGCCAGGGCCGGAATAGTAGCGTCAATAGTTGAGGCTCTACATCTATATCTAGAGCTCTGCTCCCAAACATACTTTGCGTTTGTTAGATTCTATTCAAAAGAAAGCTGTTCAACTGAGAGACACGGAATTCCAGTAACGTTGAGTTCTCAGAACATCGAAGAACGGTTGAAGATTTGAGTCTATTCTCCTAGTATTTTCATGGATACAGCCATGCTAGAGCGTGCACTTCCTTGGGGAAAATCAAGCTAATATACTGTTTCCCTTTGAAGTTCACCTTGCCACTCCTCACAACCCCTTTCAAGAATTATTTTATATGTAGAACCTCATGTGTTTGAAATGAATATAAGTAAAAAAAGCATTTGAAATTTCACAGTTTAGATACAGCTATATTATGGTTTTATCCTCTCTGGGGTATCACCAGGAATATTGTCCTGAGTTTTGGACCTTGGAAAATTTGTGCTCTTTTGTTTATAAACAATTTAAGTTTTCAAAACGCGTTTTTTTTTGAGAATAAATTTCAAATAACTCCGGTTGTATATGTCAGATCGAGACAAAAAGAACAAACTCTTCGTAATGAAATTTCCAACAAATATTCGTTGGTCTTAAATCGCTCAAGAATGTACATAACCTATAAAATTGAAAACACTGGCAAAAAACAGTTTTTTTTTTAAATTTTCTTATGCAGGTCGACTAAGGAAACCGATCGGCTTAAAACTTTTATAAAATGCGTCTTTTGTTATGGCATAAATACTCAAATTTTGGTACAAAAATATTTAACCCGATGGGCACAATTGACTTTGTTATTTAAAATTTGAATTGATCGCCATTTTATGCCAAGTGGGACAAAATGAAGCTTTTTTTAAAAAAATTTAGGCCTCGATGCCAGCTTTCCGATGCCATTAAAAACATTTTTTTAAGTCGTTTTAACCGTTTTATTTTTTTATATTTGCTTATTATTCAAATAACAACAAATGCGTTTCTTCAGTTATTTAAAAAAAAATTGAGAATTTTTTATCATCTCTCATCTGGTAAAGAATCGCGACACCTTTATTTAAAAATATTTCATTTTTTTTTGAAATGACAATTGTTATTTGATTAATAACAAATGTAAAAAAATACGTTTAAAATTAATCCAAAAAAATGAAAAAAGAGAAGAGTCATTTTAGACTAAACGGCTAAAATGGCGGGAAATTCAAATTTGCGCCTTTTGCTAAAACAAAAGGCGCATTTTATGTAAGTTTCAAGCCGATCGGTTTACTTAGACGACCTGTACAATGAAATATAAAAAAAGCAGTTTTTTGCCTGTTTTTTTCAATTTTGTAGGTTTTGAACGATTTAAAATCAATGAGGATTTGTTGGAAATTTAATTACGAAGGCTTTGGTTTTTTGTTTGTCTGGATCCAACTTATATAATCGGAGTTATTCACATTTTAAGCTCAAAAAACGCGTTTTGAAAACTTAAATTGTTTATAAACAAAGGAGCACAAGTTTTTCGAGGTCCAAATCACAGGACAATACTCCTGATGATACCCTAGAAAGGATAAAATCATAATATTGCTGCATCTAAACTATGCCTATCTCATCATTATTTTGACCTTTTTTTACTGCACTAATAGCCCAGGACTGTGTTTCCCACTAACTATAATTTGCAGCGATTCAAAACTAACTTGAACGGCTATCATGGCTCTCGTAGTATTTCAGGGCTCGTCCTTCAGCACATATGCCATCTCCATAAAAACAGTCTTCTTAACACCCACATTTCAAATGTGAATATGCTGCTAAGAGGCTTAACTTTGAATGAATAGGTTCGTTCTTCATGTAGAAATATTTGGGCTAATCAAACATTTGATTACTGAAAATTTAAAGTTTACGAATATTTCCTGACGTAGTAGACAGATCTTAGCGAAAGTAATTCAAGTAACACGTAGGCCGAAATGTTTTTGGTCTAGCTACTTAAAATACATTTTTTTTGCAAAATTCGACTTTAATTATCAATGTAGTCTCCTTCAAGAACAATACAATCAGTTCAACGATTTTCTAACATTTCTATATCTTTCTTGTAGAAGGATTTGTCTTTGCCTTCAAAATAGGCCTCAGTTTCGGCGATAACTTCTTCATTGGAGCCAAATCTCTTTCCCGTAAGCATTTTTTCAGGTTTGCGAATAGATAATAGTCGCTGGGGCCCTAATCTGGAGAATACGGTGGATGAGGAAGCAATTCGAACTTCAATTCGTGCAATTTTGCCATCATAACCATTAACTTGTAACACGGTGCATTGTCTTGATGAAAGAGCACATTTTATTTGTTCATTTCGGACCGTTTCTTTGCGATTTCTGCCTTCAAATGCACCAATAAATTTATATAATATTCGCTACTGATGGTTTTTCCGTTCTCAGCATAGTCGATGAAAATTATTCCATGCGCATCCCAAAATACAAACGCTAAAAGCTTCGCAGCCGACTGTTCTTTCTTTGGTCACTTGGGGCGGCTTTCACCAGCTGCTGTCCACTTAGCTGACTGCCGATTTGATTTCGGCGTGTAGTAAGTAAAAATCCTTTTTATTGCGCTTAAACAGGCCCAAACAGCACTCAGAATCATCAACACGTTGTTGTTTTTGGTCCAAGGTGAACAAACGCGGTAGCTATTTGGAACAGAGCTTTCTCATGGTAAATATGACCGACACGTTCTTTTGATATCTTTAGGGTGTCAGCTATCTCACGCAATTTCACGTTACGGTCATCCAAAACAATTTTCTGGATTTTTTAAATGTTTTCCGATGTGACATTTGGGTGTCCAGAGCATTCAGCATTTGTACCTGTACGACTGCGTTTAAGTTCAGCATACCAGTAAATAATGAGTAATTTTCCAGGGGCAAAGTCCCCGCAATACTTATCAAGCCATTGCTTTGCTTGAACGGTATTTTTTCCCATCAAAAAAACAGTGTTTCCTCAACACACGAAATTCGATTTTTTCCATTCTTTTGAAAATATCAAAAGTAGCATCACTAAAACCACTGTAAGTTGTAAATTAATAGTCAAAATGGAATTTTGACACGTATTGTTTGAAGGGTGGTACTTCCTAAAAATCATATGTACTTTTTGAAAAGGGTGACATTTATGTGTCAAACCAAAAACTTTTCAGCCTACGTGTTAATTGTCAGTATGTATTTCAACTCGTTGCTATGGCACTTATCGTGTTGTGCCCAGTTATTTAAAATTGCTTACTCTTTCGACTTGTTCTTCATCTATAAGAAGTTGTACATTATCATAAGTTTCTGGATCTACTATCATCGGTGTGGTTCTGTAGCCCATATTATTTTTTTATTCTATTAATCTTGTTTGTGATTTCTAGTAACTCCTAGATATTATCAAACGGAATTGCTGTATCATTCATATACCGTACACTAATAATGGGGCTGCCATTAACTTTTATTCCTTTTAAGTGTTTTTTAATGTTTGCCCACTTATGTTAAATGAAAGTAGTGACAATATACGTCACTGTCGGTCTCCTTTAGCAATTTTATTTTTTTCTGTATAAAGTGGATTATAAAGTAGAAATTTTGCGGTTTGATTCCAGTACAGACAAAGTAATATTCTTATATCCTTTTGTAAGATCGGTAACAATAGATCATGCTGTACGTTGTTGAAGCTGTTTACAGAACCAAGTGGTTTGAATAGTTTTTTAATTAGTTTTTGGATTTCTTATATATATTATTATGACCAAGTGGTTTCTTTTTCCTAAATATTAAAAGGTCATCCGTATGAGGTTCAGCTTGTTACTCCGTGTACAACGCTTTTCAAACAGTCTTTTGTATGAAGAACATCATCCCTTTGGAATAATTTGCCCAGGGCTGTGTTTCCCCCCGAGTACAATTTACAGCTATTCAAGAACAACGTGAATCGCTTTTTCCGCACACATGCCGTTCCTGGAGCGCTTTAGGGACTTCTCTGTAGCACGCGTGCTAGATTCATAAAAAAAACTTATTGCAACCTGTTTAGCAGCTATATGTCTTATATATCTCAAGCTTTAATTTATATGTATATATATATATATATATATATATATATATATATATATATATATATATATATATATATATAAATACAGTAGAAGTCCTGTTATCCGAGGTAACGTGGGGGGCACCCTCCTCTGATAACTGAAAACTCGGATAATCCGGATTTGTTTTTTATTCATTCAAAAAATAAGCACCAATACTTTAAACCGATATATTAACGTTTTTAACATATGAATAGGTACATACATTATAAAAACAGTGAAATAGGTATCTATGCGCTTCTGTTTCATATTGCATCTTCTTTTTCTAGCTGCAATGTTTCTCCATCTATTAAGAAGAAGCAAATCCGCTGGGGTTGCCTCTGGTTCTTGTTCGATGCACCTGCTTTTTCTAAAGAAGCAAAACCTTTTTCGAAGACATTTCTCCATGGCTTCTCAATTTCAAAGCTAATTCATTTAATGGAGTATCATCTTCACTGTCATTATAGTCCTCAAAATCAACTTTTGACCAAGATTTTTGAATAGTGGTAGTACGCACAGAATCCCAAGCTTGACTTATCCAGTAAATAACATTTTTCAGTGTAACCTTTCTCATCCCATTGATAATATCCTCCTTTTCTGTGTATTCTCACAGATGTTCAAGATATAAACGCCTATCATTTTTTTAAATGTTTTCGAGGATGTCTTGATCCATGGGTTGCATTATGCTGGTTACATTTGCAGGAAAAAATTTTACAATTTCGCCCACATGAAGTCCTTTTCCAGGGTGAAAGGGGGCATTATCCATTAACAAAATTGCTTTAATAGGAAGACGGTTTCTGTTCAAAAATTTAGTCACAGATGGCACGAACTCTTCTTCAAACCATTTATTAAATAAGGTTGCACCCATCCATGCACTCTTCTGGCTTTTGTAATAGACTGGTAGGGCTTTGGGTGAGATGTCTTTTAAAGCTCTTGGATGTGCAGACTTGCCAATCACCATCAGTGGGATTTTGTGCTTGCCAGATGCATTGGAACATACCATTATAGTTAATCTTTCCTTACTTCGTTTGTGCCCAGGAGCTGATTTTTCCTGTCGAGATGCCAATGTTTTTGATGGAATATAATTCAGACCAGTTTCGTCACAGTTGTAAATTTGATCACATGTGTATCTACAATCTCCGATTTGCTTTTTAAAGTTCTGCTTAAACTTCTCAATCGATGACACATCAGCAGAAAGTTTTTCACCACATACAGTCAGTTGTCGTACACCGTACCGTTTTTCCAGCGATCAAGCCATCCAGAACTGGCGGTAAACTGATCTATCTCTGGGAATTGCTCACTAATCATTATTGCTTTCTGTTGTAAAATTGGACCTGATAGAGGCACACCTTTTGATCTTTGTTGGTTAAACCACATGAATAAAGCTTGGTTAACCTTTTCATAGTCGCCGGTTTTCATTGATTTTCTTCCTGAGGACGAGGAGGCTTGATTTATACACCACTCTTCTTACCTCACCTACTCCATAATCTCGTGCAACAACTTTAATTGTCTCTCCTGCTTCAATTCTTCTGATGGCTTTTAATTTTTCTTCAATAGGAACGACGATTCTTTAACGCTTGTTTTGCTCCATTATAATACGACAAACAAAAATTCAAACAAGGCAGTTCGTATTAATTACACTTAACTACCAGAACTCCAACCAAGTAAATTATGTGAGCATACTCGTACTTCTCCATAGTAAACGTTATAACGCACTGCATTCACGCAAATTTAAATGCTGAAAGAGTCCAAAAACATAAATAGGGAAACCACTCACACGGGCCAGGAGGATTCCCCGAAGGCCCCGACGATTTTAAATGGAAATATGTACATACATATTTTAGAAGCTCGGTTAATAGACGCGCGTACCTCGGATCAGGTTCTTCGATTGGCTCGGTTAATCGGGGTTCTACTGTATATATATATATATATATATATATATATATATATATATATATATATATATATATATATATATATATATATATATAAATATTTATATATATATATATATATATATATATATATATATATATATATATATATATATATATATATATATATATATATATATATATATATGGTAAGATATAACGCCAACTATTATTTAAATGTTTAACCTATGTTACAGTGATTATGTAGTCCACATCCAGAGTAAATTTGAAGTTTTCGTTTGTGGTTTGTATCTTGATAAACTTATTGCAATCTGTTCTGCAGCTATATGTGTTATATATCTCAAGCTTTTATTTCACACAATTTTAATATATATATATATATATATATATATATTATATATATATATATATATATATATATATATATATATACATATATATATATATATATATATATATATATATATATATATATATATATATATATATATATATATATATATATATGGTAAGATATAACGCCTACCTCATAGATAGCATTTCATCGGAGGGCTGACTCGCTGCAGCCATTCACCGACAGAGTAGTTAGCAGACTGCCAACACGTCACCACAGATGGCACGAACGTTTGAGGGATCCTCCCTAAGGCAGATATGGTTTATCATACCATCTTACATATATCTTACCATCATTGGCCGTCAGTACTGGCTTGAGTACCGAAAATTCTGTTCTCTTGTTTGTCGATCCCAGCGCGACTGATGAGCTGTGATACGGCGAAACGCGTCTCGAGATGGATTCGACAAATAAGAGAACGATGGGTAGATTGCTGAGATGCGGACTTTCATCTGTTTTCAGTTGTTCTTACTTTAAACCATAAATATATATATATATATATATATATATATATATATATATATATATATATATATATATATATATATATATATATGGGACGATCCGCGTCAACCGGATCAGAGCTACGACCAAAATTAGAAGCAACAAAAAAACTTGACCAAGGGCTCATTTTAAAGCTTAGAGCGTCTACTTTCAAATGCCGAGTGCGCCTTTTAAAAATCCAATATGGCGGCTCCAATATGGCGGCCGGTAGCCGGAGAAAAAATCAAGTGTCCAGCAAAAAAAAGCTTGTAAAATAAAAATTCGCAACTGTTTGGGTCGTTTCTTGGCTCAAATTGTAGCTGATGAACGCCCCAAGAGATTGGGGTGGTAAGTTGACAAAATCCAACATGGCGGATCCAATATGGCGGTCAAAAATCCAATATGGTGGCCGAATTTTCGCAAATGAACCGATTTGCACTAAATTTGGTAAACAGGGGTTTTTAGGGTCGCTGATCACGGATCCAAGGTCTGATTTACCAAATTCAAGATGGCGGTTCCAAGATGGCGGATGAAATTTTCGAAAATCTATCGATTTGTACCAAATTTGTTATACGGGGTTTTTGGGGTCCCTGATTGCGAATCTGACGTCAAATTTCTAAAATTCTTAAATTCAAGAAGGTGGACCCAATATGGTGGAAACTGAATAAGACAATCCACTATATTGGGTCCGCCATCTTGGATTTTGAAAATCGAACTTCTGATTTGTAATGGGCGACCCCAAAAACCCCCATATAACAAATTTGGTACAAATCGATAGATTTTCGAAAATTTTATCCGCCATCTTGGATCCGCCATCTTGAATTTGACAAATCAGACCTCGGATTCGTGATTAACAACCCTAAAAACCCCCGTTTACCAAATTTAGTGCAAATCGGTTGCGAAAATCGGCCACCATATTGGATTTTTGACCGCCATATTGGATCCGCCATGTTAGATTTTGTCAACTTACCACCCCAATTTTTTGGGGCGTCCATCAGCTACAATTTGAGTCAAAAAACGACCCAAACAGTTGCGAATTTTTATTTATACAAGCTTTTTATGCTGGACACTTGATTTTTCTCCGGCTACCGGCCGCCATATTGGAGCCGCCATATTGGATTTTTCAAAGGCGCACTCTGCATTTGAAAGTAGACGCACTAAGGTTTAAAATGAGCCCTTGGTCAAGTTTTTTGGTTGCTTCTAATTTTGGTCGTAGCTCTGATCCGGTTGACGCGGATCGGCCTATATATATATATATATATATATATATATATATATATATATATATATATATATATATATATATATATATATATATATATAAAAAATATATATATATATATATATATATATATATATATATACATATATATATATATATATATATACATATATATATATATATATATATATATATATATATATATATATATATATATATATATATATATTTACATATATATATATATATATATATATATATATATATATATATATTTATATATATATATATATATATATATATATATATATATATATATGTATGTATATATATATATATATATATATATATATATATATATATATATATATATATATATATGGCTTGATGCAACTTAATAATATTAGAAATTATAACAATAGTATACTGGATCTGTTTTGGTCAAATATTCACGTATCCCTGGTTTCTTTAGCAGATGATATATTGTTGCCTCTTGGTCAGTATCAACCGGCTCTTTGTGCTACCATCCCGATTCTTACCGATGGAAGCATTCTACAGCATATACTGTAATTTTAAGAAAGGGGACTTAATCGGATTGAATAACTATTTGTGTAGTATTGATTGGGGTGGTGCACTGAACTCAGATCGTGCAGCATATATGGATGTATTATTGAATCAGTTCTGTGATAATCTGATCTTTGGTATTAAACAATTTTTAGCCTTGTCAAGGCTTAAGGTTCCCAAGTTTTCAGATCGTATAGTGATGAATTAAAAAATCTTATATTTGAAAAGAGGAAGACCCACAAAAAATATGAAAAGTCTAATAGGTAAGATTACTTAAGTTAGTTAAAATTGTTGTTAGCATTGTTAGCAATATATTCAAAACACTGAAAATTCAATACCAATTAATATTAAATCTTTCTGGAACTTAGTAACTTGTAAGTGATAAACTCAATTCGGTAAGTTTACCTCAGTCTATTCACCTGATAAGGACAATACCAGCTTGGATATGACTATGTCATTTTCTAGAAATTTTAAATAAATTTATAGGCAATATGTGATGGATGAAGTCCCTACTACCATTCCCAATAATAATATTGATATAAATTCCAACACTATTGACTTGCAAACTATATATACTTCTCTCAATTCATTGAACATGAAGAAAGGCTTAGGACCAGATGGTGTTCCTCTACTTCTATTACATGCATGCAGATGTTTACTTGCTAAGCCATTATGGAAACTCTTGTCCATATCTTCAAATACAGGTACATTTCCCGACCGTTGGAAAAAGGTTATGGTACACCTATACATAAAAACGAGGATAAATCTAACATTTTAAATTACAGACCTGTACGTATCCTCAGCACGATGATGTAAATCTAAACACATTAACCTTAATACTGATCAATGCCAAGTAATGTCATTTTATAGAAGCCAAAGGAAAACCAATTTTTCATATTGTCTGAATGAGTCTTGTCTCAGTTGATAGGGTATAATGCTGGATCACAAACTTGATTTTCATTTTCACTTTGATTATATAAATAATCAGTCACTAAAATTATTGGGTTTTCTTGGCAGAGTGGGTATAAACTTTTCAAATATTTTTACTCTTAAATTACTGTATCAATCCCTTGTTAGAACTATTATGGAATACTCTTTATCTGTTTGGTCTTCGACTTACTTATAACATGTTTCATTCCTGGAAATGGTTCAAAATAAGTTTTTTGTAAATTGTATTAGTGAAACTTAAATATTGCCTCACAGGACTACTCTACAACGGCCATGAAATCTGTCGTGGGATTGCCTAGATTTTCAGACCGAAGGACGAATGCAGACATGCTATTCTTGTGTAAAATAGTAAACTATATAGTCAACTGCCCCATGCTATTGGCTCAGATTGGTATTTTTGTTCCTCAGAGGAGCACTAGGGCTCACTATACGTTTTCACAGGTTTAACTATGAGCTTCACTCTCCTATCGCGACATTTCTTTCTGGGAGTAACGAGGCGGAGTTTGATATATTCAACTTTTCTTCGACTGACTTAAGAAACTTAATGTTGCGAAGGGCTGACGATGTGAATAGTAATTGATGTTAATTAAAGTTATCTGTCCCGGTATCCCCGGTCTTGTTTTGTTGCTTAGATTAAGGAAATTATATATATTCCGTTATTATATTAATTTTTGTAAAAATTGGTTACAATATTATATATATATATATATATATATATATATATATATATATATATATATATATATATATATATATAAATATATATATATATATATATATATATATATATATATATATATATCTAACGCCTCTCGGTCTGTCTGTCCGTTAGCGCGCTTATCACTCGAGAATCACTTATCCGATTTACGTGCTTTTTTTTTTAAACATACATAGGTTCTCTGGCCAGGTTATAGGATATATGGTATTTTATTACGCTAGCGCGTTCTCTTGCAATACCGGCCTAAACCATTAAATATGGAATAATATCATGTAGCAAAAAATAATATATAAAATGCAGCGTCTCTCTCTCTGTTTGTCCGTTAGTGCGCCTATGACTTGAGAACCACTTATCCGATTTGCATTTTTTTTTTTTTTCATACATTTGTTCTCTCTAGCCAGGTTATCTATAATCTTCTATAATATATAGAAAATGCAACGTCTCTCTGTCTGTCTGTTTGCCCAGTTAGTGCACTTATCACTTGAGAACCACTTATTCGATTTACGTGTTATTTTTTACTTCATACATTTGTTCGCTGGCCAGGTTATCTATAATCTTCTATAATATATATAAAAATGCAACGTCTCTCTGTCTGTCTGTCCGTTAGTGCGCTTATCACTCGAGAACCACTTATGCGATTTACGTGTTTTTTTTAAATTCATATATATGTTCTATGGTCAGGTTATATAATAATAATAATAATCTATATAATATATAAAAAACGCAACGTCTCCCTGTCTGTCTGTCTGTCCGTTAGTGCGCTTATCACTCGAGAACCACTTATCCGATTTACGTGTTTTTTTAAATTCATATATATGTTCTATGGTCAGGTTATATAATAATAATAATAATCTATATAATATAAAAAAACGCAACGTCTCCCTGTCTGTCTGTCCTGTCCGTTTGTGCGCTTAGCACTCAAGAACCACTTATAGTATTTACGTGTGTTTTTATAAAATTGATATGTTCTCTGGGCAGGTTATAAGATATATTTTATTACATTAGGTAATATAAGGAATAAGCAATGACGATAAGAGTGAATCAAGTCGGAAAAAAAAAGTTTTGCCGCTAGCGCGTTCTCTTGCAATATACTCCTTAAACCATTAAATATGGAAACAATATCATGTATCAGCGTCTTAGTGCCCAATAAGAGTATAATTAATCTGTTTAGTACATCAGGTAGTCATTCTCAGAGTAAAAAAGGGATTCCGAATATTGTATTTTAGGTGAGCTAGTTGATGGGCACTTTTTAGTTTTTCTGAATAATGTGACCGAGAGATTTTAAGACCAAATTGTGTCCCTACTATGGTACATTTTTTTATTTTGTATATTGTGTAAATTGGAACGTAGTACGGTTTTGCATAATAATAGGGTGTCATATTTTAATATTTTCTGGTAATTGATTTTCTGAGGGCCACTTCAATTATATAAAAAGGAAGGTTTTAACTTGTCTATCGAGAAATTAGAATATAAGCAAGGTAACTTTTTAATAAATGCGTTAATTACATAAAAATGTGAATATAAGTAATTCGATTATGAGTAATTATTCAGTATTTTAAATATAATTAAAAGTTACTGTAATAACTATACCAGAACGACAGGAAATTTCTGCCAATAGTAATTAGGGAACGGATTTTTGTTAGAGGTCTAGTTAAATAATTTGGTTAATATACTATATAATTTTGCAAAAGAAAGTAAAATATTAATTATAATGCAAGTTAATAATAATTAATGAATAGTGGCATTGCGAAGGGGGCATGTGAATAGAAGAGAAGTTTATTTTAGGTAAAAGAAAAACACTAAAAGTGGAACTGCTTATAGAGGGCAAATTGACAAAAGGAGTGCCAATTGACATCCATGGACGGAGAATCTCGAAGAAAAAAAATATCTTTTGCACAACATCTCTATAATCTTAAATCCTTCCCAACATAGTCAACTTAATTTTAAACTTAATAAGCAAAGAAGAGGAACTTTTTCACAAGAAATGGTCTCGTAAAATGGCATTAATAAAAGATTCTCCCAATAAAAAAGGCCTATTTTACATATTCAAAGAAAGGAGGAGGTATTTGCTCCCGAGCTCCTACCCTCCTTGGTGACGTCATTGTTAATCAAGTATTATTTGTAGTTTATCTGTATAGAACTTGGCCATATTTATAACTGAACTTAGACTACTTTTGCTTTTTGGTGAGGATGACGTTGGGGGGTGTCGAAGCGTCTCAAGCCAAAGTTGTCCAGTGGCCCGGATTTTGTGCCCAGCTTCTTTGTTAGGGATACCATAAATGTATTAGCCCTCTTAGTAAAATTTTTAACCTGGCAATATCCAGTGAAAGATATCCTTTGAGATGGAAAATAGCTAAGATATGTCCAATCTTTAAGAACGGGAACAGAGGGGAAGTCGAGAAATATAGGCCGATTTAACTTATTTGTGGATTTTCGAAACTTTCTGTTTTTTGTATAAGCATATCGTCGCCAAGGTTGAACCGATGTTATCGGTGCGACAGCACGCCTTCGTGAGGGGTCGGTCGACCGCCACCAACTTGACATGCTTTGTGCATTTCAGTTCTAAAGTGCTTGATTTAAGAGACCAGATTGATGTGGTGTTCACAGATTTCTCAAAGGCATTTGATAGAATAGATCATGGTGTGCTTCTGGATAAGGTAGTGAATTCTGGTTTCACACCTAATTTCGTTAGATTTTTCAAGACGTATCTGGTGGGCAGGTCACAATATGTGCAGTACAATGGTTTTAGGTCGCATTCGTTTCATGCAACGTCTGGTGTTCCACAGTGGTGGAACTTAGGGCTTTTGTTATTCATTATGTTTATGAATGATATCCAGCATGCCATTTATTTTTTTTTTTATTGGTCTAACACACGTGCTGCAGGGATGTCCCTAAAGCACTCCAGGAGCGGCATGTGTGCGGAAAAAAAAGCGATTCACGTTGTTCTTGAATCGCCGTAAATTGTACTCGGTGGGAAACACAGCGCTGGGCAAATTATTCTAAAGGGTTGATGTTCTCCATATAAAAGACTGCTTGAAAAGCGTTGTACGCGGAGTAACAAGCTGAACCTCATATAGATGTGAAGCACCAGCGCGACGTGTATTTCTAACATGCTCCGCTTTGGGAAGAATTAAGCGGGCTACATCCTTCGAACACTTTCCATGAAAATACTTGTAGAACAGACTCAGGTCGCCAACCGTTCTTCGACGTTCCAGCGAATTAAGGCCGCCGGTCAATTCCGGGTCTCCAATCAGACGGACAGCTCTTCTCTGAACAGAATCCAACAAATGCAGTGTATGTTTGAGAGCGGAGCCCCAAACGTGGGAGCAGTATTTCATAGTTGGTCGAATTTGAGCTTTGTAAAGAATTAACAGTTGTTGTGGTGTGTAAAGTTTTCTGGTTCGAAATAATATTCCCAGCTTTTGAGAAGCTTTCCTTGCTATGCCTGCAACATGTTCATGCCAGGACATATTTGCTCCCAAACTAACGCCCAACAAATTGAGCGACGATGCTAGGGAAATGGAGTGCCCTATGTCGGGTTCAGCAACGTTAACTTTTTTAGAAAGAACTGCCACCTGGATTTTTGTAGCGTTAAATTCCTCTTGGTTACTGTCATCCCAAAATAGAATTTGTTCCAGGTCTTTGTTAAGTTGAACGACCCCCTGCTGTCTGCGGATATTCGCCTGAGCAGCCGATGTCCGAGCGTTCAAGGTGAATGAAGAGACAAGCGTACTGTCATCTGCAAGCTGTAGCTTTGATTCCCGGTCTTTTCCAGCAGATCGTTAATGTAAATGAGAAAGAGAGTAGGGGACAGTATGGAGCCCTGGGGCACACCGGCGTTGATAGTGAAGGTGTCAGAAAGAAATCCGTCGACCGCCACTCGTAAAAAACGCTCTCTGAGGAAACATGAGAGCCACAAACAGAACCTTTCAGACATACCACAAGAGCGTAACTTAGCCAACAGTCCATCGTGCCAAACACGGTCGATGGATATGTCAAGAGCAACCGCTCGAGATTCTCCAAAGTGTTCAATTGCGTTGTTCCAAACATGTGTTACATAAGTCAGAAGATCTCCTGTTGATCTATGTTTACGAAAACCATATTGGTGATCGCTAATAATATTGAATCTTTCAAGATATTTTAGAAGATGCTCATTGATAACCTTTTCCATGACTTTCGATATTATTGAAAGCAGTGCGACTGGTCGGTAGTTATTTGGCAAGGCCTTCTTGCCTTTTTTAGGTATCGGCTGAACCGTAGCACATTTCAGCAGGACGGAAATATTCCCTTTCTGTAGGATAGGTTAAAAAGTCTACAGAAAA
This sequence comes from Pachyrhynchus sulphureomaculatus, assembly GCA_019049505.1. Lineage (NCBI taxonomy): Eukaryota > Metazoa > Arthropoda > Insecta > Coleoptera > Curculionidae > Pachyrhynchus > Pachyrhynchus sulphureomaculatus. Next base: position 139,062,103 of record CM032446.1, read on the forward strand.
ACTGGTGTTAGTTCCCTTGCACAGTTTTTGAGAACTATGGCAGGTATTCCGTCAGCGCCAGAAGCCTTCTTGGTGTCTAGCTTCATTAAAATACGCTTTATGATGCGCTGTCTGAAGACAACATCGGGCATCCTTGACTGCAATATGGGAATAGTAGGTGGTGTTTTTCCTTGGAAATCGACAGTAGAATGTGAAGCAAAGAGTTCAGCCAACAAGTTCGCTCTCTCAACAGGTGTGGTTGCAATGGAATTATCTGGCCGTGTGAGTGGTGGTATGGTGGATTTGGTAAAATTTTTACTAACTGCCTTAGCGACTGCCCAAAAGGACCTGACATTGTTGGGACAAGCGAGAAGTTTGTTTCTAATTCGTTGATTGTGTGCCTCCTTGGTTGCGTCGATAATTCCCTTGCATCTGTTCCGGGCACGAACAAAGATGTTACGATTTACGGTGTTAGGATTTTCACGCCATTGTCGGTAGGCAATATGTTTAGAAGCAACAGCTTCTTTGCATTTTCGGTCGAACCAAGGCTTGCCGTTGGAGGAGCATTTTTTCAAAAAAGGAATGTAAGCTTCCATAGCAGCCAAAATAACATTGGAGACCTCCCGGGCGCAGTCAGATGGGTTATCGGATCGAAAACAAGTGTCCATCCAAGGGAAAGTTCGAAAGTATTCCATGAGATCTTCCCATTTAGCAGATTTGTAGTGCCACATCTTGCGCTGCCTAGACGCCTCTCTGTCACTGATTGGCAGGATACTCGATGTCGACAGTTTATGGTCAGAAGAACCTAACCGCAGATTTACGATGACCGTGTAAATCTCCGGATTGGTGGTTAAAAACAGATTAAGAAGACTGGCGAACTCCCCGTCTCGATCAGGGATCCGTGTTGGTTCGTCAATAAGCTGAGTTAAGCCACAACTGATTGAGAATGATTCAGCTTCACGACCTTGTTTCGTCGGTAGTATTTGATATTGTGGACATTAAAGTCGCCCAGGATGGCAATTTCGGCACTTGGATAGTTAATTTGTAAATGATCGATGGTGTCTGCAAGAGAAGCGAAAAGTGTTCGAAAATTGGTAACACTTGGTGGTCGATACAGGATACAGATGAACCTTGTGGTTTATTGAGTCGTTATTTTTAACCACATAACATCAAAGTTTGGGGGCTCCAGAGCCTCTTCTCGTTGACAAGAGAGGTCGCTTCTGACAAAAAGACAGATTCCAAAGTTACGCCTGAATCGGGAATAGAAGTCGTACCCAGGATAAAGATAGTTGACCGTGCTGGTCGATGGACTGATCTTGGTTTCACATAGACCGAGTATATGAGGTTTATTTGATTGCAGGTGTTGATGCACTGAATTTATGTTCGAGTTTTTAAACCTCGTATATTGCAAAAATCTATTTTAAAATTATGATGTCTGCTTGTCGACGCCCCCGAACTAGCCCCCACCCGGAGATTCGAACGGTAGTTACTGTGGAATTTTCCTGTTTTGTCACATGTTTATCTTTGCCTTGCCCTGGAATACCAGATATTTGCGGATGATCTAAAATTGTATGTTTCAGTTGAGTCCGGCGACGACTGTGAGCGACTACAGAGCGGGGTTGACGCGGTGCAGAGATGGTGTGTCGTTAGTGGTCTCTTGCTTAAAATGTTTGGTAATGACGATAAGTCGGAAGGTATTTCCACTAAACTATAAATATAATATTTGTATTAATGAGTTGCAAAGAGTGGAAACTTTCAGGGACTTGGGCGTTGTTCGTGATTCTAGGCTGAACTTCAGTCATCAGATTAACACATTGGTTTTTCAGATGGCGATGGAGATGATGGGGTTTGTAACCAGAAATTTTAAGTCTTTTCAGAATATTGTGACTCTTATTACAGTATTTAATGCATTGGTTAGAAGCAAGTTTAATTATGGGGCTGTTGTCTGGGCACCATTCTATAGTAAATATATTGTTGCTTTGGAGAGGGTTCAGAGGAAGATTTTGAAGTATAAATCTAGAAGAGTGGATAGCGTATACCCGCAGTTTGATATAGACAACGATATCTTGTTGGGAAAGTTCAATTTTCTGAGCTTGAAGAAGCGTAAAAATATAGCCAGGGGGATATTCCTATATAAGCTAGTTAATGGTAGGATTCAGTGTCCATCACTACTGAAAGAATTGAAATTTATTATCCCCAGATTTGCAAATCGGGTTGGTAACTTCTTTTACCTTCCTACGGAGTACACAAATGTATTGTATGCATCTGCTGTTTACAACGAAGTGTCCCACGCATGTGATCTCTCATGACTCAAAATGACTTCTTCCATACTTGTTTGAACCTACTTTTATAACTGTAATGATGTGTGACAAAATATTAATCATTGTGTTTATTAAACTATAAGGTTAATTTTAGTCTTGAGTTATTGTCTATATTGTATTGTTATATATTGATGTTGTGTAATAGTTATCGGCCCTATTAATTACTTTTGTTGGAATCAGTAAATAAAAAAATATCATTAAAATTTAAAAAAATATATATCTAAGAGACATATCTAATATTTTTGAGTAATGAAGATGCTACTTAATGAAGCTTTTTGCAATATCCTTGTTAAAAGCGTATTTTGGGCTACTATTAAACCCATTTGTTCATAATAATGCGAAAAATAACTACTTCAAACTATTTAATTATGTATCAGGTCAGGAAATAAGTTTTGAAAGCGACATCTAAGGAGCATCACTTGAATCAAGTATTGACCACCATTTGAAGCTTTATCTGTCATATGAACACACACATTATGGAATCAATTTTCCGGGATGCAAAAGGAATTTTGGTTATTGATTACCTTTAAACCGGTTAAACAATCACAGGAGAGTATTATTGCAATATTTTGAACCAGGTGGATAAGAAAATTCGTGAGAAAAGGCTCGGTTTGCATAAGAAAAAAATCATCTTTCATCATGACAATGCACCTGCTCACAGGCTGCAACAGCTAAACAGGTACGCATTGTTGGAACATCCAACCTATTCGCCAGATCTGGCTCTGTCTGACTTCCATCTGTTCCCAAACCTCAAAAGATTTCTACGTGGGAAGCGTTTTTTTTAATTCAAACGATGAGGTGATAGCATCCATAGATGGGTATTTTGAAGGCCTTCAGGAAAACCACTTCAGAGATAGGGTAAATGAATTGAAAAATCGCTGGAAAAAATGTATTGATGGATGGAGATTATACTGAAAAATAAATGTATCTCGAGTTCACACGACAGTAATTCGTCTTATTTTATTTCCGCTTTCAAAACTTATTGACTGACCTATATGCACGTAATTATATTATAGCAAGTGTTTTTTTATAGAGCGCATAGGTCAAAAAAACGTTAGTATATGTAAATTTATTTAATACAAAGTTTGTCCATCATTATTTTTTTTTCTACGTGTTATGGATATTTACATGTGTTTTATATGTATAATAGGACCTCCACGACTATTTTAAGCTAACATACTCGTAAAAGTTTGTTTAAAATAATAGGCAAATTTGTTTACCTAGAACTCTCGTTATAAATGTAAACTATCAAATAAAAAAAATTGAAGAGGACTTTCTACTTTGATCGGTTTAACTAATAGACAATATTTAGCAATTTTAAATTTCCTCGCTAAGTGAGATATTATATTTATAAAAAACACCATTAGAGATTTTTCAGATTTACTCACATTCAAGATATCTAGCTCACGAAAAACACAACTTTCAATTTCCGTCAGTTTTTCAGTCTATAAGTCTATCGATGTGTTGAAGTATCGGTCAGTCTGTCTTTCTGTTTGTTGCCGCAATAACTCTCAATAGTGTTATAAGAATTTTTCGTTAGTTTTGGTTGATAAAACGAAACAGATAAACACTATATAAGGATGTAACAGGAAGTTAGTTCAAGTTAGTATTACTTGCAATATTTTCAAGTAAAATTGAGTTGATTATAGAAAAAGTTTTAGAAATATATAAGCTCTCATACAGTCTAAACTTATTTCATAGTATTAACGATGAAAATATTGGGTAAATATCTATCGATTTTTGAGTAGAATGTAAGTATGGTAGTAAGTAATGTAGTGTTCCATTTTCATGAAGCACGATTATTTGTCCCTAAAGTATTTTTTCAAAGGTAATACCGTTCAAGATATTAAAAAGTTATTTTCAATAAACACCTTTTATTGGCTTTTTAGGTGTGCTAGACCCATAAAAAAAAAATATATAAAAATGTTGTTGTTGGTAGTTTTATATGATTAATGATGATACTCATTTTAGTTGTACAAAGAGCTAAAATCTAAACCAAAATTTTATGCTAAACCTTGGACCTCTCTATACAAACGAAAAAAAGTAGTAATTCTTCTAATTACCCCAGTTCACTTTATTGACTATTGAGACTTAATTTTTGAACTTCTTGAGTCAAGGAAATCTTAAAATATTTAACATAATGTGGTCAAAGCTGCCTATTTCAATATTTCTCAAATTCTTAATCTCTTTTTTAAGTAAAAAAATATTTATGTATAAAATTTGTATTGTTTCTAACAAGAAGGAAAAAAATTAGATTCCAGCACTCTACGTACTATTTCTGTTAAATCTGGAAAGAATGAAAAAATAATCAAATTTTCCTGACTGTACCTTAACTTACAAAACCTACAAAAATCATGAGAGTTCACTTTGGAAGTGTTTGTGCATGAATTGAAAATACCTAAAAATTCATCTTTCTATGCCCTCACCTGTATATTTCTTAATCCACTGTTTACTGTTATTTTTTTATTGAAAATTATAATAAAAATCCGAGGCTTTATTTCCACAAAAAAATTTCAAAATCTAAACAGATGTGCAGATAATTTTTTTTTTTATGTGTCTAGTACACGTGCTGCAGGAAAGTCCCTATAGCGCTCTAGGAGCGGCGTGTGTGCGGAAAAAGCGATTCACGTTGTTCTTGAATCGCTGTAAATTGTATTCGGTGGGAAACACAGCCCCGGGCAAATTATTCCAAAGGGATGATATTCTCCACATAAAAGACTGCTTGAAAAGCGTTGGACGCGGGAGTAACAAGCTGAACCTCATACGGATGTGAAGCACCAGCGCGACATGTATTTCTAACATGCACTGCTTGGGGAGGAATTAAGCGGGCTACATCCTTCGAACACTTTCCATGAAAATACTTGTAGAACAGACTCAAGTCGCCAACCGTTCTTCGATGTTCCAGCGAATCAAGGCCGCCGGTCAGTTCCGAGTTTCCAATCAGACGGACAGCTCTTCTCTGAACAGAATCCAACAAAAGCAGTGTATGTTTGGGAGCGGAGCCCTAAATATGGGAGCAGTATTCCATAGTTGGTCGAATTTGAGCTTTGTAAAGAATTAACAGTTGGTGTGGAGTGTAAAGCTTTCTGGTTCGAAACAATATTCCCAACTTTTGCGAAGCTCTCTATGCCCACAACATGTTAATGCCAGGACATATTTGCTCCCAAATTAACGCCCAACAAGTTGAGCGACGATGCTAGGAGAATGGAGTGCCCCGACATAACTATGTCGGGTTCAGCTACGTTAACGTTTTTAGAAACTGCTGCCTGGGTTTTTATGGCGTTAAATTTCACTTGGTTACTGTCACCCCAAGTTAGAATTTCTTCCAAGTCTTTGTTAAGTTGAACGACCTCCTGCTATCTGCGGATATTCGCCTGAGCAGCTGATGTCCGAACGTTCAAAGTGGATGAAGAGACAAGCGTACTGTCATCTGCAAAGCTGTAAATTAGATTCCCCATCTTTTCCAGCGTTCCAGCGATCGTTAATGTAAATGAGAAAGAGAGTAGGAGACAGTATGGAGCCTTGGGGCACACCGGCGTTGATAGAAATCCGTCGACCGCCACTCATAAAGAACGCTCTCTTAGGATACATGAGAGCCATAAACAGAACTTTTCAGACATACTACAAGAGCGTAGCTTAGCCAATAGTCCATCGTGCCAAACACGGTCGAATGACTTGGATATGTCAAGATCAACCTCTCGAGATTCTCCAAAAGTGTTCAATTGCGTTGTTCCAAACATGTGTTACATAAGTCAGAAGATCTCCTATTGATCTATGTTTACGAAAGCCATATTGGTGATCGCTAATAATATTGAATCGTTCAAGATTTTTAGACGATGCTGATTGATAACCTTTTCCATGACTTTCGTTATTATTGAAAGCAGTGCGACTGGTCGGCAGTTATTTGGCAAGGTCTTCTTGCCCTTTTTAGTTATCGGCTGAACTGTGGCACATTTCCAGCAGGACGGAAATATTCCCTTTCTGTAGTATAGATTGAAAAGTCTACAGAAAACTGATGTTAGTTCCCTTGCACAGTTTTTGAGAACTATCGCAGATATTCCGTCAGCGCCAGAAGCCTTTTTGGTGTCTAGCCTCATTAAAATACGCTTTACGATACGCTGTCTGAAGACAACATCGGGCATCCTTGACTGCAATATGGGAATAGTAGGTGGTGTTTTTTCCTTGGAAATCGGCAGTAGAATGTGAAGCAAAGAGTTCAGCCAGCAAGTTCGCTCTCTCAACAGGTGTGGTTGCAATGGAATTATCTGGCCGTGTGAGTGGTGGTACAGTGGATTTGGTGAAATTTTGACTAACTGCTTTAGCGACTGCCCAAAAGGACCTGGAATTGTTGGGACAAGCGAGAAGTTTGTTTCTAATTAGTTGGTTTCGTCGATAATTCCTTTGCATCTGTTCCGGGCACGAACAAAGGTGTTACGATTTATGGTGTTAAGATTTTTACGCCATTGTCGGTAGGCAATATGTTTAGAAGCAACAGCTTCTTTGCATTTTGGGTCAAACCAAGGCTTGCCGTTGGAAGGGCATTCCTTCGAAAAAGGGATGTAAGCTTCCATACCAGTCAAAATAACATCGGAGACCACCCTGGCGCAGTCAGATAGGTTGTCGGATCGAAAACAAACGTCCACCCAAGGGAAAGTTCGAACATATTCCATGAGATCTTTCCATTTAGCAGATTTGTAGTGCCAACTCTTGCACGGCCTAGGCGCCTCTCTGTCACTAATTGGTAGGATACTCGATGTCGAGAGCAGTTTATGGTCGCAAGAACCTAACGGTCTCGATCAGGGATCCGTGTTAGTTCGTCAATAACCTGAGTTAACCCACAACTGATTGAGAATGATTCAACTTCACGACTTTTGTTCATCGGTAGTATTTGAATATTTAAGCCAGTTGATATTGTGGACATTAAAGTAGCCCAGGATCGCAATTTCGGCACTTGGATAGTTAATTTATAAACTGTAAATTGTAATTTTGGACTGCTTTTTTATTATCTTACAGATGTTCACTAAGGCTACATACATTAGGTAACTACTTGGAAGACTGTTATTATCATTCCAAATTGATTCTTTTCAACGTACATATTTTAGCCCTCGACACCTTATTTGTGTTAATGCTGTGCGTTATAAGAATACTTGCAAGCATTACAAGTCATAAGAAACTTGGAAGTAAAAGATATATATTTTAATTGAATGAATGATGTTTTACGTCTGAATCAATTTTTTATCCCAGTTACATTCATTTGAATTTCCTATGTTAATTAGTTAATTTATTTGTTTGCTTTATTTTCCAATCATAAAGTTTCGGTAATATTGGCATTCAAAGTCAAGGACAAATTATTGCACCCAACATATCCATATTATAAAAATTTCTATCGTGTCTACTTGTCATTTTGTTTTATTTAATAATAATATTATTAATGGAATTGAGAAATTTCAACAAACTATGTATTTTTTTATCCATATTGGATAGAGAGCAAATAAAACTTTCTAGTTATATAATAAAACATAGTAATTAAACAATGTTTCGACCGTAAGAGTACATTAACAGCTTAAGTTGTTTCTTGATAATTTCGTGCATGCATCAATTCAAAATTAATACGACGTCATTAGCATCAGGTCAGCTAAATTAATTTAAACAAAACGTCCTTCACCAACTGGAATACGAAAACATTTTAAATAAATATACGACACTATTAACGTCAGTTTTATTTGTAATAAGATTTTAAGTTTTAATATAAACTAAGTATTTAAGTTTACTATAGATAATTTTTTGTTGTTAATTATGTGTCCTTTCATTTCGAAATTAAAACGTCCGTAAATTTTTGCACTATTTAGCCTATATGGCGTGAAAATCCTAACACCTTAAATCGAAAGATCTTTGTTCATGCCCGGAACAGATGCAAGGGAATTATCGACGAAACCAAGGAGGCACATAATCAACGAATCAGAAACAAACTCCTTGCTTGTCCCAACAATTCCAGGTCCTTTTGGGCAGTCGCTAAGGCAGTTAGTCAAAATTTTACCAAATCCACCATACCACCACTCACACGGCCAGATAATTCCATTGCAACCACACCTGTTGAGAGAGCGAACTTGTTGGCTGAACTCTTTGCTTCACATTCTACTGTCGATTTCCAAGAGCGGTTGCTCTTGACATATCCAAGGCATTCGACCGTGTTTGGCACGATGGACTGTTGGCTAAGTTGCGCTCTTATGGTATGTCTGAAAGGTTCTGTTTGTGGCTCTCATGTTTCCTCAGAGAGCGTTCTTTACGAGTGGCGGTCGACGGATTTCTTTCTAACACCCTCACTATCAACGCCGGTGTGCCCCAGGGCTCCATACTGTCTCCTACTCTCTTTCTCATTTACATTAACGATCTGCTGGAAAAGACCGGGAATCCAATCTATAGCTTTGCAGATGACAGTACGCTTGTCTCTTCATTCCCCTTGAACGCTCGGACATCGGCTGCTCAGGCGAATATCCGCAGACAGCAGGAGGTCGTTCAACTTAACAAAGACCTGGAAGAAATTCTATCTTGGGGTGACAGTAACCAAGTGGAATTTAACGCTACAAAAACCCAAGCGGCAGTTTTTTTTAAAAAAGTTAACGTTGCTGAACCCGACATAGTTATGTCGGGGCACTCCATTCCCCTAGCATCGTCGCTCAGTTTGTTGGGCGTTAGTTTAGGAGCAAATATGTCTTGGCATGAACATGTTGCAGGCATAGCAAGGAGAGCTTCTCAAAAATTGGGAATATTATTTAGAACCAGAAAGCTTTACACCCCACAGCAACTGTTAATTCTTTACAAAGCCCAAATTCGACCAACTATGGAATACTGCTCCACGTTTGGGGCTCCGCTCCCAAACATACACTGCATTTGTTGGATTCTGTTCAGAGAAGAGCGGTCCGTCTGATTGGGGACCCGGAATTGACCGGCGGCCTTGATTCGCTGGAACATCGAAGAACGGTTGGCGACTTGAGTCTGTTCTACAAGTATTTTCATGGAAAGTGTTCGAAAGATGTAGCCCGCTTAATTCCTCCCAAAGCGGTGCATGTTAGAAATACACGTCGCGCTGGTGCTTCGCATCCGTATGAGGTTCGGCTTGTTTACTCCGCGTACGACGCTTTTCAAGCAATCTTTTATATGGAGAACGTCATCCCTTTGGAATAATTTGCCCAGCGCTGTGTTTCCCACCGAGTACAATTTACAGCGATTCAAGAACAACGTGAATCGCTTTTTCCGCACTCGTGCCGCTCCTGGAGCGCTTTAGGGACTTCCCTGCAGCACGTGTGCTAGACCAATAAAAAAAAAAAAAATAAAAAAAAATAACTGTATAGAACTAATGTACTGGATAATATTTTAATGGCTTTTAGTACATTGTTTTTTTAAGTTAGGACCAGACAGTACTGACATTTTCTATATGATGAGATGAACCAGTCCAGACATAAAATGTCTTATTTATCTCCAGTTTCAACAAGAGAAGACCCTGTTTTTACCTAAAAAAATATTTCTTGCTAAAAATAGTGCTTGGATAGAACAAATTTTAATAAGGCTCTGAAGAAACTGGAAAGGGAGGACATAAACCCCCTTTAAATGAGGGTTCAAAGAGAACCAAGCCAACGAATACACAAGATAAACGATCCTGCATTCTTCGAGTAAAACTAATTCGAAATTACAAAACGCGCAATCCGATATAAAAATAGCGTTTAAGAAATGAGAAATAGATAAATAGGAACAGTTTACGTCTGTGAAAGCGTCTCCTATATTTTTAGTCGCTCAGTTTACATAGCACCAATATAATATTATATAAAGAGAAGACAAAGTGCTATTTTCATCTGACATGAAAATAATAGTAGCTGAAAGAAAACATTACTCTTATGTCTAACATATATCAGCGAGTGACGTATCAGCAGATATTATTGCCATGATGTGCTTAAAATTAAAAAGAAATTGGCACAATTATTTCTAATCAGCAATGGAGTTTTAAAGGTTCTTTCGGCTATTCGGAATATAAAGAAGGAAAAGACTTACATCTGGCGTTTCTGAAGGATCTATACAAGAGCAAAATATTCAGTAGAATATAGATAATGCCGCCCTATGGGAAGACAGTTTGTGCAAGAGATGGCTAGAAATTATAACAATTGAATATTGAAAACCACTGACCAAAAGTACCTGGAATTGTTGAAACATCCAAGAAGTTTGCCTTTAATTCTTTGATTGTGTGCCTTCTTGGTTTCATTATTTATTTGGTTGATGGTATGATTTATTACGATAGAGTTTTCACGCCATTGTCGCCAGACCAGATGTTTAGAAGGAACAATTTCTTTGCATGTTTGATAAAGCCAATATTTGCCGTTGGAAGGGCATTTCCTCGAAAAAGAAATATAGGCTTTCACATCAGCTAAAATTGCATCGGAAACTTCTATAGCGGAGGTATAAAGGTCGTAGGATCTGAGACAAAGGTGTAACCTAGGAAAAGTTTGAAAATATTTTATGAATTCTTCCCATTCAACAAGGTCCCAAATTTTTCACGATTTATGTGTCTCTCATATTGGTTCTTCGCTAAGCTGAGTAAGGCAGGAACTGATTGAGAGAGATTCAGCGACCCGGCCCTGCTTGTTACTGGTATTTGAATATTTAAGCACCTTTATGTTGTATACATTTAAATCATCCAGCATGGCAATTTCGTCACTAATATGGTAAATAATCGATAGTGTCTGCAAGAGAAGCTAAAAGTGTTCTAAAGTTAGTATCACTTGGTGGTCGATAGATGGATCAGATAATTCTTACGATTTCATGAGTTGTTATTTTTAACCACACAACTCCGAAGTTTCAGGTCTCTAGAGCCTTCTTACCTTGGTGAGAGAGATCGCTTCTGACAAAAAGGCAAATTCTAAACTTACACTGGTCGATAAACTGACCCTAGTTTGATAGAGAGTGAGTATATTAGCTTTATTTGATTGCAGGTGTTGTGCACTGAGTTTATGTTAGAGTTTAAACCTAGTACATTGCAAAAATCTCCTTTAAAAATTTTGATCTCCTCTTGTTGATGACCTCGAACCCGTCCTGACTGGAATATCTGAAAGAGGAGTTATTTTATCTCTGAAATTTTTTTAATCTAGAAGTTTATCCACACATAAGCATTAGTACCATTTTCGTGCAATTCACTAATTCATAAAATCTGGCTCATAAAATGTTTTATGTGTGGTTTAACCTCAATAGATTTGAATAATATAGGTAAGTGTATAAAAGTACCTGATTCTACCCTAAACTTATATATACTTTTATTCCTAATGCTCGGATTCGATTTTTTGAGTGTCTTCGCTTAACAAGAAAAAATATTGAAATAACAGAAGAGACTAGCCAACAATTCAAGTCACAACTAAGATAGATTATAAAGAAAATAAATCCTCAAATACTCGATGATACTTTTGGTCTATAAGATAGTAATACATTGACCTATTAGTGTAGAACATGCTTTATTGTACATTAAAGAGAGGATGCTTATAAGATATAGGGAAGGCATCTCGAGAAAACTTTTGAGTGAACACAATAATAAGGATATGTTCATTACACTGTTAATATCAACGGATTTTCGTATCTCCAGTATGCACCAAAGAAAAAAAAACATTCATCAATACTCAGGTGACATGTATCTATTAAAAGTTACCGAGTTAAGGGTTTTATTCATTAATAGAAGTTGAATCAGCAGTGCTAATTCCTTAAAATATATTAAACCTCTTCTTTGATCAAAATGATCCTTATATTGATATAAAAATAGGTAACTTAAATGCCTTTTATAATATATAACGTAATACCAAGAAAATATTGTCAACTTTTAGTATCATCGATCTCTCTGTGAAGCGTTTCAAATTAAATGTCCCTTAAGTTCGCCCAGCAGTTGATGTAATAATACCAGATACTTCAATGAAGTGCCCACTTTTAAAACCTCAATAAAATCCTTTTAAATAAATGTAAAACCTAAATTTATTTATTGTTTACAAAAAAGAGTTTTGTATTAATGTATATAAAAATGATCTCATAAAAAGCAATTATTTGACTAATTAATTATTAAATATAAATTTTATAAAATCAAATAAACAAATTAATTTAAAATCAGTAAAACTAATAATACGTTGTTTAACTACACAATATAAAATAATCCATTTACTCTAAATTAATTCCATCTTTTTTAAGTTCTGCTTTGTACTTCTTTTTGTAACTTCCTTCCTTGTCGTATTTGTCTTCAAGGTCTTTCCACCATTCTGGTTTATTGTCAATTAAATGACGCATAATTTTTCTGCTTCCTTTCTTTTGAGTTTCACTACATTTGGAGCAGTCGGTATGAAGGGCGTCTGGGAGATGTTCTAAAATAAATAGTTGAGAAAGGTAGAAATAGCATACGAGCAACTTTTTTAATATGGCAATGTCAATCTTTAAAATTATATGACCAACATTTACTATTTTTAATTATGATGTAAAGAAGCGTTAGACATTAAATTTCGAGGTTTGCTTGATGCAAGTTAAATATAATTTTCTTAATATAATGTCAAAAAATTAATAGAAAGCATTCACAGGATAATTTTTAAATTATTGAATATTTTTCCTGAAATATTTGTTATTAATACTGCATAAACTAACAGATTGCGAACGTTTATTCATTGAGTAGTAAAAATAGAATTTGTAGTGATTTTTAAAAAGATATATTAAAAAAATATTTTTGAATGGACACTAGTTCTCAAAAAAAATGTAGCTGCCTGAACTTATATTTTTTAAACAGCAAACTATGCATGTTATAATATTCTTTTTCTTTTATATTCTTTAAAATATATTAGAAATCTTAGAAATGTTTTACAGATTTTTAACAGTTTCAACATGATTTGATATTTTGATAGACTACAGCATTTAAGATTGATGTATAAGAAAGAAGTATCAATATTGGCTGGAAAAGATTAAAAAGAAATATTGAAAATGCAGCAGTTGAAATACAAACAGAATAAAACACCGCGATTTCCTCAAAGAAATCACGGAGCGAACAGAAAAAGGAAGTAAATTATTTGACGCCAAATCCTGCAAAACCGTATACAAATTTAAAAGAAGTCCACAAGGCTACCACATTATTACTCGGGCTAATAAAAAACCAGCACTGGACGATTTTTATAAACATAATGAAACGGGACTTTAATGGGCTATACTAACCTATATAGAATTTATTCAATAGTAAAAGAAAAGAAGCTGATGAGCTAACAAGAATTTATTACCTTCAAAGAGAAAAATAGGTGAAATATTTAACACGCCTTCCCAAAAAGAAATAAAAATTCTATAAATAGTAATAAACGATAAAGTTTCGAAATAAAAAACATGTAAAGCTTTAACAATCGAAAAATAGAAAGTTCGCCCAAGTCGATATTATTAAGCTGTTCAAATATAGTGGAAGAAAACTTCTCAACAAGTACAATATACAAAAACTTTACCCAAAATATAATTCCACATGAATGGAGAGAATATAATCTTGGAAGGAAGATAAAAAGGTATCAGTAAACTATAGAGGGTCTAACTACAACTCTAAAATAAAGTTAACAACCAGAATTAACGAGCATGTTTCATGACCCGAAAAGCAACAGGGGATGAGACCAGAAAGGTCTTACAGGAATGCCGGGTCATCCTAATTCAAAATACCAAAAAATTTATAGAATACGATATGTAAGTATTGACTTGGAAAAGCCTTCGATCGAGTACAACTAGAAGACGTAGTCCATCGTTTAACAGGAATATTGCTGATTTAGATAGAGTACTTCTTTTTTTAAGGGTCTAGCACACTGCAGGGATATCCTTAAAGCCTTAAAGGAGCGACGCGTGTGCGGAAAAAGCGATTCATGTTGGTCTTGAATTGGTCTAAATTATACTCGGTAGGAAACACAGACCCGGGCAAATTATTTTAAAAGGATGTGATTTGCTACATAAAAGACTGCTTGAAAATGGTTGTATGATGCTGAACCTCATACTAACACAATGTTTTAGCACGAATTGTATTTCTGGCATGCACTACTCTGGGAGGAATTAAGCGGACTATATCCATCAAACATCTTCCATGAAAGTCCTTGAAGAATAGAGTTAGGTCGCCAATCGGTCTTCGAAGTTCCCAGAAATCAAAGTTACTGGTGCTCTTTTCTGGATAGAATTCAAGCTTATAATTGAGAGAAGAGCCCTGGACATGGGCGCAATATTCCATCATTGATTAAGTTTTGAATAGAATAAAAAGTTGTTGTGGAGTGTAAAGCTTTCTAGTTGAAAATAATATTTCTAGCTTTTGAGAAGCTTTCTTTGTTATGATTGTAACATATTCATACCAAGATATATTAGCTGTCAAGCAACACCCAGCAAATTGAATGACGATGCTAGAAGAATGGAGTATCCCGACATATGTATGTCAGATTAGGCAAAGTTAATTTTTTAGAAAAAATTGCAGCCTATGTTTTTGTGACATTAAATTTTTTTTGGTTAGTGTCACCCCAAGAAAGAATTTCTTCCAGCTCTTTGTTAAGTTCAACGACTTCCTGCTGTCTGTGGATATTTGCAATGGCTAGTTGACCTTTGCTCATGGAACATTAACCCGGCCTGAGGGAACCAGAGACGTCTCCTCTGATTCCACTCAGGTAATTTTTAGCGTCCACGTCGCGGGGGTGGGCCTTACTCTATGAGTAGGTGGCTAAGTTCTGCTGAAGACCGAGTATAGCGGGGTATAACGCTAATCCCTTGCCCAGGGATACGGGCCAAGACCGTACCGGCGGTGAAGGTGGAGAGGATGGACGGATCCGGCATAAGTGGCAACCCAGCTTTTGGGGGCAGTATAGAAGAGGAAATACCCTTTTGTCCTAGAGGCGGAAGAACCAAGTAACTGGTCAACGGCATAGTATCAGGCAAGCAAGGGGAATCTACCTGATTATTTTCGCATGAGAGTACTATGTGAGATGGATCAGCAGATTACCAATGTGCTATGTGACCCGACTAGCGATCGGCGTTGTGTTGGTTACGGGCTCACCAGTGTGAAGTTGACTACCGAGCATGCGGATATGATCGACCAGCCACCGCAGGCGAAACGGGTTGCTGAAGGGGAACAGTTATAATTGCGTGGCGAGGTTACGTTGAGTACCTGGAACGTAACAGGATTCCTGCAGACAGGGAAACTTCATATTCTGGAAAAGAACTGTTATATGAGAATAAAAATAGCCATCCCTAAAAAAAAAAACAAAAAAACAAGAGAATTACAGTGTGAGACACTGTATGTACTCTTTTCCAAACAATAATCAACTATAACATTCCAGAAGATACAGAGAAAACGTGGACAGATATTAAGAAGTGGATAACAAGTGCTGTTACACTATGCTCAGCAAAAATACAAAAACACCCTCAAAAACATTGGTTGACCGATGATACCCTAAAGCTTATAGAAACAAGAAGAAATATAATTTTAACAAACGACACACTAGATCATCAGGAAAGAATCAAATCAATCAATCAAGAAATCAAGGTGGCTTGTAAAAAGGACAAAAACGCATACTTGAATAATATATGTGAGAAGCTAGAACAACATGCTACAAACAGTCGACCACAAGAACTTTATGAAAAAGTAAGATACCTATCGAAAAAAACCTAAAATACAAATAATCAGAGATAAGGAAGGTAGAACAGTCACCAATATGCCATTGACGTTTGGAAGGATTACTATAAAGAACTTCTTGTGCCTCAACTGGTGGACGGCTGCATCGTCGACAACGAAACTGCAGAAAGACAAGAGCCTTGTATTCTCAAATCTGAAGTCAGGAAGGCTATACAAAGGTTAAATAACAGAAAAGCAGCAGGTACTAACGAGATAACTGTGGAAATAATAAAGATGATGAGAGAAACCACCGTGACTATGCTACATCAACTGTGTAGTGTGGTCTGGGAGACTGGAAGATGGTGCGAAGTTGCATCTATACCCTTGCATAAGAAAGGATCCCCTTTGGATTGCAGCAACTATAGAACAATCGCTCTGGTATCATATGCTGCTAAGGCGTTTCTCTGGATCCTAAATGAAAGACTCAAAAGGCTTCATTCCGCGAAGAGGGACTAGAGAACAAATTCTAAACATACTCCAGATAATAGAAAAAGTCCGGGAATTCCAAATAACAACCTATATCTGTTTTATAGACTACTCTAAAGCCTTCGACTGTATATAATGGAACAAACTCTGGTCGATTCTAATCAGCATGGGAACACCTATACATCTTGGAAACTTTATCCGATCCCTGTATAAGAACACAGATGGCAGAATTAAACAGAATAATTCTTTTTCCTTTCCTTTTAACGTAGAAGTTGACATCAGACAGGGGTGTATTCTGTCACCCTTACTTTTTAACATATGTATATAGTGAACATATAATGATGTCAGTTTTGGATGGCTGGAGTGGGGGTGTAAAAATCGGCAGGAAAAAAGCTAAGTAACCTTAGATATGCGGATGATACTGTTATATCTGTAACTTCAATACAATGCCTAGAATCAATTATGGAGCGCCCGGAAATCACTAGCAAAAACTATTGATTGAAGATTTCGTAAATGAAATTGCTGGTTTTCACTGTTGTAAACCATTTCAACCATTTGGGATCCCTTATAACTAACAATGGTGGCAGTGAAGCGGAAGTAAGAAGACGTTTAGCTATAGCTGGGAACTCGACGATCAAACTCACTAACATCTGGAAAGATCTAGCTGTCACAAAAACACAAGGTTAAGATTGTGGTGGTGAAGAATTAATAGCACAATATCCAATTTAAGCTGTATGAAACAAGTGTGTTTCTCATGTTGTATCCTACGTCAGTAAATGTAGCAAGCAAGGCAAGTGACAGAGTCAAAATAACACAACAATAACAATAATAAAGTATTGTTTTAACTTTATCGCTCTAGTCGCGTCCTGAAAGTGAACTAAAGTCGGTCCCAAACTAAGTAAAACCTAGAAAAATGAACATTCAGCCTGATATTCCACATAGCAACTTACTCATCGGAAACATGGACCATTAAACAAGCCGATAAGAGACGAATTGATGCGTTTGAGATGTGGGCATATTGAAAAATCCTCAGGGTATTATATACCAAACACCGTACTAATGTATCTATTCTTGAAGAGCTTAGTATAAATTATCGACTTTCAAATAAAATTAATAGACTGTACCTGAAATATTTTGGTCACATTATGAGGAAAGTAGATGACGTAGGAAAGCTTGTAGTAACGGATAAAGTAGAAGGTAGTAGATTAAGGGGACGGTCTCCTACAAGATGGTTCGACCAAGTAAGATCACTCCTTGGCATGGGTATGCACGAGTCAAGTCAGGTCGCGCAGGATCGAGATGCCTGGAGAATGACTGTTGAGGAAGCAACTGCTTAGTGTCAAGGATACTCCTGTTTTGGTGAAAGGATTGAGAGAGAGAGAGATGTCCAAGCATTCAAAGTCAATGAAGAAATAAGCGTACTGTCATCTGCAAAGCTGTAGATTGGATTGCTTATCCTTTCCAGCAGACCGTTAATCTAAAAGAGGAAGAGAGTAGGAGACAGTATGAGACGTTGGGCACATCAGCGTTGATAATGGAGGTATTAAAAGGAAATCCGTCGACTGCCACTGGTAAAGAATGCTCTCTAAGGAGACACGAGAACTATTAAAACAGACGGTAAGATCATAAGATCGTAGCTTAGCCAACAATTTGCCATGCCAAGCAAGGCCAAGGTTCAGATATATCAAGTACTACCGCTTGAGATTCCTCAAAATAGTCAATTGCGTTGTTCCCAACATGTGTGACATTAGTTAGAAGATCTCCAGATCTTGCTTACGAAAGCCATACTGATGGTCGCAAATAATATTTAGTCTGGCTAGATATTTTAGAAAATGCTGATTGACAGCTTTTTCCATAACTTTTGATATAATTAATAGCAATGCGACTGATCGGTAGTTGATTGGCAAGACCTTCTTGCCTTTTTTGGATATCTGCTGAACTGTAACGAATTTCCAGCAGAAGCATCCCTTTTTCTAGGATAGGTTGAAAAGTCTACAGAAAACTGGTGTTAGTTCATTCACGCATTTTCTATATACTAGGACTGATATTCCATGAACCGAGGTTTAACCTCAATAAAATATGTTTTATGTCCCGCTACCTGAACACAATATCATGGTGTTTTTTCTTGGAACTTGGCAGTAGAATGTGAAGCAAAGGATACAGCTAACAAGTTGGTTTTCTCAAGAAGTGTTGTCGCAAAGGCTGGCCGTGCCCGTGGTGGCATAGTGGGTTTAGTGAAATTGGTCTTGGCGACCGACCAAAAAGACCTGAAATGGTTAGGGTCGATAATTTCTTTACATTTGTTGCGGGCACGAACGAAGATGTTACGATTTATGACGTCAGGATTTTCACGCCATCGTCGGTAGGCAAGATATTTAGAAGCAACAGCTTCTGTGCATTTTCGATCTAAACAATGCTTGCCTTTGGGACGCCATTTCTTCGAAAAAGAAATGTGAGCTTCCGTGCCAACCCAAATGACATGAAAAGCATCCTTAGCGCAATCAGATTGGACGTCAAAAACAAACGTATAATCAAGGGAATGTCTCTCTGTCAGTGATCGGTAGAATACTTGATGTCGAAAGCAGTCTATGGTATGTATATAGATATGCATATATGTAAATAATATTATTATATAGAGATAAACTCTAGATTTAATGAATAATTCCCTTGAACTCCAGAATTAATAGCACAATATCCAATTTAAGCTGTATGAAACAAGTGTGTTTCTCATGTTGTGTCCTACGTTAGTAAATGTAGCAAGCAAGGCAAGTGACACGACATAAGTGACAAAGTCAAAATAACACAATAAATGTATTGTTTTAACTTTGTCGCTCTAGTCGCGTCGTAAAAGTGAACTAAAATCGGTCCCAAACTAAGTAAAACCTAGAAAAATGAGCATTGTTTCTATGAAAATCTAGAACGCCTTATGTAAGAATTAGTCGATATACGTAATTTTTAAAGATTTCTAGAATATTATCGACTTTAGTCTTAATACATTTTTATAAAATTTTAAACTTCAAACAAAACAGTCGAAAAAAATCCAACAATACAAATGTTTCAGTTAATAAAAGAAGTTTTATAACTGATATAAATTTATAAAATATAACATAGGAATATTTTACCCGCAAATCATATGAAATTAACACAACAAAATTTTAGTACATTTTACATTCGCATAAACAATTTTACGCAATTCTAAATATCCTTTCTTACTTGAAAATTTAGTTTTGTTTTAAAATAAAATATATATAATCGTTGCTGTATGATTACTAGAAAAAAACCTAATTTATTCCTAAAAATAAAATAAACACAAACGTAATGTGTGTACATTAAATTATTAACAAAACAACACCCGGATATTGACAGATTACCGAAATTTCGTAATGCGGCTTGCTTAAATTTAAGTAGCCATCGTCATTATATAATTCTGAAAAATTGAATACGTTGTGTTCATTAGCGCAAAAACTTGTTTCTTCTTATTTTTGTGTTTTTTCCTTAATCAAAATTTAATTTATCACACAGATATTCAAAATGCTTCCAATAAATGTTGTTGCCCTAATTTTGAGTAAATTGGTAGCGATTTTCAATGATTACAAGATATATTATATTGAAATACTACAGCTACGAGGGTTGTATGGTAAGTACCTGACCTCTGTCAGAGATGGCGCTACTACTATATAAAAAATTATATTTTTCGAAAACATAATCTGTTAAATTTTTAAGTCGCTGCATGATTTACTTTGTGAGTGGCAGTCATTTAAATAAAATAACTTTTGTGATTTTAAAAAATGAAAAAACTTGAATATCGAGCAGTGATAAAATATTTGTTTTTGAAAAAGAAAATGAATGATGAGATAAAAGCGGAACTCTGCGAAGTTTATGAAGACTCTGTACCTTCGTTATCGACCATAAAATATTCGACAGCTAAATTTAAACGCGGCCTTAAAAGCATTTTTGATTACGAACGTCCAGGACGTTTAAATGATGTCACAACATAAGAAATAATTGAAAAAATCCACGATATAGTGATAAATGATCGAAGAGTGAAATTGCGCGAGATTGCTGAGACTGTGGGCATCTTAATTGATAGGGTGCAGCACATTTTAGAATCCATTAGGCTATAAGAAAGCTTTCATCAAGATGGATACTGCGATTGCTCACAATTGACAATAGACACGCAAGTGTATCAACTTTAAAAGAATGTTTGGCGATGTTACACGCAATCGGAATAATTTTTGTCGTCAATTCTTAACTGTTGGCAAAACATTCATCACAGCACACTAGAGACCAAAAAACAGTCGAAACAGTGGGTTTTCCGTGGCGAACCGGTGCCAAAGAAGGCCAAGGCAACTTTATCGGCCAACAAAGTCATGGCCACAGTGTTTTAGGATGCACGCGGCATAACCTACGTCGATTACCTTGAAAAGGGGAAAACGATTAATGGAGAGTATTATGTCAAGTTATTGGATCGTTACAACCCTACTGTGAAAGAAAAATGTCCGAATTTGGCGGAGAAAAAAATTCTATGCACGCGTGCACACTTGTGCCATCGCATGGCAAAATTCCATGAGTTAGCGATTATTTCCTATTTCCAAATATGAAAAAATGGTTCGGAGGAAAAAAAATTGGTTCAAACGATGAGGTTATTAAATTGCTAAGGAAGATTTAGAAATTTGAAACATATCCACTTAAACTGTGAGTTGACATTCTTATGTGGAGCTAAAAATAAAGATTTAAATCGAGAAAGTATACAGCCACAGAAAATATAGCTATCACTACAAACGGACAAACACGTGGGACAAAACCTAGCCGCAAAACGAAGCCGGCTGACTACCCCCGGATTATTAAAATGTGCCTCGTTGAGTTTTTTGGAGATGCCGTGTAAATGTAAATTATATTATATATTATATGTAACACTAATAGTGAAAAATGTGGAATCTCTAAGAACCTCGTCGGGGCACATTTTAGCGATCCGGCGGTAGTCAGCCGGCTTCGTTTTGTGGCGACATTTTGTTCCACGTGTTTGTCTTTCTATAGCGATAGACTTATATTCTGTGATACAGCTTCACTGTGCCGCACTCGGCATATTCAAAAACTTCACCAAAAATATATTTTTCTCCTTTCTATGCTAACATCTTTTTATCCATATAACACTTAACTAACGTTACAATTAACGTAGAAAATTCTTTTTGAAAGATTTCCCCACCTATGATTATACTTACTTTTTAATTCAGCACCGTCAGGCGTACACTTTCCTTTTTCCAGAAGACAGCTTACATAATTTTTCATTAATCTGTCACTTTTTACAATTTCATCTAAATCTACATTGTCATACTTAGTAGTATATTTATCATTAGCCAAAACTACAGCTAAAAGGGTTGTAAGGAATAATATGCACAGCTGAAAAATATAAAGCAAGATTTGAAAACCATCTGAAAATCAAGAATATTAATTAAATCGAAGATTTTGATACAATACTACTTTTTGGGTTAAAGGTCGTTTTTACATTTAATATGTAGGTACAGTTCTAGTCATAAAAAATACGTTGTCGTTTGCAAATCAATTGATTATTACAATAATTTAAATGGTGTATGAGATATGTTGCAGTTGTATTTGTGGATCGACGATTGTTGGTATAAAATACGGCACAGTTTTCAAAAATATTTATTTTTACTTATCATTGTATTTATATTTTTGCAAGTTGAAAAGGCATTTTTTTAATTTTCCACAAATACCTCACTTATCTAATAAATATATTAATCGAAAAATGAGGCAGAAAGAACATTTTTTGAAAACTTAACGTACCGTCATGTAGGTGTAAAATTAATAGCATAAATGAATTTTTTATAGATAAAGTAAATATTTAAAAATAATCTGGACAGGAGAGTCATTTCCTTCTTGAACACTGCCGGCTTCGGTAGCGTTTGCTGGCCTCGGTAGCGTAGTCAGTTAAGATCCTAAATATGAAACCAATGGTTGCTGGTTCGATTTCAGCATTCGACTGGATGCGCGTGTGTGTATTTTTATGTAAAAATTAATACAGAAACGCAGTAACGCCCGTGATAGAACGACCGCGTGGTCTTAAAAGCACTGTGACATACAAATGTGTATGTTTTGGCACCTGGGCATCGCTAAGGGTATTAGGATATCCCCGTCAATACATATCTCATTAGAGATCTAGTAAGAAAAAGAGGGAAAGGTGGACTATAATATAAAAGATTACTTGAAGGTGTATTAGTCCAGATAATAAAATATATGTACATTTTTTCATAGCAGTTAGTATTCACTAAATTTGGAATGTACAGTATGGTTCAAACAAAGTCCGTAATAACTATTCACTTACGCAAAGAGAAATATATTCTTGGTTCAAAATAAATATATTAATTTACTACTTTACACTTTACTTTACAAATGAACATGTGTTTCGAAAATACAATTATACTTTAAAAGGATAATTTTTTTTTTTAACTCCTAGTAATTACATATTTAAAAGAAAATTATTATTATTATTCTTGAAAAAACAAACATAAGTATTTATTGTTAAATATAATTCTTTATTGACACAAGAAATATCTTGATAAAATAATTTTTTTAAATTGAATCATTTATTTAATAACTAGAAATTTTTCCTTAAGGACCAACATTTTATTAAGACCATTTCCAAAAATATATTCATTTTTTCCTGAAATTACAGATGTTTTGAGAAAGATTAATCCATCAAAATAAAATTTAATTTTTTTAGAAAATATTAAATATCTGACAAATATTTAAAAATTTTACTTCGTGATAATCCAAAGAATTTTTTGTGACTAAAGTGTGTATAAAGTAAATAGTATAGTATGGGTAGCAAGTAGCACTCTTCTGGGATCCCGGTAGGAGACAGGCTGCTGCAGGACTTAGCGGCCCTGCCCTGCCCTGCCCTAGCTACTGATTCTGTTCAACTTTCCATTCCAAGAAGAAATCAGTCCATCTTCCCTTACCCTACCTTCCTATTATTTTCAACCCTGAACAACGGTAGCTGGTTGTTCAAAACGGCCCACAAGCAGAGGTCAAGGGAACCAGAATGGTTGTGAAGCAGATAGCAGATGGCTTGGTGAGAGTCACTGAAGCGGCATTTACACAGCGGTGTAGAAGGCAACGGAAAACCACTACACTATTTTTTTTTCCAAGGAAATCACAATGCCGACAAAGATAGAAGAAAAATCCCTCAGTCCCGGGCACCCCTTAAGTGGGGAGAAGGTGCGAAGAATCCCCCGGTGGAAATCAAAAAGGAGAATATGAACTTGGAATGTCAAAGGTTTGCTTAAAGCGGGCAAAGTTGCAAATCTGATAGGAGAGATGAAAAGACTCCACATCGATATATTGGGATGTAGTGAAGTGAGACGGCCGAACACGGGCACCTGCAGGATTGAGCGCTACACCGTTTGTTACTCGGGAGATGTAACCACTGAAAATAAAAACTGAGTCGCAATAGTCTGGTTTCAGAAGAAGTGGCAAGAATAGCGCAAGGATTTTTACCGATCTCAGACTAAATAATCTTGATTCAAATAAATTGCAGACCCCACAAATTTAACATCATACAAGTCTACACCCCAACATCACAAAGTACTGATGAAGAAATCAAAATATTTTATGAAGATTTAAATAAGACTCTACAACACCCTAAGAAAAATAAGATAAACATGATCATGAGGGATTTCAATGCCAAAGTAGGAGATGTGAAAGAAGAGGATATTGTGGGGAATTATGGCTTGGGCAAACGTAATAATAGAGGTTAGAGGTTGATCCAGTCCTGCAGAGAAAAGCACCACTATTATGAACACTTACTTTCAATTGCCACCCCGACGGTTATATACGTGGAAAGCTTCTGCAGATGGAAAAGATAATAAAAATCATCCGAAATCACATCATAGACTACATAACCATCAATAGAAGAAAACGAAATATAATCAAATCTGCCAAAACCTATCCTGGAGCAGACATACCTACAGACCATAATTTGATGCTTACAACTATCAAGATTAGACTAAAAAAGTTAAAACATGAACAAACAATAACAAATATTAACATAGACAAACTCAAAGAAGAAGTAATAAGGATGCGGATTCATGAGGAGATTGGTCGAAGTCTGGATGCAAACAAGCTGGGAACTCATCAGACACCGGAAGAAAAATTGCACCATATCAGAGAAACACTGGAAGAAGTAATGGAAAAAGCACCTGAAACAAAATACAGCAAAAAGAAACAATCATTGATGCCGGACGAAATATGGGATATGATGGAAGTAAGAAGAAAGTATAAGAACGATGATATTAAATACAAAGAAACGCACAACCTAATGAAAAGAAAGATAAAGGAGGCTAAAGACATGTGGCTAAATGAACAATGCCCAGAAATAGAAGAATTAAAAAACAAATACTACACATTTAATTTACATAAGAAAATCAAAGAAGCTGCTAGACAGAGATTACAAAGGCAACCACAAGTAATAGAGGATAAAGAAGGTAACTACTACTGAACATACAAGAAAGAATATATAGATGGGAATATAGGAGAGGATATAGGGGAAATGTATAGTGATACAACTAGACAACATAATACAAATAAGCTTAATACAACGGGCCCACCCATAAATAAAGACGAAATATTAGCAGCAGCAAATCAGCTTAAAAACAAAAAGGCAATAGGAGAAGATAATATACCTACAGAAATCATTAAAATATTTCTTGAAAAACATATGGATATTATACAAGACCTCTTCAACAGCATATACAACACAGGTGATGTACCTCATGATTGGTTGACATCAATTTTTATACAAAAAAGAATAACCCTAGAAAGTGCGAGGAATATCTGAATGAACTACCGTCTAATGAACCACATCTTGAAACTGTTCCTTAAAATAATCCACTAAAGAGTATAGAAGAAACAGGACAAACATCGTGCCGCTTTAGGAACGGACTAGGAGCGAGCGACGCACTATTCTCCATCCGCATTCTAATTGAAAGATGTAGCAATGTCAACTCTGATGTTTATTTATGCTTCACAGATTTCCAAAAAGCCTTTGATATGGTAAATCATGAGAAAATAATGGAAATACTACAATCGTGTAACACTGATGACAAGAACTCACAAATAATATCAAGTTTATACTGGAACCAGAATGCCAAAATAAAAGTTAAGAATCGCATGTCCAAAGAAATAAAAATAAAGAAAGACGTTCGTCAGGGGTGTATTTTGTCACTCCTGTTGTTCAATGTCTATTCGGAGGAAATCTTCAATAAAGCACTTTCTAATAAAAAAGATGAAGTTACAATTAATGGTGTTTGTATGTAAATAACCTCCATTACGCTGATGATGATACTGTCATTCTAGCGGACAGTGAAGAAGGCATACAAAGACTCATGAATGGAATTGTTGATTCATGTGAGGAATATGGAATGAAACTGAATACAAACAAAACAGAAAACAATGGTGATTAGTAAGAATACTAATACAAACATAAATATTAAAGTACATCAACACACTTGAAAGGGTGACAAAAATAACGTACTTAGGAAGAGTAATTACTGAAGATTGGGACCACTCTATTGAAACACGCTCAAGAATTGAAAAAGCACGAAGCTCCTTTAATAAAATGCGCACCATACTCTGTAACTGACAAATAAACTTAAAAACAAAAACAAGAGCGCTTAGATGCTATGTGTTCTCGGTCATGTTATACGCACACATGCCGCTTCTGGAGCGCTTTAGGGACTTTCCTGCAGCACGTGCGCTAGACACATAAAAAAAACAATCACAGAGACAACACAACAAAGAATGGAGTCATTCGAGATGTGGTGCTAGTTGATTCCAGCTGTTAAAGAAAGACAAATTACTTACTTTGGCGATATTATAAGAAGCCAAAAGTATGAGCTTCTGCAACTTATAATTGAAGGAAAAATAATCGGTAGGCAAGGACCACGAAGGCGCTGCAACTCCTGGTTGAAAAACTTACTAGAATGGACAAACATGACATCTACTGAACTGTTTAGAGCGGCAATAGATAAAATCAGATGAGCAAATGTGATCGCCAACGTCCTTAGTAGATAAGGCACACTAAGAAGAAGAAAAGTAAATAACCGGTCAAGTGCAAGTCGGACTTGCACAATTAGTGTTCCATAAGTTGATTGCTTTTAAAATAAAAATTTTTGTTACGGAGGTATGAAATGTTCAATGACTTCACAAAACACACCCCAAATGAGTTTTTAACATATTTTTTTTCCGATACTTTTCAAGATAAGGGGGGCAGCGATTTCTCGCAATTTTTGAAAAATAATACAAAGAAAAGTATGCGCAAGTATTACATTATATAGATTTTTGAACTCGTGTTTTTACCAGCTTTCATTTGACTCGATGACCTGTTAATTTTTTTTTTGTTTTTTAGTTCAGGTTTCACTCCCCAAAACTAAAACCTTAAATCAAAATATAACTTTCAAAACTACACGGTTCTAATGAGGCCATCATTCCTATTTTAGTGCCAAATTTCAACTTTCTATGTCAAGTAGTTTCGGAAAAGATCGGGTGTGACAGACGGACAGACAGACACCGAAGTGATCTTTTAAGCATTCCGTACGGAACACTAAAAACTGCAAAAACAGTTTATTCTAGTAATAGTAATATTGAAATATTTCCATTAAACAAGTATACCTTTTACTTCCATCTGCTAATGGTCATTATAGTTTTTAGTTGGGCGGCTATTCGGTTATATTTAAAAACTTCAGGGAAGAAAAAAACTGTTTATAACCATTAAAAAACTACAGACTATATCTCCTTGACCTACGGACTTTTATCATCACGATACAGGGCTGTGGTTAACATTAAAAGATAACATTAGTTACGGATAAGATACGGTAATGTTAGCTCGTACCGATCTTTCTTTTTTTTATTCGGTTAATAGCTGCGAAAACCAGTGTATCAACTGTCCACGTTTCTTTAATGTGTTGTTTTCTAAAACGCCATAATTTTATATACAACTATTAATTAAATATTAAATTCCACAAATATAAACATATAATTATAGTTTAACTTGAAATAGTTCAATTTTTGAAATAACGTTATTATTATAATTATTCTTATTATAAATTATCAACTGATATCATATCGACTATCATACGGGGGTTGTATGATAAATACATGTCCTCGGTCAGAGATGGCGCTAAAACCATTTAAAAAACTACATTTTTCGTAAACGTAACCTTTCACAAAAATCCTGTCAAATCTTCAAATCGCTGCGTGATTTAGTTTGTGAGTGGCAGCCAATTAAATGGAACACTTTTGTGATTTTACAACAACAAATTGAATATCGAGCAGTGATAAAATATTTGTTTTTGAAAAAGAAAACGAATGATGAGATAAAAGCGGAACTCAGCGAAGTTTATGGGGACGCTGCACCTTCGTTATCTACTATAAAATACTTTACAGCTGAATTCAAACGCGGCCGTACCAGCATTTTTGATGAACAATGTCCAGGTCGTCTAAATGAAGTCACCACATCAGAAATGATTGAAAGAATCCACGATATAGTAATAAACGATCGGAGAGCGAAAGTACATGAGATTGGTGAGACTGTGGGCATCTCCATTAAACGGGTGCAGTACATTTTGACAACTCATTTGGATATGAGAAAACTCTCCGCAAGATGGGTGCCACGATTGCTCACATTTGACAATAAACAAGCACGTGTGACAACCTCAAAATGTTAAGGCGGAATCGGAATAATTTTTGGCATCGATTCATATTTATTGATGAAACATGGATTCATCACAGCCCACCAGAGACCAAAGAACAGTCTAAGTAGTGGGTTTTTCGTGGCAAACCGGCACCAAAAAAAGGCCACGGCGACTTTATCGGCCAACAAATTCATGGCCATAGTATTGTGGGATTCACGCAGTATAATCCATGTCGATTACCTAGACAAGGGCAAAACGCTTACATTGAATCGTTTCAACCATACTGTGAAAGAAAAATGTCTACGTTTGGCGAAGAAAAAATTCTCTTTCATCAAGACAACGCACGCTTGCACTTGTATCATCGTCATGGCAAAATTCCATGAGTTAGAATACAATTTGCTTCCGCATCGACCATCTTCGCCAAATTTATCCCCAGTGATTATTTCCTATTTCCGAATATGAAAAGGTGGCTCGGCGGAAAAAAATTTGGCTCGAACGATGAGGTGAAACAAACGCCTATTTTGAAAGGTTTGAGAAATCGTATTTTTTAGATGGGATGCAAGAGATAGGAAAAACGTTGGACCAAGTGTATCGAGCTAAAGAAGACTATGTTGAAAAATAAAATAAATTTTACACACAAGGCCAGGTACTTCTCATACAACTTTAGTATTTTAAAACCCACTGTTTAACTAAATATTTTAAGACATTTATTCTTTAAACTCTTTTTTGGTGTCTTAAATAAATTTTTTAGTAAAGTTTAAATCACACTTTATATTTATATGATATTATTTATTTTAAGTCACACAACAATTTCTCTCTTGAAATTACTGGAAAATGGGTGGTTCAAATATAACAAAATTCAGTTTTTATCTACTCATAATTACAAAACTCGCCATAGAGTTTAATTTGAGCAATGATAACTTTTTATCAGGATGGCAAACCATCATTATATCAAAATGGGCGAACAATCTCAATTTTTTTCATAAAGATTTCCGAAACATGATTTATTGATTTGCATTTATTTTCATGTACTATTTATTTAATAGAGGACGCCTACTACAGTTTTTATCAAACAATACTAAAAAAGTGATAATACCAGTACCAAATTTAGCTTGAAATACCTTAAGCATGTACGGCGGAGACTTGCCGCAACAAAAACGTCACAGAAATAACACATAGGCTGAAAAGTTTTTTAGTCTAGCTACTTAAAACACATTTTTTTGCAAAATTCGACTTTATTCATCAATATAGTCTCCTTCAAGAGCAATACAATCAGTCCAACGCTCTTCTAACAATTCTATATCTTTCTTGTAGAAGAATTTGTCTTTGCCTTCAAAATAGGCCTCAGTTTCGGCGATAACCTCTTCACTGGAGCCAAATCTCTTTCTCACGAGCATTTTTTGGAGGTCTGCGAGTAGATAATAGTCGCTGGGGGCCAAATCTGGAGAATACGGTGGATGAAGAAGCAATTCGAACTTCAATTTATGCAATTTTGCCATAGTAACCGTTGACTTGTGACACGGTGCATTGTCTTGATGAAAGAATACTTTTTTCTTGTTCATTTCAGGTCGTTTCTTTGCGATTTCTGCCTTTAAACGCACCAATAACCAGCCAACTGTTGTGTCTTTGGTCGCTTCGGGCGGCTTTCGCCGGCTGTTGTCCACTTAGCTGACTGCCGATTTGATTCTGGTGTATAGTGGTGAATTCATGTTTCATTCATTGTTACATATCGCATGAAAAAAATCCTTTTTATTGCACTTAAACAGGCCCAAACAGCGCTCAGAATCACGTTGTTGTTTTCGGTCCACTGTGAGCAAACGCGGTACCCATTTCGAACAAGCTTTCTCTTGCCCAAATGTTCATGCAAAATATGGCTAACACGTTCTTTTGATATCTCTAGAGTATAATATGCAATTTCACTTTACGGTCATCCAAAATAATTTCGTGGATTGTTTTTAAGTTTTCCGGTGTAATCACTTCATTTTGGCGTCCAGAGCATTCAGCATCATCAACGACCGCGTTTAAATTCAGCATACCAGTAAATGATGAGTGATTTTCCAGAGGCAGAGTCCCCGTAACACTTATCAAGACATTAGTTTGCTTGAACGGTATTTTTTCCCATCAAAAAACAGTATTTAATTTGATTTTTTCCATTGTTTTGAAAATATCAAAAGTAGCGCCACTAAAACCACTTTAACTTGTAAACTAATAGTCGAAAAATCACGAAATTTTGACACGTATCGTTTGAAGGTTGGTACTTTCTAATAATCATATGACTTTTTTGAAAAGAACGACGTCTATGTGTTAGACTAAAAACTTTTCAGCCTACGTGTTAATATAACATGAAATACTTTCGCGTAGTTTGTAGAAGTTGGGTGTAAACTTCAAAGAATAGAAAACTACAGTTCACCAGTTTGCTGCTGTTTCCAAAATATTGACCATTGATTGTTTTATCAGTATAGGAAATATTCGGAGTATAAAAAACGAGAGTTTTTGAACATATACATATCGATTGACTATAATTTTTGGTTAAAAAGTAACTATTTTGAAAAGTTGGTTCGGACAACTTGATGCTGTAAAATAATGTTCTATTCTAAATAAACTTTTCACACTATTCCTTAATAAAAAACAACAGTCTGTATCTCAGAAACTACTTGGTTTAGGTATAGGTATGTCTTACATTATATGTAATATTTTCGACAGAAGTTTAAATAAAATCCAAAAAATAAAATATACTAGTTTTTCATTACAAAAAAAAAATGAAACGTATATAGACTAAGAGCTACGGAAAAAAAAGTTGCGTGGGCAGTAGCAACTTGTCTCGTTATCAAGTTGATCTGGCACAGAAACTGTTCAACTTCCAGATGTTTTGGGCCGTCGTTACTGGCCCATTATCCACTAAGACCCAATTCGAATATGTCATTTTTAGCGTGAACGATAGCACCGTAGGCGTGGTACAGTATCATTAGGCAGTTCAGTAGGGCTTGCGGTTAATGATTGGCAGAAGTCGATGCAAGTCCTACTGAACTGGCTAATGATACTGTACCACGCCTACGGTGCTATTGTTCACGCTAAAAATGGCGTATTCGAATTTAGCCTTATTGGATAATGGGCCAGTAGCGCCGGCCCAAAAGATCTGAAAGGTGAACAGTTTCTATGCCAGATGAACCTGTCAACTGGGCAAGTTGCTACTGCCCACGCCACTTTTTTTCGTGGCGTAGAAATAAGATTGACTTCGTACAAAATTTATAAATATTACATCTATTAATGTCTTAAATACAAAAATAACGAAAAAAAAAATCAGCCAATTTCCAGTTATATTGATTCAAATTATCAATATATTTATAGAAAATCAGGTCAATTTGTGAATTAATAGAAAAAATAACCGGCCAGGTGCAAGTCGGACTTGAGCAATTAGTGTTCCGTAGGTTGATTGCTTTTAAAATAAAATTTTTTCTTAGGGAAGTATAAAATGATCAATGACTTCACAAAACACCCCAAATGAGTTTTCAACAAAGCTTTTTCCAATCTTTACTGAAAACTGATGACCTTGAAATTTTTATTTTTTTTTTATATACCAGGCAAATTATTAAAGGTAATAAAATAAGGTGATAAATTTCGTTCAATCTTCAACCTGTGGAGAATATTCTAAAATTTTTTCAAAATTTTTTGATTAATATTTTTCGAGATAAGGGCTGCGAGTTTTTGCAATTTTTTAAAAATGATACAAAAAAGTGTGCTCGAGTATTACATTATATATATTTTCAAACTTGTGTTTTTACAAGCTTTCATTTGACACCCCTCTCGATGACCCGATAATAATTTTTTTTTCACTCCTTAAGTTAAAATTTAACTTTTAAAAGTACACGGCTCTGATTAGTGCCAAATTTCAACTTTCTATATCAAGTAGTTTCAGGGAATATCGAATATGACAGACAGACAGAGAGACACCGAAGTGATATTATGATCTTCCATACGGAACACTAAAAAATGGAAAAAACCTGCAAACTCTCATTGTCGCTTCAAGAAGTTAATCTTTTCCAATTTTGTTTACAAGTTTATGCTATTCTAACGAGTATATCGGCTATATTTTTATTGTACGATTTATTTTTAGTGTTCCGTACGGAACACTTATAAGATGACTTCGGTGTCCGTCTGTCTGTCACACTCGATTTTCTCCGAAACTATTTGCCACAGAAAGTTGAAATTTGACACTAAACTAGGAATTGATGGCCTCATCAGAGCCGCGTTGTTTTGAAAGTTAAAGTTTAACTTAAAGGGTTAGTTTTAGGAGGTGAAATTGGAAGTCAATGAAAAGCTTGTAAAAAGACAAGTTCAAAAATATATCTATACAATGTAATAGTTGCACACACTTATCTCTGCATTGTTTTTTAAAAAGTGCGAAAAATCGCTGTCCCCCTCTTATCTCGAAAAGTACTGATCAAAAAATGTTGAAAAAAATCCTGGAATATTCTCTACAGCGTGTAGATTGAACGAAAATTATCACGAGTGCATTACCTTTAACAATTTATCTGATATAAAAAAACCAAAATTTCAAGGTCATCAGTTTTCAGTAAAGATTGGAAAAAAAACTTTGTTAAAAACTCATTTGGGATGTGTTTTGTGAAGTCATTGATCATTTTATACTTTCGTAACAAAAATTTTTATTCTAAAAACAATCAACGTACAGAACACTAATTGCGCAAGTCCAACTTACACTTGACCGGTTATTTTATATTTGTGCGTTACTACAGGAGATACTGATAAAATTGTGCAAATAGCTTAAAACGTGTTAGCTATACAAACGTTTTTATTAGTTTTTATTAATGTATTGTTACATATTTTTAAGTTGAAACTTTTTCTTAATAGAAACTATAACGTTTTCTATAGTAAATCACTTCTCTAAACACAACCTGTACACAAGTTTAAAATAACCTGTCAAGTGCAAGTTGAACTTGCGCAATTAGTGTTCCGTACGTTGATTGCTCTTAAAATAAAAAAATTTGTAACGGAGGTATAAAATGATCAGTGACTTCACAAAATGAGTTTTCAACAAAGTGTGTTTCCAATCTTTACTGAAAACTGATGACCTTGAAATTTTGTTTTTTTTATATACCAGAAAAAAATTATTAAAAATAATACACTCATGATAATTTTCGTTCAATCTACACCCCGTGAAGAATATTTCAGAATTCTTTCAAAATTTTTTGATCAGTACTTTTCGAGATAAGGGGGCGACAGCGATTTTTCGCCATTTTTAAAAAATAATACATAGAAAAATGTGCGCAAATATTACATTATATATATATTTTTTACTCGCGTTTTCACAAGCTTTCATTTAACAGCAAACTCGATGATCTAGTAATTTTTTTTTTCACTTCCGATTTCACCCCCCAAAACTAATCCCTTAAGTCAAAATTTAGCTTTCAAAACTACATGGCTCTGATGAGGCCATCAATTCCTATATTATTACCAAATATCAAGTTTCTATGACAAATAGTTTCAGAGAAAATCGGGTGTGACAGACAGACAGACGGGCAGACACCGAAGTCATCTTATAAGTGTTCTGTACGGAACACTAAAAAAACTGTTAAAAACACACTGAACTTGTACTTAGTTCAGTCATAGTAAAAGTGTTTAAAAATATTCCAACTTATGCAGATAGATCTAGAAGAGACCATGGCTGATATTTAGAAAGTTTTATTAAAATAAGAATTGTAAAAAAAACTTTAAGAAAGAAATGTTCTTACAGTACAAGGAATTTTCAGTGTGATTAGATGAATCTAAAAAACTTAAAAAGGCTTAATTTTTGTGGTTATGTTTTTAATTTTTGTGAAGAGTATATTTGGTGAAGTAAATTATTATATTAAGTACTATAACTTATTAAAAGGGAAGATTCAATTTAGAGAACAACATGTATATAAAACAAAACACGGGTTAATGGAAATGCTTATAATAAACGTAACAAAAAATTGCGAAATTGGTATAATGCTGATGTCCTGCGATTCAAAATAGTAGTTTCACAAAACTGTTATTGTAATTTTTATAAGGGCTGCTACCAATTATTTATTAGAAATTTGAGGATTTTAAACAGCTACAAATTAAGGTACTCTAGCTCAAATCATTATTCTGAATTATTCTACAAAAAAAAAGGATATAATTTTTATGTTGATCAAAGTTTTGAAGTGATTCGAAAAAATCTTTGAAAATTAATTAACCCAGGATCTATAAACCTAGAGAAGAAGATAATGTCACCCAAGAATAGAGTTTTTGTTAGTTTTAGTTGTAGTTAATAAGGCATAATTATTTTATCAGAATATTTCCACTCTATTTTAAAAAATAATTTATTTTTTAAAATTTTGTTGTAGGGTACAAGCACATTCCGACGTAAATAAATTATTTGTTAAAATAAAGTTGAAATATTCTGATAAAATGATTTACCTTCACTACAACTAAAACTAACAAAAACTCTTTTCTTGGGTAACATTTAAAATGTGCCTATATAATAAAAAATATCACTAGGCGGTTCTTTTCCTGTAGGGAGTTTTGTTGGGACATTTTACATTTTAAACTCTTTTTAAAAATTTCTCTAAGATAGTACCGACTTCCCTCCCCACTTGCTCAGTAAAACAAGAAATACAGGTCAATCCTTAGAATATTAAATGATGTAAAAAATTATATTACTAAGAAACAATAAAACAAGAGCACTAAGTACACACCTTCATTATTATCACACAAATATGTACTTGATTTTGCTACAATTACAAAATCAATTGCGACAAAATGGTAATAAGTAATATTTATATTGTTATGCTAAAAGTTATTGAGGGGGGAAAGAATGTAGTTATTACACGCTTATTTTTCTAATAATTAATATAATTGTTTATATAACGAAGTGAGATCACAATAAAATAAAGGAAAATATATTTAGATTAAAAATGTTCTCTGCACTGTAAAAAAAAAACTATAATAGACTGTTTATTAAAAAATAATTAATTAGTAAAAAATGGTTAGGGTGTATAAATTTTTCTAAGCTGGGTATAAAGCTGAAAATACCAACAGTTATTTTTTAAACATTTTTTTGAATTCGAAACCAATAATTTTATTAGTCAAAGAACTAAATGGTATAATTCGTAAAAATAGTTTATTGGAGTGACATTTCAAATTTTTCGACAATCGAGAGTTCAGCAAATCACTACCTAGTGAGATACCAATTCACCTAAAAACACCTTATACATAATTTGGTACCAGTGCGTCGATTTTAGGCCGTGCCTCGCTCACTTTTATATTTCCGATCAGAAATAACCTGGTATAGAATGTTTTTGAAAATAGCATCACTCTAGCTACACAACCTAGAGAATTTAGAGCTGGTATGATCTCGCCACTTTTTAGTGTTCCGTACGGAACACTTATAAGATCACTTCGGTGTCCATCTATCTGTCCGTCTGCCTGTCGGTCTGTCCGTCACAACCCGATTTTCTCCGGAACTATTTGACATAGAGAGTTGAAATTTAGCACTAAGATGGGAATTGATGACCTCATCAGAGCCGTGTAGTTTTGAAAGTAAAATTTTGACTTAAAGGGTTATTTTTGGGGGGTGATCGGAAATGAAAAAAAAAATTACCAGGTCATCGAGTGGGTTATCAAATGAAAACTTGTAAAAAGACAAGTTCAAAAATTTATAATGTAATACTTGCGCATAATTCCCTTTGTATTATTTTTAAAAAAGTGCTAAAAGTCGCTGTCCCCCCACCTTATTTCGAAAAGTACTGATCAAAAAATATTTAAAAAGTTCTGGAATATTTTCTACAGGGTGTAGATTGAACGAAAATTATCACGAGTGTATTCCCTTTAATAATTTATCTGGTATATAAAAAAAAATCTAGGTCATCAGTTTTTACTAAAGATCAGAAAAAAACTTTGTTGAAAACTCATTTGGGATATGTTTTGTATCGCCGATCATTTTATACTTCGGCAACGAAATTTTTTATTTTAAAAGCAATCAATGTACGGAACACTAATTGCGCAAGTCCAACTTGTACTCAGTTTAATAGTATGCCCAAGACACTAAGGGAGCTACATATTTAATATATGCAACGTTGACACTATTCGACACATATTTTTAGTGATAGACAATATCGTAGACACAGAGTTTCGGTCCTCCTAATGGCCTTTAGAAGGTTGTAAATATTTTGACCTGCCTTTCATCCGAGTTGCGGTAATCGACAAATCGGCAGGCAGGTAGGGTTAAATTATCAAATATTATTAATTCTTAAATATTATATTATTATATTAAATTAGGGTTAACCTAAATTAAATAGAGGTATAAAACGTAAGGGCATTTTTGAAATTTACTAGTTTACGTTTAAACTTTTGCAAGTCAACATGGTATTATTACAGAGGATGTTGAGCGAGAAAGGCAAAACTTTGATCCTACTGGAAAATTACAAATTTCAACAATATCACCGTTTCAAATCAACAGAAGAGATGTGCTGGGTCTGCACAAACAAGAACTGCACTGCCAAAGTTTATACCATTGGACCAAACGACATATTTTCACGACAAACTGGCAATCATCAACACGATAATGAACAAGTACTGAATCTCCAAAAAATTAACAACGCACTGAAGAAGAGAGCCAACGAGGAACATTACAACGAAAGGCCAAGAAAGATGATTCAGCGGGAGGTGGCTGCAGATCCGAATATGCTGAACACTTTCACCGACTCCGATATGACAAGAATAGGGAAGAATTTGAATCGAGCCAGACTGCAGTGCTATTCAAAGTTGCCAAAGTCCCGAGAGGAAGTTCATGAATATCTCAGTTCAATCTCAGTCGAAACCGCCGCACTCGACGCCAGCGTTTGGAGAACTAATAACGGGATTAAGGCTTTTCATTCAAAATTTGCAAAGGATAGTCGTTCGCCTCATCCGAATTTTCATGAATTTTTAGAGGTCATCAAGGGTTTCCAGACTGAAACATAAGCGAAAATCAACGCTGTACAAACCAGTGCACCAAAGTGTTCGACTAATAGGTACAATTCAGCATTTTTAAAAAATAGGATAATTCAATATGTACATAAAGAAATTGATGCTGTAACGTTTGTCAAATGCATGTCTTACAAATATAGTAATTACCGAAATATGTCTTTTGCTTTAATTTTCACACATAATTAGCTCTATACCTGCCTGTGACGGGCCGCAAGTCGGACGTCAATTTTGGGTTCGAAAAAGATCTGTACCGCAATTCGGAACTTTTTATTGCCTTTCACCGACCCTTACCGCAATTCGGTATCAACCGACAATATATGGCTGATGTCGTTATGAGGCTGAATTTGGACCAAGTGGTGCTAGCTAAAACCACTAAGATCAAGGCTATATCACACCAGTTGCTGGCGAGGCAGCGATATTATGACTGCTTACAGGCTAGTTCAGGTTTGCAGATACAAAACCCGAAACAGAAAAGAACTCCTACTTACAGTAAGACTATCACAACTTAACACCCAATTTAAAAATTGATGACCGGGTCGTGAAAATTTCTCACAGATGAGAGGCCAGTCAAAAAAGAGTTATGTTTCTAAGAGTAATTCCTACATCCATATGGGTAGAGGAAGGAGTGCATAGGCTAGGAAGTTATGTAGTGGTATAAGTTAATCTCAGAGGTACGTAAATATATTATTCCTAAATTTTATGTTATATTAAAAGTTGTGACGACACTAAATTAGACTTCTAATATAAGCGATTCTTTTATTGTCTTTTGCACACCCTCAAGTCAATAAAAACGAACGGCGAAGATCAGACCTACTGGAAGTCCCGCAGGAGTTGTCGCCGTAGTGCCTACATTCCAGGCATTTAATTTTTATAGGAATTTTAGTAGGAAGTTACTTACCTAGTCTCAACTCACCTTCGAGTATATAATTTCACACTTGTTTATTGAGGTGTGCGCTGATGACTAACTAGATCGATATAGGACCCGATCACAAACGGGAGAGTCTTAGTAAAGGCACGTTTCTTCTTAATTGTCTGGGCCCCTGGTACAACATGTTGTCTGCGGTTCACAGCGATTTCTTCTCATCTTTTAGCTACACTAATGCTCTTGAATGTTTCGTTCAGGATGTCTTTGACCACCCTGCCATAAGCACCCTCACGCAGCTCTCCATATAGGATATTCTTCACTACGCGGCCTCCATCCATGCGAACAATATGTCCTGATAAGCGCAAGCGTGCCCTAGCTACTATGATATCAGCCGTGCTGCATTTAGCTCTAGATAATACATCTTGGTTAGAAATATGTGGTACCATCGTATGCACATTATTTGTCTGAGTTGTCTTTACAAAAATTGTTCATGGGTTTTATATGTCGGGCATACGAAACTCATATTTCCCATCTGTAGAGTAAAGCAAAAATTACCACAGTACGGTAAACTGCCAACTTGATTGAAAAGTCATGATTGCCAATGACCCACTTTCACAATCCCCAAAATGCTGAACTGATGCTGTTTCTAATTTCCGTATCCATACTGGTATTAGCATTAAATATATTACCGAGGTAATTAAACGCGCCTGGATGCTCTAAACGTTCGCTCTGCGTTTGCAGTGGAGTAAAATTAAAGGCTCTTGGCGTTGACATGACCTTCGTTTTGAATGTGTTGATTTGTACTATAAACCAAACGCTTCACATGCCCATTGGTAAATGCTAAGAATATTTTATAGGCAGTCAAGAAATGGGAAACAAGAGCACAATCATCCGCATACATTAGTTCAATAATGTATCGCACAAGGCTTTTAGTTGTGGTTCTGAGGCACGACAGATTGAATAGGTTCCAGTCATGTCTATAAATAATTGCAACACACCTCTCTGTCAGGTTTTGATCCACCATTATGGAAAGATGTTGAATAGCAGGGGTCCCAGAACACAACCTTGTCTTACTCTCTTGCAACGCTGGAAAGCATCCGTAACTTTCCCATTGAGATAAATTTTGGCCATGTTGTTTGTATGCAAAACACGACATAATTTTCCACAATGCTGTCCTGTCGACGCTGTCGAATGCCTTTGCGACACACTAGAAAGGCAATATGCAGCATTTATGGCTGTTCCATAACTTTCTCATTGAGTTGACGAAGGGAGAATATCATATCCATCACAGAACGGTTTAGTCTAAAACCACTTTGCGTCTGTTTCAAAAGTATATCAATATACGGGAACACTCTATTGACCATGACCTTTGCAAGAACCTTTCCCGGAACTGAAAGGAGGGATAGCTCTCTTTAATTCCCACAGTCTAAATAATCTTCATTTTTCCTAAAAATGTTTATTATCAGGGAATTGCGAAGGCCAAATAAGATTAAACAGTGTTTTAGGGCTGGGTATTATTTCATCGGAAATAGCCTTCAGCACCTCTGTAGGGATTCCATCCTCACCTACGGATTTATTATTCGTGAATAGCTTAAGGGCCCTCGTAATTTTTTCGATAGATAACGATTCGTCAAGGTGGGTTTCCATAGAATGGAAGCCCACCAGAAAGTATAACAGTGCTTACAGCATGACCTCAAACTATCTCATGGGCCTAATTTTGCACAGGGTGTTTTCAGGTGAATTGACATCTGACTAACAGGTGATTTGCCTACTCCTCGAAAAAAATAAATAAAAACAGTAAAATAACATTAAAAGTTCTCATGCATTTAATTTATTTCTATTAATTAAATTAATATATTTACGTTTCCTCACTGATGGCCACTATAGCTTCCAGCCCTATCAACAACCTCCAGTTTTTAATGTGTTGTTCCAATAATTATTGGAAGTAATAATTTATATAAACACAAACATCAATATTAAGTTGGCTGTATAGTAGTGTGTAGAAAAAAAATTGCAGTAGTCTAACGAACGTTTAGGTAAATACAATTTGTACCTTTTTTCTATAAATTACACTAAATGAAATAGACACGTTAGTCCTAAAAACCTTTGTAAAAATTCTAAAAATGTTTAACCAATAAACAGAGGCCTATTACGGATTTTTTAGAACTATGAGGAACTCCCAGACTAAAACCAAAAAATCTGTAGGAAGAGTGTAGATATCGATCCAATAATTTATTCAGTAGCAAGAGTATTCTATTATAGTTTTAATTTGTTCCTTATTTCCTCAGTTAATCCATAAAACTTAAATAATAAGTAAAATCTAAGTTAGATTAATCCTTAATTTTTTCATGGGTAGCTACCGCTAGCCACTAGAGTAAAACAACAAAGTCAGAGCAATACACAAAAATGTGTTGAACTGATTTTGTCTATACTCGTATAGCTAAAGGCGACTAAAGTTAACTGGAGCTACAAAATAAATTTAAAAAAAATAACCGGCCAAGTGCAAGTCGAACTTGCGCAATTATGTTCCGTACGTTGATTGCTCTTAAAATAAAAAAATTTGTATATATATATATATATATATATATATATATATATATATATATGTATATACATATATATATATATATATATATATATATATATATATATATATATATATATATATATAATATATATATATATATATATATATATATATATATATATATATATATATATATATATATATGTATATACATATATATATATATATATATATATATATATATATATATATATATATATATGTATATACATACATATATATATATGTATATACATATATATATATATATATATATATATATATATATATATATATATATATATATATATATATATATGTATATACATATATATATATATATATATATATATATATATATATATATATATATGTATATACATACGAGGCTGGTTTGAAAAGTCCGTGCAAAGTCCGAGAGATGGCACCACCGGCGCGTATCAAGGTCATGTTTAGTTAGTAGCATTTCTTGAATGAACGCACACCAAGTTTCAGCCATATTGGTCTATTTCTTTGTGTTTGGCATTCATGTGAATCAAGGAAGTCGAGTGATTTTCAAGAAATGGACGAAAAAGAATTTCGTGTGGTGATTAAACATTACTTTATGAAAGGCAACACGCCTCAGGAGACTAAAGAGAAGCTTGATAAACATTATGGTGACTCTGCACCTTCGATTCGGACAGTTTATAAGTGGTTTCAAAATTTTCGGACTGGCCATATGGGCACAAGTGACGCTGAACGTTCTGGACGGCCTGTGGAGGTTACGACTCCAGAAATCATTGATCAAATCCATGATATGGTGATGGATGACAGAAGAGTTAAGGTGCGTGAGATTGCTAGTGCTGTGGGCATCTCGACTGAACGGGTACATAATATTTTGCATAAACATTTGGACATGAGAAAGCTATCCGCAAGATGGGTGCCGCGATTGCTCACGCTTGACTAAAAACGGAATCGTGTGAAGTGTTGCAAGGATGGTTTGCAGCTGTTCCAGAAGAATCCGGAGGACTTTAAGCGTCGTTTCGTCACTGTGGATGAAACATGGATACATTACTATACTCCTGAGACCATACAACAATCTAAACAATGGGTTACCAAGGGGTCACCAAGAAAGGCGGCCGGAAAGGTTATGGCGACTGTCTTTTGGGATTCGCAAGGGATAATCCTCATCGACTATCTGGAAAAGGGTAAAACTATTACAGGTGAATATTATTCATCGTTATTGGACCGTTTGAAAACCGAGCTGCAAGAAAAACGCCCGCGATTGGCCCACAAGGAAGTCATTTTCCATCACGACAACGCACCAGCACACACCTCAGCAGTTGTGGTCGCAAAATTAATGGAAATAGGATTCCAACTCAAGTTTCACGTCCCCCTATTCTCCAGACTTGGCTCCCTCGGACTACTATTTGTTCCCCAATTTGAAGAAATGGCTGGCGGGACAAAGATTTTATTCAAACGAGGAGGTGATTGCAGACACTAATGGATATTTTGCAGACTTGGACAAATCCTATTATTCGGAAGGGATCAACAAACTAGAACTTCGTTGGACGAAGTGTATAAGCCTAAAAGGAGACTATGTCGAAAAATAAAAAAAGGTTTACCCAAAACACATAAGTAGTTTTTATTTTTGCACGGACTTTTCAAACCAGCCATATATATATATATATATATATATATATATATATATATATATATATATATATATATATATATATATATGTATATACATATATATATATATATATATATATATATATATATATATATATATATATGTATATACATATATATATATATATATATATATATATATATATATATATATATATATATATATATATATATATATATATATATGTATATACATATATATATATATATATATATATATATATATATATATATATATATATATATATGTATATACATATATATATATATATATATATATATATATATATATATATATATATATATATATATATATATATATATATATATATATATGTATATATATATGTACATACATGTATATACATATATATACATATATATACATATATATACATATATATACATATATATATATATATATATATATATATATATATATATATATACATATATATATATATATATATGTATATACATATATATATATATATATATGTATATATATATATATATATGTATATATGTATATATATATATATATATATATATATATATATATATATATATATATATATATATATATATATATATATATATATATATATATATATATATATATATATATATATATATATATATATATATATATATATATATATATATATATAT
Source organism: Pachyrhynchus sulphureomaculatus (assembly GCA_019049505.1). Taxonomy (NCBI): domain Eukaryota; kingdom Metazoa; phylum Arthropoda; class Insecta; order Coleoptera; family Curculionidae; genus Pachyrhynchus; species Pachyrhynchus sulphureomaculatus. The sequence continues at coordinate 139,104,983 of CM032446.1, forward strand.
ATATATATATATATATATATATACATATATATATATATATATATATATATATATATATATATATATATATATATATATTTATATACATATATATATATATATATATATATATATATATATATATATATATATATATATACATATATATATATATATATATATATATATATATATATATATATATGTATATACATATGTATATACATATATATATATATATATATATATATATATATATATATATATATATATACATATGTATATATATATATATATATATATATATATATATATGTATATATATATATATATATATATATATATATATATATATATATATATATATATATATATATATATATATATACATATATATATATATATATATATATATATATATATATATATATATATATATATATATATATATATATATATATATACATATATATGTATATACATATATATATATATATATATATATATATATATATATATATATATATATATATGCTGCCACTTGAAGCTAACTGAGAAACCGACGTGCGGTCGCCATCTTTTATAGGTCGGCACCTATGCTGATTGTAGGTGGGGGGGGGGGGTAGGAAGTGTTCGTCCGCGCCACTTCTGATTCCTCCACCTACAATCGGCGTAGACGCCGACCTATAAAAGGCGGAGACCGTACGTCGGTTCCTCAGTTAGCTTCGAGCGGCAGCAACAGCAAGATTACAGTATCGAGTAGCAGCAACAGCGGCAGCACTTGAAAATGCCAACTGAGATTTTGGCGAAATGTCGTGCAAATTCATTGATAGACGAAAGGATTGAAACCCGGAATTTTAATGTATTACATTCCACCATCTGTGAAAACGTCTATTGTATATATATATATATATATATATATATATATATATATATATATATATATATACATATATATACGTATACATAAATATATATATATATATATATATATATATATATATATATATATATATATATATATATATATATATATATATATATATATATACTATTTTTCCTTCCAGTATGAGTTGAAGTTGTTCGTATTCTGTGTGACGCATTATGTGTCATAGGTAGGCTTTTTTCTCATCTTAATTGTCTGGAATAGCCATTATGGAGCATTGATCTTGTTTAGCACTTCTGCATTGGTTGTTCTGCTAGTCCAGCTGATTCTTAGCAACTGTCTGTATAGTCACATTTCGAACGCCTGGAGCGGTGGCCAGATGTAGCACTTTAATATTAGTAACCTTGTAGAGATAGATAACTTCGGGTAACACAAGAACTTTCGCATGTTGATGAACCCGGCTCTGACTATCTCAATGCGGGGAGTTCGCCAGTCTTCTTGATCTGTTTTAACCACCAATCCGGAGATTTACACGGTCACCGTAAATCCGCCGTTAGGTTCTTCCGACCATAAACTGCTTTCGACATCGAGTATCCTGCCAATCATTGACAGAGAGGCGCCTAGGCCGCGCAAGATTTTGCGCTACAAATCTGCTAAATGGGAAGATCTCATGGAATACTTTCGAACTTTCCCTTAGATGGACGTTTGTTTTCGATCCGATAACCCTTCTGACTGCTCCAGGGAGGTCTCCGATGTTATTTTAGCTGGTATGGAAGCTTACATCCCTTTTTCGAAGATATGCTCCTCCAACGGCCAGCCTTGGTTCGACCGAAAATGCAAAGAAGCTGTTGCTTCTAAACATATTGCCTACCGACAATGGCGTGAAAAACACCGTAAATCGTAACACCTTTGTTCGTGCCCGGAACAGATGCAAGGGAATTATCGACGAAACCAAGGAGGCACACAATCAACGAATTAGAAACAAACTTCTCGCTTGTCCCAACAATTCCAGGTCCTTTTGGGCAGTCGCTAAGGCAGTTAGTCAAAATTTTACCAAATCCACCATACCACCACTCACACGGCCAGATAATTCCATTGCAACCACACCTGTTGAGAGAGCGAACTTGTTGGCTGAACTCTTTACTTCACATTCTACTGTCGATTTCCAATTATCGGGGATAATAGCTTTTGCAGCTTTTGTAGCGGTTAACGCTACAAAAACCCAGGCGGCAGTTTTTTCTAAAAAAGTTAACGTTGCTGAACCCGACATGGTTATGTCGGGATACTCCATTCCCCTAGCATCGTCGCTCATTTTGTTGGGCTTTAGGTTGGGAGCAAATATGTCCTGGCATGAACATGTTGCAGGCATAGCAAGGAGAGCTTCTCAAAAGTTGGGAATATTATTTTGGAATAATTTACCCAGGACTCGATTTCCAAGGAAAAACACTACCTATTATTCCTATGTTGGAGTCAAGGATGCCCGTTGTTATCTTCAGACAGCTCTTCATAAAGCGTATTTTAATGAAGCTAGACACCAAGAAGGCTTCTGGCGCTGACGGAATACCTGCCATAGTTCTCAAAAACTGTGCAAGGGAACTAACACCAGTTTTCTGTAGACTTTTTAACCTATCCTACAGAAAGGGAATATTTCCGTCCTCCTGGAAATGTGCCACGGTTCAGGCGATACCTAAAAAAGGCAAGAAGACCTTGCCAAATAACTACCGACCAGTTGCACTGCTTTCAATAATATCGAAAGTCATGGAAAAGGTTATCAATGAGCATCTTCTAAAATATTTTGAACGATTCAATATTATTAGCGATCACCAATATGGCTTTCGTAAACGTAGATCAACAGGAGATCTTTTGACTTATATAACACATGTTTGGAACAACGCAATTGAACACTTTGGAGAATCTCGAGCGGTTGCTCTTGACATATCCAAGGCATTCGACCGTGTTTGGCACGATGGACTGTTGGCTAAGTTACGCTCTTATGGTATGTCTGAAAGGTTCTGTTTGTGGCTCTCATGTTTCCTCAGAGAGCGTTCTTTACGAGTGGTGGTCGACAGATTTCTTTCTAACACCCACACTATCACCGCCGGTGTGCCTCAGGGCTCCCACTCTCTTTCTCATTTACATTAACGATCTGCTGGAAAAGACCGGGAATCCAATCTACAGCTTTGCAGATGACAGTACGCTTGTCTCTTCATTCACCTTGAACGCTCGGACATCGGCTGCTCAGGCGAATATCCGCAGACAGCAAGAGGTCGTTCAACTTAACAAAGACCTGGAAGAAATTCTATCTTGGGGTGACAGTAACGTGACAGTAACCAAGTGGAATTTAACGCTACAAAAACCCAGGCGGCAGTTTTTTCTAAAAAAGTTAACGTTGCTGAACCCGACATGGTTATGTCGGGATACTCCATTCCCCTAGCATCGTCGCTCATTTTGTTGGGCTTTAGGTTGGGAGCAAATATGTCCTGGCATGAACATGTTGCAGGCATAGCAAGGAGAGCTTCTCAAAAGTTGAGAATATTATTTAGAACCAGAAAGCTTTACACCCCACAACAACTGTTAATTCTTTACAAAGCCCAGATTCGACCAACTATGGAATACTGCTCCCACGTTTGGGGCTCCGCTCCCAAACATACGCTTCATTTGTTGGATTCTGTTCAGAGAAGAGCGGTCCGTCTGATTGGGGACCCGGAATTGACCGGCGGCCTTGATTCGCTGGAACATCGAAGAACGGTTGGCGACTTTAGTATGTTCTACAAGTATTTTCATGGAAAGTGTTCGAAGGATGTAGCCCGCTTATTCCTCCCAAAGCGGTACATGTTAGAAATACACGTCGCGCTGGTGCTTCACATCCGTATGAGGTTCAGCTTGTTACTCCGCGTACAACGCTTTTCAAGCGATCTTTTATATGGAGAACATCATCCCTTTGGAATAATTTGCCCAGCGCTGTGTTTCCCACCGAGTACAATTTACAGCAATTCAAGAACAACGTGAATCGCTTTTCCCGCACTCATGCCGCTCCTAGAGCGCTTTAGGGACTTCCCTGCAGCACGTGTGCTAGACCTATAAAAAAAATGCGTCTCATAATCTCTTTTGAATGATCTAACTGGGTGTTGATTTCTTTACCTAAGTATATGTAACTATGGACGCTTTAGATGATATCTTCGTTGATGGCTATTTGAGCAATATTCTGCGCATTTTTACCTCGGCTGAAAACAAAAATTTTGGTTTCGTGTGGTTTATTTCTTGTCCCAATCGGACGCTTGATTCTGACAGGACATTTATCAGACCCTACCTAACCATGGTGTCATATGTGTCTCTTAGATTTTTGATTACAGTTCCACTGATTTTTGAGCATTCTTCTAACGATGACTTTTTTATATATGCCACACACACGTTAAAAAGGAGTGGAGATAAAAAACATCCTTGACGGGCTCCTCTCTTTATGATGATATAATTGGTATTGCCATTTTCGGTACGAACGCATCCTTTATGATTCCAACATATGTTCCGGATAATTATTAGATCTCGGCCATCCAGCCCCACTTCTTGCAAAATATGAATTAATTTGTCATGTTTGATGTGGTCGAATGCCTTTCTGTAGTCAACAGCTTTTGCTGCACTTCTAGGTATCTTTCTGGCATCAGAATCAACCCCAGAATTGCTTCCCTGATGCCTGTTCCGCTTTTAAATTCGTATTGGTATTGACATTCGCATGAAGATAGTCTTCACATCTTTTCGCTTTTTGTTTCTTGGCAAGGGCTATATATGTAGATGTCAGCCAGTCCTGTGGGAGTGTTCCTGATTCATATATTTTATTGAATAGTTTGGTTAATTTGTAAACTGCTGCTTCGCTAAGGTGTTTGAAGTGTTCGTCCAATGTAGAGTTCTCTACGGGAGCTTTATTGTATTTCATTTCCTTTATGGCACTCTGACTTCTGTTGTTAGAATGGTAAGGTTGTCCCCTTCTTCGATCGATTCTGATCTATTATCCCCAACAAATCTGAAAGATATCTTTACCATATTTGCTTTTGTTTTTGAGGATCGTTGATCTCGTTTTCTATTAAAGAGATGTTTTGTGTTTACAGAGGCCTGCGACCTCTTTTATCTTTTGGTTCTTGAAGTTCTTCTACCTCCTTACACCTCTCGTTTAGCCACTGCTTCTATTGAGCTGTTTATACTTCTGGTTATCTATGTTTTCCACTTGACGTCTTCCTTTGTGAATTGTGTCCGTCATCAATTTCTGTCAAGAACAGGAACAGCTTTCTCACATTCTTTACACCGCAATCAACTAGTACTCGAGATTTATTTCTACCGGCAGCAACGATCCAACCAGCTAATTCACGAGACAAAATTGAAATTTTCCTCCGAAGTTTTTATACCATTTTATAGGCGACAAGGCGAACAGAGTTTGATGGGCTTCACAATTAATAAGTTTACGAAACAACTACTTTTCAAAATAAATCTGTACAATTGTAAGTTGTGACATCTTTTTCATTTTTAATTTCCATCCAAGCAGAAAGTGGTTATTTCTCGGTTGAGTGGACAATTGGCTGTCTGGCACGGCATACGTGTTACAGGGAAATCCTTAAAGAGGTTCAAGAGCTGCGCTGGTACGGAAAGAATTGTTGCAGTGGGAAACAATGTCCAGAGCAGTTCATGATGACTAATGGGCTATTTCCTACACGTCTTCTTTTGTTTTTATTCAAGCATTTACTTATTACTTCTATTAAATATATTGTAAATTATATAGAAAATAAAATACTAAAAAAAACTAGTACTTATACATTTTGAAGCAAACTTCTTATAAACTAAAGCTTTTTGCTTATAGCAAATATATAGCTCATATTACTATTTTACATACATTGCCATCCTGGGCGACTTTAATGTCCACAGCATCAACTGGCTTAAATATTCAAATACTACCGACTAACAAGGTCGTGAAGCCGAATCATTTTCAATCAGTTGTGGCTTAACTCAGCTTATTGATGAGACAACACTGATCCCTGATCGAGACGGGGAGTTCGCCAGTCTTCCTGATATGTTTTTTAACCACCAATCCGGGGATTTACAGGGTCACCGTAACTCCGCCGTTAGGTTTTTCCGACCATAAACTGCTGTCGACATTGAGTATCCTACCAATCAGTGACAGAAAGGCGCCTAAACCGCGCAAGATTTGCACTACAGATCTGCTAAATGGGAAGATCTCATGGAATATTTTCGAACTTTCCCTTGGTTAGACGTTTATTTTCGATCTGACGACCCATCTAACTGCGCCAGGGAGGTTTCCAATGTTATTTTCACTGGTATGGAAGCGTACATTCCTTTTTCGAAATAATACCCTTCCAACTGTGCGAGGGAACTAACACCAGTTTTCTGTAGACTTTTCAACCTATTCTACAGAAAGAGAATATTTTCTTCCTGCTGGAAATGTGCCACAGTTCAGCTGATACCTAAAAAAGGCAAGAAGACCTTGCCAAATTACTACCGACCAGTCGCACTGCTTTCAATAATATCCAAAGTCATGGAAAAGGCTATCAATCAGCATCTTCTAAAATATCTTGAAGGATTCAACATTATTAGCGATCACCAATATGGCTTTCGTAAACATAGATCAACAGGAGATCTTCTGACTTATGTAACATATGTTTGGAACAACGCCTTGAACACTTTGGAGAATCTCCAGCGGGTGCTCTTGACATATCCAAGGCATTCGACAGTCTTGGCTAAGCTACGCTCTTATGGTATGTCTGAAAAGTTCTGTTTGTGGCCCTCATGTTTCCTCTAAGAGCGTTCTTTACGAGTGGCAGTCGACGGATTTCTTTTTAACAGCTTCACTATCAACGCCGGTCTTCCCCAAGGTTCCATACTATCTCCTACTCTCTTTCTCATTTACATTAACGATCTGCTGGAAAAGACTGGAAACCCAATGCAGATGATAGTACGGTTATCTCTTCATTCACTTTGAACGCTGGCATATCCGCAGACAGCGGGAAGTCGTTCAACTTAACAAAGACCTGAAAGAAAATCTATCTTGGGGTGACAGTAACCAAGTGGAATTTAACGCGGCAGTTTTTTCTAAAAAAGTTAACGTTGCTGAACTCGACATAGTTATGGCGGGGCACTCCATTCCTCTAACATCGTCACTCAATTGGTTGGGAGTTATTTTGGGAGCAAATATATCCTGGCATGAACATCTTGCAGGCATAGCAAGAAGAGCTTCTCAAAAGTTGGGAATATTATCTTGAACCAGAAAGCTTTACACTCCACAACAACTGTTAATTCTTTACAAAGCTCAAATTCGACCAACTATGGAATACTGCTCCCATATATGGGGCTCCGCTCTCAAACATACATTGCATTTGCTGGATTCTATTCAGAGAAGAGCTGTTCGTCTGACTGGAGACCCGGAACTCACCGGCCGCCTTGATTCGCTGAAACATCGAAGAACGGTTGGCGACTTGAGCCTGTTCTACAAGTATTTTTACGGAAAGTGTTCGAAGGATGTAGCCCGCTTAATCCCTCCCAGAGCGGTGCATGTTGGGAATACACGTCGCGCTAATACTTCACATCTGTATGAGGTTCAGCTTGTTACTCCTCGTACAACGCTTTTCAAGCAGTCTTTTATATGGAGAACATCATTCCTTTGGAATAATTTACCCAGGACTTTGTTTCCCACCGAGTACAATTTACAGCGATTCAAGAACAACGTGAATCGCCTTTTCCACACACGTGTCGCTCCTGTAGCTCTTTAGGCACTTCCCTGCAGCACGTGGGCTAGACCCATAAAAAAAAAATTAAAGACAATTTTAATTCTGAATGACTTTTTCCTTTACAAAATACTATCTATAATATACTATATATTGGATTTTATGTAGAACGTAAACTATTTATTTTTGCAATATCTTCCAAGTTTTTTAAACTTAAGCTATTTAAAAGAGGTTTTTTATACGATGATAGATTGAACATAACTATATTTACTGCCAAAATAAAATTTAAATATATACCAATTATTATATACCGATGACAAATTTTTAGGAACATTAACAAGCCAGGAATATGTCCCAACAAAAATTTGACCTTGAAAAGATACTTACTCCATGTTTTTATTCACTAGAAAAAAGAATATATTTAAAGAGAGAAAATATATCAATTTTTATTTAATGTTAAAAAATTCAGTCAAAGTTTATAAGCATTGTGTCTCGCTGAATAATTCTAATATTCTTTTTGTACACGTAATAACTACACAATTATAACTTTTTCATAATTTGCATGGAAACGCACAATTATAATTTATTGAGTTTATAAATGTAATATTTAGCGTTTCACCTTGAAAAAATGATTACTCCGGATTAATTGTCTTGAATGTCTTTAACTTTCTATTCATTCATTGCGGCCATTAAAATCAGCAAGTGCAGTCAAGTAAGAAGAAACAAGTAATTTATTATTTGTTACTAGTTTCTGACACATCAACCGATTTTGTTCTAGAAAATATGATTTTGCATAATTTTTTTTATTAATTATATAATTGTTTTGATAAATCAAATACGGAGTGTCAAGGTCCCGTTGTAATCTTAGAGGCGATCTACACAAAAAGCTCTTATTTATCGAAAATTTTACTGAAAATTTTGTTTTTTATTCCTCCTTTGTATAATCACCATTGTTTGTTTATTTCTCTCTTCATCTCTTTTACACCGGAAAGCTTATCGCTCAAACGTTTTCAGTGTTAACTCACGCTTTTTCATCCTACTGGTGACCTCTTTCTTGTGATTTTAACCAACCACTAGTTACTTATATTCTCTATTTCCAAGGCCTGCCGAATACTGTCATTACTCTTTATTCAAAAGCCAGCTTGCACTGTTTAAGTATTCAGCTGTTTTCCTCGCTTTTGCGACTTAAGACTTCTGTATTTATATTACCAGAGCTCAAATATGCTGAAACATTTAAAGCTTATTTCTTTTTGTATAATTTTTAGTGTTTCGTACGGAACACTTATAAGATGACTTCGGTGTCTGTCTGTCTGTCTGTCTGTCTGTCACACCCGATTTTCTCCGAAACTATTTGTCATAGAAAGTTGAAATTTGGTAATAAAATAGGAATTGATGGCGTCATCAGAGCCGTGTAATTTTGAAAGTTAAATTTTGACTTAAGGGGTTAGTTTTGGAGGGTGAAATCGAGAGTGAAAAAAAATTTTATTTACTAGGTCATCGAGTGTGGTGTCCAAGTTTCGAATGGGAAAGAAAGTTTGTGAAAACACGAGTAAAAAATATATATATATAATGTAATCCTTACACACACTTTTCTCTGTATTATTTTTAAAAAATCGCGAAAAATCGCTGTCCTCCCCCTTTATCTCGAAAAGTACTGATCAAAAAATTTTAAAAAAATTCTGGAATATTCTCCACGGGGTGTAAATTGAACGAAAATTATCACGAGTGCATTACCTTTAATAATTTATCTGGTACATAAAAAAAAAACAAAAATTTCAAGGTCATCAGTTTTCAGTAAAGATTGAAAACAATCTTTGTTGAAAACTCATTTGGGGTGTGTTTTGTGAAGTCACTGATCATTTTATACCACCAGAACAAAAATTTTTTTGTTTTTAAAAGCAATCAACGTACGGAACACTAATTGTGCAAGTTCAACTTGCACTTAACCCGTTATTGTATTTTAGATGTTGTCATGCATTATATTTTTTCTGCTGATAGTATCATTTCAGTTTGTTTTTCGCTGTTTTGATAAATTGGTAAAGTAACATCTGAAGACCGTAATCGTTTTCTGTTATCAACACGTTATGGTCAATAATGACGATATTTTTATATCTTTACCATCCATTCTATAACCTCCTCAGTTTCAACGCTGGTCTAATGATTTCATCTACTAACTCATTGAATAGTAGTGAGCTCAATTGACCTCTTTTCCTCTTTCTATCGGTAATAGATCTGTGAGTTCGCCTTTTACATTAGCTACGATGTCGTCGTTTGAGTAAATCTTTTCTGTGTTTTTGATAATGTAAACTTAGGCTGAAAAGTTTTTGGTCTAGCTACTTAAAACACATTTTTTTGCAAAATTCGATTTTATTCAAGAGCGATACAATCAATCCAATGCTTTTCTAACATTTCTATGCCTTTCTTGTAAAAGGCTTTGTCTTCAAAATAGGCCTCAGTTTCAGCGATAACTTCTTCATTGGAGCCAATTCTCTTTCCCGAGAGCATTTTTTTGAGGTCTGCGAATAGATAATAGTCGCTAGGGGCCAAATCTGGAAAATACGGTGGATGAGAAAGCAATTCGAACTTCAATTCTTGCTATTTTGCCATCGTAACCACGTAACTTGTGACACGGTCATTGTCTTGATGAAAGAGCACTTTTTTCTTGTTCATTTGGGGCCGTTTCTTTGCGATTTCTGCCTTCAAACGCCCCAATAACTTTATATAATATTCGCTGTTGATGGTTTTTCCCTTCTCAGCATAGTCGACGAAAATTGTTTCATGCGCATCCCAAGATATACAGGCCACGACATTCCCAGCCAACTGTTGTGTCTTTGGGCGGCTTTCACCGGCTGCTGTCCACTCAGCTGACTGCCGATTTGATCGATGTGAGGGTGGATCCATGTTTCATCTATTGTCACATATCGCAGAAAAAACTTCCTTTTTATTGCGCTTAAACAGGTCCAAACAGCAGCAGAATCATCAACACGTTATTGTTTTTGGTCCACCGTGAGCAAACGCGGTACCCATTTCGAACAGAGCTTTCTCATGCCCAAATGTTCATGCAAAATATGGTCAAGATGTTCTTTTGATATCTTTAGGGTGTCAGCTTCTCACTCGATTTCACTTTACGGTCATCCAAAACAATTTTGTGGATTTTTTTAGGTTTTCCGGTATCACCATCTCATTTGGGCATCCAGAGCGTTCAGCGTCATTTGTGTCTGTACGACCGAGTCCCGTAACATTTATCAAGCCATTACTTTGATTGAACAGTATTTTTTCCCATGGACAAACAGTGTTTAATCAACACACGAAATTCGATTTTTTCCATTGTTTTGAAAATATCAAAAGTAGTGTCACTAAAACCACTGTAACTTGTAAACTAATCGTCAAAATGTCATGAAATTTTGACACGTATCGTTTGAAGGTTGATACTGTCTAAAAATCATATGGATTTTCAGGAAAAGAGCGACATCTATGTGTCAGACCAAAAACTTTTCAGCCTACGTGTTATACTGTACCTGTCTTTCCCCAAAAGAAGAATTACTACATGTTCTAGGCTTTTTCTGTGTCAATGAATAAAAGATCACTTGAGCTAGTAATAGTTTATACACTTTTGGTGTCTTATTTTTTTTTGTCTCGGAACTTAATCCTAATGAAACTATTTTTATTAATATATATTATTATATATATTTTTTTAACATTTCCCTATCTCTAAAAAATTTTTATTGTAATAAACCCTACAATTTAAAATTAGTTTTTAACCTTAAACAAGTAATTTGGGAAGTCAGCTGATTAAAAATAAACACAGAAGTAATATCCTTAAGGTCCACATACTTTAAACAGTTCTCCACACAACGATTACCTAAATGAAGTCAGAAATCTTGTTTACCCCAATTAGATTTATACTTTTTGTTGACTCTTTATATCTACTTGATTATTCTATCATGTATTATTATTTTAATAAGTTGTAATCAATTTTGCTTAATTGTTTTGGTTTTTTTTTATTTCCATCATTTCGTAAAATTCATGTTTTTCTGTGTGGCATTCAATTTGTAAAAATCTTTGTTTTTTCGAATTAGTTCTAGGTTTTTTCCAATTGTATGATTGGTAAGTGCGGTTTTATTTTTTTCTCATATTTATAGCTTTAATAAAATAAATAAAAATTTTTTCTCATATTTATGTTATAGCAGATTTAATAACCGGTCAAGTGCAAGTTGAACTTGCGCAATTATTGTTCCGTACGTTGATTGCTTTTAAAATAAAAAAAGTTGTAACGGAAGTATAAAATGATCAGTGATTTCACAAAACACACCCCAAATGAGTTTCCAACAAAATTTGTTTCCAATCTTTACTGAAAATTGATGACCTTGAAATTTCTGTTTTTTTTTATATACCAGATAAATTATTAAAGGTAATGCATTCGTGATAATTTTCGTTCAATCTACAGCCCGTGGAAAATATTCCAGAATTTTTTCAAAATTTTTTGATAAGTACTTTTCGAGATTAGGCGGGTGGACAGCGATTTTTCGCGATTTTTTAAAAATAATACAAAGAAAAGTGCGTGCATATATATATATATATATATATATATATATATATATATATATATTACTCTTGTTTTCACAAGCTTTGATTTGACACCACACTCGATTACCTAGTAAAAATTTTTTTTTTTCACTTCCGATTTCGACCCCCAAAAACTAACCCCTTAAGTCAAAATTTAACTTTCAAAACTACATGGCTCTGAAGCCATCAGTTCCTATATTATTGCCAAATTTCAACTTTTCTATGACAAATAGTTTCGGAGAAAATCGGGTGTGACAAACAGACAGACGGACAGACAGACACCGAAGTCATCTTATAAGTGTTCTGTACGGAACACTAAAAATTTGCTAATTTAACCTATATAGACACCATTGCCTTCTTTGCAGGAAATTTCACATACTACAGGATTTTAATTTACTGAAACTATTAAGTTAATAGTGAAGTAAACTATGTCCTTTGTCAGCAATCGTTATATTTCTATTCGAAAATATGTTGGAATTTTTCTGATAAGTTTAGAATATAAGGTAGTGACATAAATTGGTTGTTGTTAGTTTGATGGCTATGTTGGTACTGAAATTTATTATAAAATTTATTTTTACGTTTTTTACTTATATTTTCTATTAACTTATTTGAAAAATTACTTAATACTGGTGCTTTTTTAGCTTTTTGCATTGATTTTACACTGAACTCTGGATCAGATAGCGCCTATTATGCTCGATTTTTTTTGAGTCAGTGGATGTTAAGTGGAAATTGAAGTATATAGATGTATATAGAAGACTAAATTTCTTTGATATACCATTCTATTCTTATGGCGTTTTTTTTTACGGAGTAAGAGGTGGAAAAAGTTTATTTAGTGTTTTTTTTAGTTCCGTAGTAGATTAAAGTTTATTGTGGTAACTGTGAATGTTGTTATCTTTAAGTCATAGTATTGGTTTTTGAGAATATTAGTAATACAGTCATTTATGTATCGAAAGGGATTGATATATATATGTTGCTTATTACGCTGAAAATTGAAATTGTGCAACCTTTAATTTGTTTATGAAATTCATTTTTATGAATAAAGTACACGACAGTACAATGACGACCTTCTAAATTCAACACTTTTAAAACTAAGGTTATTTAAAATCTTCATTATGAGCAATTTAAATTTGTGAAAAGTAAAAAATTTTATAGAATATTTCGTAGAATTAACAAAATTAAAAAATATATAGGATACTTCATACATACAATAAAAACGTGTCATATTTCTCGTGAAACCCGACTATTAATTGTTTTTCGTCTACTTGAAGTATATCAGCGGTGACTTTAGGGCCGTCCTGTATATTGTATATATATATATATATATATATATATATATATATATATATATATATATATATATATATATATATATATATTTATAATTTATTTATATTTGCATATATTTTTAAATACCTCAATACTCTTGCACTTTATGTTATATTAGAGCTAATGAGAAAGAAAGTGTTATGGTTGCAGGGGCTAATTTAAAAAGTGGCTAAAGGGACATCGCTTTTTCTGGACAAAGATTTACTCATGGCAAGGCTGGTAATGTGGGAAAGAAATATTCATTCATACTTTTCACATAAACTATTTATAGTACATTTATTTATGCGAAATATCTTTTATCTTCAACAGTTGCGACAAATGTATGTAATATTACGATAAAAAAACCTGAGCAATTTTTATAACATGTAAATTTGCTCTACCAAATTTATACTATTATACTTAGTTAAGTTTTCTGCAATAACATTTTATTATTATATATATGTATGTATATATATATATATATATATATATATATATATATATATATATATATATATATATATATATATATATATATATATATATATATATATATATATATATATATATATATATATATATATATGAGTAAATCCGAAAAAAAAAGTATTTAGAGCAGTCAGAAACTGAAAAAAATATTGTCACGCATACTAGTTTAGCAGTATTTTTTCGAATGTCTCAAATGTTTGGAACATGATGCCAGGGATCACTTCGGTGTCTGTCTGTCTGGCACACCCAATTTTCTCTGAGACTATTTAACACAGAAAAATGAAATTTGGCATAAATATAGGAATTGATGGCCCAATCAGACCCGTATAGTTTTGAAAGTTAAATTGTGATTGTGTGGGTTAGTTTTGGGGGGTGAAATCGGAGGTGAATCCAAATGACATTTTGGTTCAGTTTGCTAAAGAGGAAAATTGGGCCACATATAATACTGTAATAGTGTAGTAATGGGGGAACATAATTATTTCAGCGATATCGTTTCAGGAAAAGGGGTGAAAATAGCGAAGCACGTTAAATAGTTTATACTTTTACTATTATTATACTAATTTTTTCCTGTATTTTTTTTTTTGGCGAGAGCGAAGTCAGAGGAGTCGCTGTGTATATTGTCAAAAATGAAGAAATTTCAATAAAGCAAACCAACTTTCTTTGAAAGGTTTAAGAGTCTAGGCTAAGATAGTTTGTTATTTCTTTTTAAATAATTTATTATTTATCTGGTATAAAAAAAGCTATAGAAACTATGTTACTTGACAATATGGTGGAATTTTTTTTTATTATATTTTTCAGCACACTACTGTCGCGCATCGCTGCTGTACTGAGATAATTTTATTTTATTTGTTTACAATTAAACAAATATTTAGGTAGTAAATAATTGTTTTACACTTTTATTACTAGAATGTAGATTGAGCGAGGTTTATTTATTGGCTGTTAGGTAATTAATATGCTATAACTATTACATACATACATACATATACATTATTAACTAAGAAAAAATATAAAAATATATATTAGATCTTAAGATGTCAGCGACCTAATTAACTTAGCCTAGGTACGGATTTTACTTTATTTTAAAAGAAATCACGGTACAAAACACTAAATATGCAAGTCCAACTTACACTTGACTGTTTTTTTTTTAAAATTGAAGCACATAAGGTATTTCAGCGGTTTTCGTTACCAAAATTATTTTTTTGTTTTTACATATTTTAAATCGGGTTTTATTTCTAAATATAGCCGTGAAAGGTTTTTGAAGTGCATATTTTGAAGAAAATATATAATAATATACAAAAAAAACCAGTATATTAAGAAGAAAAAAGTTAACTTAAACAAAAATTACAAAAATAATTATTCACGACAAAGAATCCCAGGTCTCTTCGTCCGCGCCCGAGCTCCATTCCTCTACTTCCTTTGCAGATTCCTCCGCGAATTTCTCTTATTCTTCGGAATTTTCGTCATTAATATTGAGTTCAGCAGGTTTTGCCTTATACTAGATATTAAGGAATATGAGCTGAGCAATAAACTGTTGAGGACATCTAAATTGCAACCTTGAACGAATTCAACGTTTACCAAAGCGTTTATTGCATTTTCTATGTAAGTAATTTCAGAATTTGTAATATCCACTGTTTCTTTAACAAATCTAATCCTCATCGGTCGAAAATATCGTGGAAAAGAGGGAGCTGGATTCTGCCAAATAACTTTCAAGAATGTTGCCGTCAATTACATCTTCTTGCATTTTTTGCTTAAATTGTATTCCCATTTCGAAGTAAGTGTCAATGATTGACGCTCTTCTAGATTTAATTCTTTTAGTATATCCTCCAAATATGTGGCCAAACGTTTAGCCCTGTGATCCAATAAATTTTGTAAGTTAATTTAAGCACGTTTCAGGTACCTGATGCTGGATGCCTTTTGCCGGATAATAAGTCCTTTTTGCTTGCTATAACATGGTGCGGTGTAACTAGGATAATGCTACTTGTTATTATTCTTTATCGTATTTTATACTGCATCCTTAAGAGGCCGGCTTCTACAAATATTGAGAGGGCGGCTATTGGATTTAGTTGTGACTATTTTTCATGCTGCTTTGATCATTTATATTCTTTCTGGTATGCTTGGGCTGTCCGGGGAGAGTTAGTATGTCTTTTAGAATACTGGATGCAATTCTCTCTCCAAAACTTTGAAGGGATGTTTGACCAACATGCATTATTACTTCTTTACCTACAACACTGCGTACTTCCTCTGTTTTACTACGTTTGATCTTTTCATTTGATTCTTCAAATGCCTTTGTTGGTTGATCAGAAGAACGATGTTTTACCCTAGGTATTTCAAATCTTTCTAACCATTCGTTATTTTTTTTAGGGGAAACTTTTACTTTTTTACGCGCTTCTGTCCACTATTTCTTGAACTGTGAGTTCAAATAGGAGAACTTATGCTTCACTTTCTTTCTTTGCTTATCACAATATTCCTCTTCTTTAAGAAGTAGTCTAAGCGTTACTACTTGAGCACCTAAAGTACCCTCGGATCCCAGAACAGAATAAAAACTGTTTAAATTAAAAAAATAAATAAATAAAAAATACCACATGGTTTTCACCGTCTGATTATGGATATATTTGATTAGTGCAAATACTCTTTTTTCTGTTAAAACCGATAAAATCACTGGGAGACACCCTGAAGTATAACAAACACCTTTTGAAATACCGAAAAACGGGTTTTCGTACAATAATTTCGAGTAACATTTTCTACCTTCAAAACATTACTAATTATTAAAAAAGAATACATTAAAATGATCAATGTGTATGCGCTCTTAACCCTCCCAAAAAGAAAAATCACTTTTTTAAATGACTGTTTTGTATCGAATGCCGAGAAAGAAATGAACACTCAGAGCAACGATCAAATTCCGGCTGAGACTACGGCGCGCGCGCTGTCAAATGAGTAATGGGAGGGATCGCCTATTGTTCTATGCCTATTCAACATTGTTAGGCAGCAAATTTTTTCTACCTAGGACAAGTTTTAGGAAATCTATTTATTGTCTCCTAAAACGCTGAAATATCCCTGTGTTAGAGGCATAGCCAAAATGTTGTATACAACTTGTCTATAAAAAGGATGTAAAAAAGTCCATCGATTATTACTTTAAATTCTCTCCAATTAAGAAACTTCATTCTGGTTCTTTAAAATAGCTCTTAATTTACCTTATAACAAAAATTATAAAAATATGTAACGAACATGGACGCAACAAACACTGCTTTGTATTTTGAGGGTGCACACTGTTACAATGTGCCGTTTTTAACTATACGCACCTACAAAACTGTAAAAGTACCAATCGTACTACGATACGTCCTTCGTAGAAAAGTATTTCTATTGTTTTGAAGATATGCAGTGGTGAACAGGTTGCAGTTTTGTTTTTTTTTTTATGGGTCTAGCACACGTGTTACAGGGAAATCCCTAAAGCGCTACAGGAGCGACACGTGTGCGGAGAAAGCGATTCACGTTGTTCTTGAATCGCTGTAGATTGTACTCGATGGGAAACACAGTCCTGGGTAAACTATTCCAAAGGTATGATGTTCTCCATATAAAAGACTGCTTGAAAAGCGTTGTACGAGGAGTAACAAGCTGAACCTCATACGAATGTGAAGTATTAGCGCGACGTGTACTCCTAACATGCACCGCTCTGGGAGGAATTAAGCGGGCCACATCCTTCGAACACTTTCCATGAAAGTACTTGTAGAATAGGCTCAAGTCGCCAAATGTTCTTCGATGTTCCAGCGAATCAAGGCCGTCGGTCAGTTCCGGGTGTCCAATCAGACGAACAGCTCTTCTCTGGATAGAACCCAACAAATGCAGTGTATGTTTGGGAGCGGAGCTCCAAACATGGGAGCAGTATCCCATAGTTGGTCGAATTTGAGCTTTGTAAAGAATTAACAGTTGTTGTGGAGTGTAAAGCTTTCTGGTTCGAAACAATATTCCCAACTTTTGAGAAGCTCTCCTTGCTATGCCTGCAACATGTTCATGCCAGGACATATTTGCTCCCAAATTAACGCCTAACAGATTGAGTGATGATGTTAGAGGGATGGAGTGCCCCGACATAACTATGTCGGGTTCTGCAACGTTAACTTTTTTAGAAAAAACTACCGCCTGGGTTTTTGTAGCGTTAAATTCAACTTGGTTACTGTCACCCCAAGATAGAATTTCTTCCAGGTCTTTGTTAAGTTGAATGACTTCCTGCTGTCTGCGGATATTCGTCTGAGTAGTCGATGTCCGAGCATTCAAAGTGAATGAAGAGATAAGTGTACTGTCATCTGCAAAGCTGTAGATTGGATTCTCGGTCTTTTCCAGCAGATCGTTAATATAAATAAGGAAGAGAGTAGGAGATAGTATGGAACCTTGGGGAACACCGGCGTTGATAGTGAAGGTGTTAGAAAGAAATCCGTCGACTGCCACTCGTAAAGAACGCTCTCTGAGGAAACATGAGAGCCACAAACAGAACTTTTCAGACATACCATAAGAACGTAACTTAGCCAACAGCCCATCGTGCCAAACACGGTCCTTGGATATGTCAAGAGCAACCGCTCGAGATTCTCCAAAGTGTTCAATTGCGTTGTTCCAAACATGTGTTACATAAGTCAGAAGATCTCCTGTTGATCTATTTTTACGAAAACCATATTGGTGATCACTAATAATGTTGAATCCTTCAATATATTTTAGAAGATGCTGATTGATAGCCTTTTCCATGACTTTCGATATTATTGAGAGTAGTGTGATTGGTCGGTAGTTATTTGGCAAGGTCTTCTTGCCTTTTTTAGGTATCGGCTGAATTGTGGCACATTTCCAGCAGGAAGGAAATATTCCCTTTCTGTAGGATAGGTTGAAAAGTCTACAGAAAACTGGTGTTAGTTCCCTTGCACAGTTCTTGAGAACTATGGCAGGTATTCCGTCACCGCCAGAAGCCATTTTGGTGTCTAGCTTCATCAAAATACGTTTTATGATTTGCTGTCTGAAGACAATATCGGGCATCCTTGACTGCACTATGGGAATAGTAGGTGGTGTTTTTCCTTGGAAATCGACAGTAGAATGTGAAGCAAAGAGTTCAGCCAACAAGTTCGCTTTCTCAACAGGTGTCGTTGCAATAGAATTATCTGGCCGTGTGAGTGGTGGTATGGTGGATTTGGTGAAATTTTGACTAACTGCCTTACCGACTGACCAAAAGGACCGGGAATTGCCGGGACAAGCGAGAAGTTTGTTTCTAATCCGTTGATTGTGTACCTCCTTGGTTTCGTCGATAATTTCTTTGCATCTGTTCCTGGCACAAATAAAAGATGTTACGATTTATGGTGTTAGGATCTTCACGCCACTGTCGGTATGCAAGATGTTTAGAAGCAACAGCTTCTTTGCATTTTAGGTCAAACCAAGGCTTGCCGTTGGAAGGGCATTTCTTCGAAAAAGGGATGTAAGCCTCCATACCGGCCAAAATAACATCGGAAACCTCCCTGGCGCAGTCAGATGGGTCGTCGGATCGAAAACAAACGTCCAACCAAGGAAAGTTCGAAAATATTCCATGAGATCTTCCCATTTAGCAGATTTGTAGTGCCAAATCTTGCGCGGTTTGGGCGCCTCTCTATTACTGATTGGTAGAATACTCGATGTCGAAAGTAGTCTATGGTCGGAAGAACCTAACGGCGGATTTACGCTGACCGTGTAAATCTCCGGATTGGTGGTTAAAAACAGATCAAGAAGACTGGCGAACTCTCCGTCTCGATCAGGGATCCGTGTTGGTTCATCAATAAGCTGAGTCAAGCCACAACTGATTGAAAATGATTCGGCTTCACGACCTTGTTCATCGGTAGTATTTGAATATTTAAGCCAGTTGATGTTGTGGACATTAAAGTCGCCCAGGATGGCAATTTCGGCATTTGGATAGTTAATTTGTAAATGACCGATGGTGTCTGCAAGAGAAGCGAAAAGTGTTCTAAAGTTAGCATCACTTGGTGGTCGATAGAGGATACAGATGAACCTTGTGGTTGGTCGAGTCGTTATTTTTAACCACATAACATCAAAGTTGGGGGGCTCCAGTAACTAGTTCCTGTTACAAAAAGTTGCATTATTGATCGAAAACAGAAACTAGGTTGAAATGTAAATTATGAAAGAATGAATTTAAATAAACTCTATCACTCTATAAATTTAAAGTATCCCTTTTCCGCATTTATTCAGCGGGGAACCGTATATATTTTTTCGGAGAGTAGTAATAGGGCCGGCGTCATGTCCTTGAAGGAGGCAGGCTAGGGTAACTCCAGAACTGATAAGCGAGTTCAAGGACTTGATGTGTAGAAATATTCTTCCTCTCGTCTCAATACCTGGCCACATGAGGTCGACTGTACTGACATGGCTGACATATTGGCTAAAGCTTTAATAAACCCCACGGGACCTGACCTTTCTTAAAAATCCCGTGCAATATAAGCAGGGCGTAATCACAGATCTGCTGAACAGTAGGTTTGTACAAATCTGGAACGATGAATCAAGAATGAGTTATTCAAATACTCTCAGAATACACGAAATGCTTACTTAAATTAAGCAAAAAACGCCTGGTGATAAAAATACGTTTTACCACAATTAAAGGAGAAGTTTATGGAAGGACCTCTTAAAACTTGATGTAGCCCATTAGAAAAACATTTCGGATTTTATAGAGAACCACAACCACCATTTTAAGCCATTACCAACAGTTATGGATTCACTGAGTTACACCATCCATCATGTAGCCCTGGTTTACTGCCCTGCGACTCCTTAATCCAACATCCGAAGAAAGATTTCAGTTACCAAGAATTTTGCTCGGAAGATGAGCTGAAAACCGATGTAGAGTCGTTTTTTGGAGAATGGAAAAACTTAAGGACTGGACTAAGTGTATTGGTATAAATAAAATATCGAAAAATAATTTTGTTTAAAAATCGGACAACTTAAAAAAATCATTTTCATAATATCATATTCCCTCGATTTAATTTTTAATTTTTTTAATAAGAAAAGGGAAAAAAAACCTTAGTTCACCAATTTTCTCAATGCCATTTAAGGTCTAATCAAATAAACTACATAGTTTTAGCTAATAAGAAAAAAATTAAATATGAGTAACAATATATTTAAAAGTAACAGGTGAATATTTTTTAAACTTGTATTTTAGTATGTTATATATAACTAAATATAAACAGCTGTTAAAATTAGTAAATATAAGTGGTAGCACCGGTAGGTATCCAAGGCAGTTTTTTACCATAAGATAACAGGCGACCATTCGATTTTTAGGGGTATTGCACTGGGGTGAGGTAACTTTTTGCATAGGATCGAACGGATCGAACTTTACTCCACTGTTTTCTACTTGTCCTTACCGCACTCATTAAAATTTTAAATGGATGATTAATTCGACAGGAAGCGATTTCGTGAGTGACATGATTTGCGTCGCCTTGGATATAAAATGTATTTAGTATTTCAAAATGCTAAACTTGCTTTGAAGATTACTTTTCAAAATAATGGATAGTGTATGTAGTGATTAAATATATTATTATTCTTGAAAGTTTATCGCATTAGTATTTTTCTATTCTAAATACCATGTTTTTTCACTCATAAATTAAATAAATTGAATTAATTAAATGAAATAAATGAATTAAACGAATTAAACGGATTAAACGGATTAAACGGATTAAACGAATTAAACGGATTAAACGAATTGAACAAATTGAACGAATTGAACGAATTGAACGAATTGAACGAATTGAACGAATTGAACGAATTGAACGAATTGAACGAATTGAACGAATTGAACGAATTGAACGAATTGAACGAATTGAACGAATTGAACGAATTGAACGAATTGAACGAATTGAACGAATTGAACGAATTGAACGAATTGAACGAATTGAACGAATTGAACGAATTGAACGAATTGAACGAATTGAACGAATTGAACGAATTGAACGAATTGAACGAATTGAACGAATTGAACGAATTGAACGAATTGAACGAATTGAACGAATTGAACGAATTGAACGAATTGAACGAATTGAACGAATTGAACGAATTGAACGAATTGAACGAATTGAACGAATTGAACGAATTGAACGAATTGAACGAATTGAACGAATTGAACGAATTGAACGAATTGAACGAATTGAACGAATTGAACGAATTGAACGAATTGAACGAATTGAACGAATTGAACGAATTGAACGAATTGAACGAATTGAACGAATTGAACGAATTGAACGAATTGAACGAATTGAACGAATTGAACGAATTGAACGAATTGAACGAATTGAACGAATTGAACGAATTGAACGAATTGAACGAATTGAACGAATTGAACGAATTGAACGAATTGAACGAATTGAACGAATTGTACGAATTGAACGAATTGAACGAATTGAACGAATTGAACGAATTAAACGATATAAACGAATTAAACGAATTAATTAAATGAATTAAGTGAATTAAGTGAATTAAGTGAATTAAGTGAATTAAGTGAATTAAGTGAATTAAGTGAATTAAGTGAATTAAGTGAATTAAGTGAATTAAGTGAATTAAGTGAATTAAGTGAATTAAGTGAATTAAGTGAATTAAGTGAATTAAGTGAATTAAGTGAATTAAGTGAATTAAGTGAATTAAGTGAATTAAGTGAATTAAGTGAATTAAGTGAATTAAGTGAATTAAGTGAATTAAGTGAATTAAGTGAATTAAGTGAATTAAGTGAATTAAGTGAATTAAGTGAATTAAGTGAATTAAGTGAATTAAGTGAATTAAGTGAATTAAGTGAATTAAGTGAATTAAGTGAATTAAGTGAATTAAGTGAATTAAGTGAATTAAGTGAATTAAGTGAATTAAGTGAATTAAGTGAATTAAGTGAATTAAGTGAATTAAGTGAATTAAGTGAATTAAGTGAATTAAGTGAATTAAGTGAATTAAGTGAAGTGAATAAGTGAATTAAGTGAATTAAGTGAATTAAGTGAATTAAGTGAATTAAGTGAATTAAGTGAATTAAGTGAATTAAGTGAATTAAGTGAATTAAGTGAATTAAGTGAATTAAGTGAATTAAGTGAATTAAGTGAATTAAGTGAATTAAGTGAATTAAGTGAATTAAGTGAATTAAGTGAATTAAGTGAATTAAGTGAATTAAGTGAATTAAGTAAATTAAGTGAATTAAGTGAATTAAGTGAATTAAGTGAATTAAGTGACTAAAGTGAATTAAGTGAATTAAGCGAATTAAGTGAATTAAGTGAATTAAGTGAATTAAATGAATTAAGTGAATTAATTGAATGAATGAAACGAATTGAACGAATCGAACGAATCGAACGGATCGAACGGATCGAACGGATCGAACGGGTCGAACGGATCGAACGGATCGAACGGATCGAACGGATCGAACAGATCCAACGGATCGAACGAATCGGACGGATCCAACTGGTCAAACGAATCAAACGAATTAAAATAGTTAAATTAATTAAATGAATTAAAATAATTAAATCAATTAAATCGATCAAATCGATTAAATCGATCAAATCGATTGAATCGATTAAATCGATTAAATCGATTAAATCGATTAAATCGATTAAATCGATTAAATCGATTAAATCGATTAAATCGATTAAATCGATTAAATCGATTAAATCGATTAAATCGATTAAATCGATTAAATCGATTAAATCGATTAAATCGATTAAATCGATTAAATCGATTAAATCGATTAAATCGATTAAATCGATTAAATCGATTAAATCGATTAAATCGATTAAATCGATTAAATCGATTATATCGATTAAATCGATTAAATCGATCAAATCGATCAAATCGATTAAATCGATCAAATCGATTAAATCGATTAAATCGATTAAATCGATTAAATCGATTAAATCGACTAAATCGATTATATCGATTAAATCGATTAAATCGATTAAATCGATTAAATCGATTAAATCGATTAAATCGATTAAATCGATTAAATCGATTAAATCGATTAAGTCGATTAAATCGATTAAATCGATTAAATCGATTAAATCGATTAATCGATTAAATCAATTAAATAAATTAAATGAATTAATTCAATGAATTGAGATTGAGTGAATTGAGCAAAATTAAGTAAATTAAGACTGAGGGAATTAAGCAAATTGAGTAAATAGATTAAATTGAGTATATTGAGTAAATTGAGTAAGTCGAGTAAATCGAGTAAATCGAGTAAATCGAGTAAATTGAGTAAATTAAACAAATTAAATAAATTCAATAAATTAAATAAAACCTTTTGGATTTTTAATAGTAATTTACCATAGTGTCTCAATTGTATTAATGTCAAGAATAAAACTGGTTGGTACAAACTGTTACATATTAAAATAAATAATCCTACTTTTTGTTGCTTTTTCTTCAAATCAACGTATTAATTAATATCTTAACATAATTATAAAGCTCTCTTGGAAAAAGCATACCATTTATGAAGTAGTTGCGACTTCTCACAGTATTCTTCTTGGGTGCCCTGCAAAAGCTCTATATTTTACGATATCGCTAAGCGATTCAAACTCCTGCAGACCCATCCAGTGGCGGATACTCCGTTGCCACGACAATTAGTTACGCCCCATTCCTTGCCTTCCTTCGATTTTTCGCTGCAGAATAAGACATTGGAACCCGTAATATGTATCCGAAGTAAGTCAAAAGTCCCCCTACAGTCTCCAAAAGTTCTTTGTTTGCAAGGCCTGCTCTCTAAAGTAACTCCCCGTTTCTGACACGAGTCGTCCATGGAATTCTCAGCTTTCTGCGCAGACTCCACATTTTAAATGTCTCGATCTCATTAATAGATGCTAATTTTAATTTTCATAAGTCCATTCTATACAGAATGAGTCAACAATAGAGAAAGAGTATCTCATTTGTTTCGGGAATGACGAAAAAATGTTAAATACAATAATTTTAGGAAATGTTAAGGTGCACAGTTTAAAATTATTTTTAAGTAATTCGAAAAAGTGTGGCAGATATAACATATGTTTTTTAAAATAGAACATCCTATTTTCTAACTTTTTTTTAATAATGTTATATACCTAAACCTAGTAGTTTTTCTAATATTTCAATTTTTTAAAAAAATACAAGTTTTCAGTTTTGTAAAAAATTACCAGTAGCGCCATTGTTTCTGAAGATGGAATACTCATAATTGGTACGAGCGTTCTATAGAGATGAAAACAAAGATATATGTAAAGAAATTTGAGTTAGATGATCCAGGATGTGCAAGATAAATTTATACATTTCAACTATTTTAAATTGAAAAATCTCAAATTTTTGTAAATGGCACCCCGTATATATTATTATTTTTTCTAATAAATTTTACAAAACCCTTCAACTTTTATTAAGTATGTCTTATATCTATTTCTAATAGTTCTCGATTTATTTTGAATTTTTCAATTTTTACCCTTGTTTTTAATACACTTACGCTATAACATCATAGTTGCCAAGACAAAACAAAAATGTAGGCATTGTCAAATTTTGACATGTCTATTAAGTAAGTAAAAATAGTTTAATTTGTTGTAGTAAGTGACGTATAAAAATAATAGTTACGGATTTATCTAAAAATGAATTAAATGATATAGTTTATATACTGGGAGAGGCGGGAAAAATTGTCTTTTGGCAGTAAGGCTTTATAGAGCCTAATAGACGTATACCACCTAGAAAATCTTTTCAGTGCTTAATAGAACGGTTTGATGGTAGCGGTAGCGTTGAGTATACGAAACGGAAAGTAGTAAACCAGAATGGTACCAATGAGGAAAAAGAAATGGAGATTTTACTTCATGTTGAAGATAATCCCCAGGTTCGCAGCCGTCAACTAGCTGACTTATCTGACACATCCCAATCTACGGCTAAGCGCACCACGAGAAAATACAAGTATCATCCGTTTCATATGGAACTAGTCCAAGAACTTCAACACCCTGATATTGAACGACGAATAAACTTTTGTACCACCATGAATAGAACAATAGAGGCCGATCCAAATTTTTCTATCCAAAATAATGTTTTCTGGTGAAGAGACTTTTCGCAGTAATGGAGCAGTTAATAGCTATAACATGCATTAATATTCAACAGTTAATCCATTTTGGATCCGGCAGGTTCAAAACCAAAACCATTGGTCGCTTAATGTATGGTGTGGAATATTAAATTTTGGAATTATTGGTCCCTATTTTTTCCGCGAACCGCTAACCGGGCCTAGATATCTAAATTTTTTGCGAAACGAATTACCACAGCTTCTTGAAGAAGTTGTGGTAATTAGTTTCAAAAAGGAATAAATGTGGATTCAACAAGACGGAGATCCTGCTCATTACCACCGGGAAGTTCGGAAATTTTTAAACGATTGTTAACCACAAAAATGGATCGGTAGGGATGGATTCATTCAGTGGCCCCTCGATTATGTGACTTCTTTTTGTGGGGCTACATTAAAGATCGTGTTTACGTAAATCCCCCTACAACACCAGTAGATATGGAAAATAGGATACTGGATGCGTGCAGGACAATAACGCCCTTTATGCTAAGGAAAGTGAAGAAAACTGTAGTGAAACGACTAAACATGTGTATTCAAGTAGACGGGCATATTTTTGAACATTTATTACATCATAATTATTAATCATTAGATAAGTTAAACCATATTAAAATTATTATTAACTATTTGTTTATGTTTTCACAATAGCGTAAGTGTATTAAAAACAAGGGTAAAAATTTAAAAATTCAAAATAAATCGAAAATTATTAGAATAGGTATATAAAAATTATAAAATTTTACGCAGAATTTAAAAATAAATTAGAAAATAGGATGTTACATTTAAAAAAACATATGTTATATCGGCCACACTTTTTTCAAGTACCGTGTATACTCAAAAATAATTTTAAACTGTGCACTTTAACATTCCCTAAAACTATTGTATTTAACATTTTTTCGTCATTCCTCTATCATTCTATATATAATATCAAAATTTAGGCTGCGGTTCGCCAGATATTTTTTTGGTAAAGGTTGTTATTGCCTATTCTATCCGACATGTAACCTCTGTTTCCAAGTTTCACTTATCATCGATTAAACACCCTAAATCCTTAAATTTGCCGACACGCTCTTCTCCATTGCTACTAAGTCTGGTGTTGGGAATTTCTACTGATGATCATAAATTGATTTTTTTTTTTAATGTTTATCTTTAAACTCACTTTGCTGCTTGTTGTTTGTACATTATTCAAAGAAAGATGAAGATCATGTGCGTTGTCTATCACAAGCACGGAGTCATCGGAAAATCTGATGTTATTTTTGTTGATACCTGACATAGCCTCCTTGAGAACTCTTTTCACATAGAGATTAAAAACTTTGATGACAGAATACACCCCTGCCTTACGCTTTTCTTACTCTGAAATTGAGAACTTGAATCATTTGATTAAAATATAGTTTAGCGATTATTCTTACATCTTTGTCATCCAAGCTCACTGCCACACATATTTTATCAAAGTTTACATTATCAAAGGCCTTCTCATATTTAATGAAGCACAAAAACACGTCCTTACGCTGATTATAGCAATTTTGGACGAAAGCCTGCAAGGTCAAGATAGTTTCTTTTGTGCCGAATTCGGTTCTGAAGCAGAACTGACATTCTTCACTAACTTCTTTGCAACTTTTATAGAGCATAGTATGCAATAATCATAGGAATAATTTTAAAAAACCTCGAAATTTTTTAGGCTTGATATTTTTGAGGGGGTTGTAAAGGGGAATCACAGCCACTATTTGGATATGTTTCTAGAGTGATATATCATATTAAACAATTTTACAACAATTTACCATTATTTTCATAAACTAGCTTTAGTTAGTGGATCGTTGATTGTTCCCGTCCTGTCATCACTGAACAAATTCGCGGTAGTTCGTCGGCTTCCAAAATAAGCTCGTCGTTGTGATTTCTGAAAGTATAAATGAGTCTTTTATATGCGCCTGCAATCTCTTTAATTTTCTTATGAAGTCCATTTATTTTTTGCCAGATGAATTTTATTTTGAATTTTTTACTGAAATTTCAAATGAACGTATTCGTATCATAGAACTTTTAGCGTTGTTCCATCGTTCCAATATGTCAGTTGTCATCCACTCGTTTTATAGACCCTAGAATATTTTATTGACAATTAGAGAGGTTAAGCCTGTAGCTGTTATACAGTGATATGAACTAATCCTGATTATACATTTGTGTCTTAAGATATTTATATATCAGTAACCTAAATAACTTAGCCTATATAATGGGTTTTGTATAAATTTGATGAGAGAGAACTTCAGATATTTGAACTTAAGATGTCTCATGAATATAAACTTAAAATTAATTTAAGATTAACTTAAAGCTAGTCCTGAGGTAGGGGGTCGAAGCGTCTTTAATAGTGACGTCTTTCGTGGAGTGGAGGTCTATAGGCGTTTCTGACTGTGGGGTTGGGGAGGTAAGTGGCTTTATGTTAGAATTTGAGCTTAGCGTTGTTCTAGAATTCCTGTATTGTGGGCATTTGTTTAGGTGTGTTAATTAGACACTTAAGAAAGGTGTTGTTGCTATTGTGAATACTGATTTTAGGTTTGTCCACACTTCTTCAATGTCATTTGTTTTTGGAAGGTCTTCTCTATGTATTTGTTGCATGTAGCTTGTGTTGTGTCATTGTTATTTAGCATCTTTATATTAAATGTTCTATTGGTGTTCCGTTGTTTACATTTGGCCAATTTTAATTTTATCATTGCACAGACAGTGATCGGACACAACATTTGTTTAAGTATATGATCCACCAAAAAATAATCTTAAATCATGTTTTAGATATCTTAGCAAAGATAGCCTGTTACAAAAAAAATGAAAATCATTTCGTAATTTTGAGGATGAATGATAAAAAAATATTATGCATATTTTCTATACAATTTTAGAAATGATATTGGAGAATATAATAGTCTATATAAAATCTAATATATGAAATAATGTTTCAAAGTCATTTAACAAAAACTTAGGTCTGATATTATGATACACCCTATACATAAGTTATATGAACACAGCAGTAGTACTAATAGTCGCGTAAGTAATAATTTTTTTCGTTTTGTAAAGAATTTTTCAAGTCATGCCAATAGAAATACTGGTATGGTATTGTGACACACCCCGTATATGAGTAATAATTTTAGTACCTATATTATTTTCTATCACTTATATAGGTAAACGTGTTATGTATAGACTAAGTATCAAATGGAGACAAAATATGTCATTCATCTATTTAAGAACTCTAATAGTTAGTAGTAGTTAAAGTAGAAAACATTAGACTAAATCGCAAACCTGTCCAATGCAAAAAGTTACATTCCTATAACAGCAAAAAAAACTGAATTGCTACCTACAGTTTTGTAGTACAAATCGCTCTGAACACCATAACGGTGATGCCAGTTAATTTACTAATTTGCACAGCAGGTTATATATACGAGGCTGGTTTGAAAAGTCCGTGCAAAAATAAAAACTACTTATGTGTTTGGGGTAAACCTTTTTTATTTTTCGACATAGTCTCCTTTTAGGCTTATACACTTCGTCCAACGATGTTCTAGTTTGTTGATCCCTTCCGAATAATAGGATTTGTCCAAGTCTGCAAAATATCCATTAGTGTCTGCAATCACCTCCTCGTTTGAATAAAATCTTTGTCCCGCCAGCCATTTCTTCAAATTGAGGAACAAATAGTAGTCTGAGGGAGCCATGTCTGGGAGAATAGGGGGATGTGAAACGAGTTGGAATCCTATTTCCATTAATTTTGCGACCACAACTGCTGAGGTGTGTGCTGGTGCGTTGTCGTGATGGAAAAGGACTTTCTTGTGGGCCAATCGCGGGCGTTTTTCTTGCAGCTCGGTTTTCAAACGGTCCAATAACGATGAATAATATTCACCTGTAATAGTTTTATCCGTTTCCAGATAGTCGATGAGGATTATCCCCTTGCGAATCCCAAAATATAGTCGCCATAACCTTTCCGGCTGAAGGAACGGTCTTCGCCTTTTTTGGTGCAGATTCCCCCTTGGTAACCCATTGTTTTAGATTGTTGTGTGGTCTCAGGAGTATAGTAATGTATCCATGTTTCATCCACAGTGACGAAACGATGCTTAAAGTCCTCCGGATTCTTCTGGAACAGCTGCAAACCATCCTTGCAACACTTCACACGATTCGTTTTTGGTCAAGCGTGAGCAATCGCGACACCCATCTTGCGGATAGCTTTCTCATGTCCAAATGTTTATGCAAAATATTAGGTACCCGTTCAGTCGAGATGCCCACAGCCCTAGCAATCTCACGCACCTTAACTCTTCTGTCATCCATCACCATATCATGGATTTGATCAATGATTTCTGGAGTCGTAACCTCCACAGGCCGTCCAGAACGTTCAGCGTCACTTGTGCCCATATGGCCAGTCCGAAAATTTTGAAACCATTTATAAACTGTTCTAATCGAAGGTGCAAAGTCACCATAATGTTTATCAAGCTTCTCTTTAGTCTCCTGAGGCGTTTTGCCTTTCATAAAGTAATGTTTAATCACCACACGAAATTCTTTTTCGTCCTTTTCTTGAAAATCACTCGACTTCCTTGATTCACACGAATGCCAAACACAAAGAAATAGACCAATATGGCTGAAACTTGGTGTGCGTTCATTCAAGAGATGCTACTAACTAAACATGACCTCGATATGCGCCGGTGGTGCCATCTCTCGGACTTTGCACGGACTTTTCAAACCAGCCTCGTATATGTATATATATATATATATATATATATATATATATATATAACTTATTAAAATACAACTTCGAAAACATTTAGAAAAAATAAAACAATATTTACTTTCTTCTATATTAACGAAATCTTCATGAAGTTTGGTTTATTATATATATTTTTAAATTTAAATAACACAAACAAAATTAGTTTAGATTATTAATTTACTTTTGTTCTAGTTTCACCTGTACGTTTAGGTTGGCATACCAAACACTACTGTTTTTATAGGCTAAATCTCGGAAGCGAAATACAAGGGGTTTGTATTAAATGAGAGCGGTAAACCGGTCCCCGGGCTCAATTTATTTTATTTAAACAGGCGGAGGGCGGAATAAATCCACGTGAAACGCTCGCTACCACACGCACAATTATGTACCTCTCAGAAATGGATACCAAAAATTGATAAATGTTTCTTAATATGCGAAAATGTGTTTCAAATAAATGCCATTTTTGATTAAAATTTTTTTAGGGAATATTATAATCTGCATATATTCTTTCCGGTACAACATCTAATATAGACCGCCCTATTATAACTAAATTAGAATCACATTATTATTCAAAAACGTGGAACAAAATTAAATCCTAATCAAATCCTTAATTAAAATAATAATTAGGTAGTTGAGATAAGTTTCCTCTACTTCTATATAATTTTTTTTTAATTACTTTTTAAATCACATTACTTCCTGTAACTCTGTTAAAATAAAAATAATAAAAGATTTTTTCCAATTTTCTGTAAAGCATTAAATGTAGAAAATCAGTCTTAAATCCAACTAAGTTAATAAAAATTTGTTTCTTTGTTGTAGGTAAGTGGATTCGATCCACCTGGTTCTAAAAAATTAAATCATAGAATAAAATAGAACAGAACAGAAGAAAAGCAATTAATAATTTTGTGGCTAATCATAAATTAGTAACTATTATAATTTATGCAGTTAGTTGTAGAATAATTAATACAGATGAGGATTTAAAAAAACTTAATCCCGATTATTTAAAAAATCTATTAATAACTTCGAAATTTCTAAAACCCCCTGATATTAATATTGATACAAATCGGGAGTAATAAAATTTTTAGTCCGTAACATGGAATTTTTGAAAATTTGAATTTTGGAACATTTGTACTTTAAGATTTGCAATCTATGTCCCCGAAAACACCTATATCAACCATGGTCAGCGAGTGATAAAATTTTTGCCACAACATTTTTTTACTTTCTTTAGTGCCTAACTAAGACGAATCTATTAATCTCGTATGTTGGTTCAGGAGTTTAGGCACTATAAAGGAACTATGTACAGGGTGGTCCAAATTGTACACTTTTAAAGGACCTTTATCTAAAGGAGATAGACGAAAACTGATGTCGGTGTCTGAGGCTCAATTTGTATGATAAACTCAATGGTGAAAACCGCATATCGAAATCTAGTACCGTTTTTCAAAATTCTGCATTTTGGAAAAATGTTTGTAATTCTTTTCCTATTGAAAAATTTTGATTTCTGTAAAAACATTCTCAAAGCACTTTTTCACGTGGATTTCAACAGTGTAAGTTACATTTTTTTTACAACTAATATATTTTTAATAGTTATTAATGCAAAAATATATTTTTTAAATGGGATACCATATATATCCGAATAGAGCTTTAAAATCACCAATCTAAAAATATACCACACTTTATATGTTGCTTAAATCTACTTCAAAATATAAAGGTTTTCAGTTTTTACGCGAGTTTTAAATGCACATTTTGTGAAGTAGGCTTTGGATGGAGCGGCCATAATGGTTCAACTGACAACTCGTAGTTGTCAAATTTTATTCAGGATCAGTTACTGAATTGTCAATTAAATCGCAATGAAGTTTGAAAACTACGAAAAATGGTATATGAGAGTGTGTTTCATACAAACCGGAGAAAATTCGGAAGCGGCAAGTATTTTGTACCACTGAACTAA
Organism: Pachyrhynchus sulphureomaculatus; assembly: GCA_019049505.1. Classification (NCBI taxonomy): domain Eukaryota; kingdom Metazoa; phylum Arthropoda; class Insecta; order Coleoptera; family Curculionidae; genus Pachyrhynchus; species Pachyrhynchus sulphureomaculatus. Next base: position 139,137,623 of record CM032446.1, read on the forward strand.
CCTGGACAACGTTGACGGGTATTACGACATCCTCGCCGATATCCTTAGGATAGAGAAAAGGGTAAGATTCGCACTCATTCAGGGAGGTGAATGATATAAAAAATTTAATTGAATTCTAACTCTTAAGTTCCTCACTCAATTTACTATTTTCCTATTTGGGATATCAAAAAAAAAAATTTTATATTTTGTGAAAACGAACTGAAAAATTATAATTAATGGTGTGCTTATATGTAGAGGTTTTCTATTTAAAAAAATATCATATTTGGCTTAATAATATGTCAAATTTGACAAGTGAAAAATTTTTTTGTTATCTTATTTGGCTTTCTCATAAAAACTAAGTTCATTAGTAAAACCTTTTTTGTTATCCCAAATAGAAAAGTAGTAAATCGGATGAGCCATTTAAAAGTTTAAATCCGGTTCAATAAATTTAACGCCCTGTATATTGGGAACAACTGAAAATAAATATCAGATGTTATATATTTTTCTAAAATGCTATTTACTGGTGTGCTCATATGTAAAGGGTGTCATTTAAAAAAACTCTTTTTAGTAGTGAAAGAATTATAATTATATATATATATATATATATATATATATATATATATATATATATATATATATATATATATATATATATATATATATATATCAGGTCCTAAAAACATTAATCCTTCACCACATACCATCCTTCCAACTCCTTACCCCTTGTCGACACGTTTGGCCGGCGCGACAAGGAAATGGCTAAAAACCCCAATATGAAAAGTGAATTTGTCGAATTTCCAAAACGCAGTACCTCACCCGAGTAGGGGAAACTTAGAATGTCGCTCTGCTCTTGAAGTCAGTCCCATGAATTCTGGGGGGGAAAAAAATTCGAAAATAAAATAGAGTGGTATACCCACAGCACATAGACAACCCAAAAGAATAGAATTGTACGTAGCAGCTTACAGCATAAGAATTTTAGGATCCGAAGAAAAAATTATCGAATTGGAAGAAGAACTGAAAAACATAAGATGGATATTGTTGGGCTTAGCGGAAGTAATAAGAACAGAAGAGTCTTGTATCAGCCTAAAAAGTGGCCATAATTTTTTCTGTAAAGGCAATAAAAGTAAGAGAATTGGAGGAGTCGGTCTACTTACATACACAAAAGAATAGCAAAAAATGTTGTTCAGTTCTAAGCCACATCGGAAAGAGTGATTTCAGTAAACATATAGCTGAACAGAGATACAAATATAAGATCATTCAGGTATCAAGCCGACATCAGACAGCAAGGAAGAAGAAATTGACCAATTTTACGAAAATAAAAACAAAGCATTACTACACTATAAAACAAGATACAACATAATAATCGGTGACTTCAATGCCAAAATAGGGAAACCAGCGAATACAAATGAGAAGAGTGACAGGAAGTTTGGTTTGGGTACGAGGAACAGCAGAGGAGAAATGTTATCAAGTTTTGTAAATGAAAATAACTTGTACGTTAGAATACATTTTTCCAAATGCCAGAATATAGACGATGGACATGGCAGAGCCCAGATGGTACAACATAAACGAAATTGATTACGTTTTATCAAATGACAAGAATATTGTAATGGACACGACAGTCCTGAACACGATAAACATTGGCAGTGACCATCGGATGCTCAGAGCAAAAATAAGAATAAATCTTAAGCAGGAGAGACGTAGATTGATAACGCATACAAAGATAAAGTTACAAACAGAGATAATAAAGGAAAACACAGACAAATATCGACAAGCATTGGAAAATCATATGAAACACAAACTACCAAACGCACAAATAACCAACAGCCTACTCATGACTACAAAACAAATAGCAACATCGAAAAAAGAGAAAACAGAAAAAATTAAGTAAAGAGACACTAAATCTTATGAAACATAGAAGAGTATTAAGAAATGATCCTACAAATGGCAGATTATAGTTGACAGAAATAGACAAAAAAATAAAGAAAATGATCAGAGAAGACGACAGTACAGAAACTCGAAAATAGAAGAAACTTTGAAAGATGGAAAAAGTCTAAACCATCTAAAAAAAATGAATGAAGGGAGATATCAAATAATAAAACTTATAAATAACGATAACCAAGGGATCACACAAATCAAAGAGATAAAGGAAGCTACAGAGAAATAGTATCAAACACTATATGACACGAAAATATCGCCACTGCCCAGGAAAGAAGAAGAAAATAGAGTGATAGTATGAAATGTGAGATCTGAAGAAACCAATGGATGAAATAATGAACGCCTTACAACATATGCACAACAACAAAGAACCAGTAGACGATGAAATAACTACAGAAATGATAAAATATGGACGGGCCTCGATAATACAATCTTTTCAAGCTCTATTTAACAGGTGCCTAATAGAAAGCAAAATACCAACACTTTGGATAAATGCTTTGTTTGTGCTTATTTTTAAAAAGGGGAACAAATTTAAATTGGAGAATCAGAGACTCATCAACCTGTTATCGGTACTATAAAAAATCCTTACTAGAATCATAGTATAGATTAACGAACAAATTAGACAACCATCAACCACGTGAACAAGCGGGATTTAGACGGGGATACAGCACTTTGTACCCTTTTCACATAATTAGATTACTAGTGGAAAAAGCAAATGGAATATAAAGTCACCTTTTGGATAACAATAGTTGATTACGAAAAAGCATTTGATTCAGTAGAGATATGGGCAGTCCTTAAGGCCTTAAGAAACAGCAGAGTCGATGAAAGATACACAATTCTTCTTGAATACATATATAAAAATGCAACGTATCAAATAATGTTTGAAAAAAAAACAAATAAAATTAAAATTAAAAGAGGAATTAGACAAGATGACTCAATATCCCCAACGCTGTCCACGTTGACTCTAGAAGGAATGTTCAAATCGTTAAAGTGGGAAAATAAAGGAATACTAATGGACGGTGAACGATTAAATCACTTAAGATTCACAGATGAGGTCACTCTAATCGCCAACATAAAAGAAGAATTACAAGAAATGCTGATGGAATTTCATAACAAGTCTCGAGAAACAGGTCTAAAAATAAAAACTTCACCAAAACAAATATTTGAATAAGGAAAGTGAAGATAACAGCCAGGAATTATTAATAGGAGGTGAAAGAATAGGAAAGGTATAAACATTCATATATTTAGAACGAAACATCGAAATATCAAAAAATAATTTAAAGGCCCACTTGGATAGAAGAGTCTCGTTAGCTTCATTTGCATTTGGAAGGTTACAATCTACATTTAAATTAGACATTTCAAATACAATAAAAGTCAAAGTATTCTATCAATATGTACTGCCGGTATTAACATATGGCGCTGAAACGTGGGCTTTAAATAAAAGTGTAATAAATAAACTCCAAAATGGTATTCCTAACATCAAAATACGAAGAAGAAAAAGGGACAGATGCAATACAACGAATATGTATATTAAGATGGAACTGGGTGGAAAATGTCGCAAGGATGAATGATAACAGATGGACACGCCATATAGTTGAATCGAGGCCTAAAGAACACAAAAGATGCAGAGGTAGACCACAGACAAGATGGACGGACGATATAAAAAGATTGGCAGGAGACGATTGGATGCAAAACGCAAACAACAAAGGATGGAAGAAGCTAATGATGATATATATATATATATATATATATATATATATATATATATATATATATATATATATATGTATATATATACATATATATATATATATATATATATATATATATATATATATATATATATATATATGTATATATATATATATATATATATATATATATATATATATATATATATATATATATATACGTATATATATTTCGATATGCTAAATAGAAAAATAGTAAATCGGGTAAGCCACTTAAAATTCATTTCAGTGGTTTGATATTCGATATATCGATAACGACAGAAAATAAATATCAAGTGTGTTTGTAAACGGACTGAAAATGCTATTTAATAGTGTGCTTATATGTAGAGAATGCCATTTAAAAAAATGCTAATTGGCTTTGCAAGTAACTAAAAAACTAAGTTTAGTAATGAAAGAATTTTCTTGGTATATAGAACAGGAAAATAGTGAATTAGGTAGGACATTTAAAAAAATGGGCTTATATATTCTCACACATACACTAAGTACATGGTATATCTCGATAGTCCTGTGATAATTACAGAATTTCAGAATATTGAGCAACTAACTGTAAGTAGGTCAATCACTAAAATAGTTCAAAATGCCTTAACTGGCAAGGCCTCCTCCTTTACGTTATTTTGGCATATACATTCGACAACCTACAAGATTTAAGAAACTTTAACAATTGATTCAGTTTATGTCACACTACCTTAAGGTTATGATTAAAGTATCCTTTTATGCCAATATCAAACTAAATATGCAAAAATGACAGCTAAATAAGTTCATTTTCAATGGTTAAAAAAATTTCTTATTGGTTAAAATTTTTAAGTCAAAACTTAAATCAAGCGCAATTAACTTTGATTTTGGTATTGTTTTCTACGGTTTCATTTTATTAGTTAGAAGTCTTTTATGGGATAACCACTGTAAATACTACATCTACACTATAAGCCTAGTTCTATCCAATGCTGGACGTAGGCTTTCCCCCTGAATTTCCATCTCAATCTATTTCTAGCTGTTATCATCCATCCAATGCCCGCAACCCTCTGTATTTCATCCCACCATCTTATTTTTGGACATCCTATGCTCCTGTTCTGTTCTCGTAGTCTCCATTCTAATGTTCGCTTGGTCCATCGATCATCGATCGTGCGTGCTACATGTCAAGCTCATTACCACTTTTTCTCTGCGACATGGTTCCTTTTCTATCTTTACGTTTTATTCCGATCATCTGTCTTTCGTGTGCTCTCAAGGTCCGAGCTAGTTTTTGTATGACTTTATTCAGTGTCCAAGTTTCAGCGCCATAAGTAATTACGGGTAGGATGCACTGATCGTAAACTTTGACCTTTAGCTTATTTGGGATTGCTGGAAATTTCATCCGAGACACTGTCTCTCGTCGTAGTAATTTTTTGCCCCAGATACACACAATTCTTAACAATCTATAGAGCTGTTCCTTCTAAATTTATAACTATGTTGTTATTAGTGTTGGTTAATATTTTTGTTTTATTCATCTTAACACCAATTGTGTTTAAGTGGTAATTTAACTCATTTATCATTTCTTGTAACTCATCTGGATTACTACTGATAACTACAATATCGTCTGAGAACCTTAAATGGCTCAGATACATACCATCTATCTTTGGACCCTTCTTTGTCCAATCTAGTTGACGAAATACGTCTTCTAGAGCTGTAATAAATAGCTTAGGAGAGACTGTATCTTCCTGTCTTACACCTCTTCCTATACGTATTTATTCTGTACTGGGTTTTATGTATATCTTTGCATTTTCATCTATATCATTGACTAGGGTAGTGTATCTAGAGTCAATTAAAAAATTATTCAAGCCGTTGATGATTACCCACATTTCGACAAATTCAAAAGCCTTCTAATAGTCTACGAAGGCTATGTAGAGTTCAAAATTGTAGTCTAACTGTAAATTTTATATAGGATATGGTAAAAGAGAAATACTATTGCAACTTGTTATGAAAGTATGGTAGCTACGTAAATGATGTCAGGATAATGTAGTTCGTATTCTTTAATACCAGTAATATAGTTTTAAAAAAATCTACTCACTTATTAAATCCATGGAAAATTTGTGTTTGCATCGGATTTAAGACATGCAATTCTAATAAATTACCATGATACCTCTGCGAGTTGTGTGTGTTATTTCGAACTTTAACTGTTATGTGAATAGTAAGATTCAAATATGACACTTGTTGCTATATTGTTTCTCTTCTGCTGTGTCTTTGTTTTCGGTGAAGAAAAAATATACCACTAAATATGACAATATTAACTTCGAAGAAATTATTAATAGTGACAGGCTATTAAAAAATTACGTGAATTGTCTTATGGATAGAGGTAGTTGTACACCTGATGGAAAAGAATTGAAAAGTAAGGTATTTGTATAGTATAGAGAATCAAATTAAACGATACACAATTAATTTTTTACTGCATATAGGTCCACCCAGAATAGATTATACTTAATAAAATGCGTAATAAAGGACTGTTTTTAGTCAATTTCCACTGGTTTATTTAATAATTGTGATGACCCGTTTCGCTGTCGATGCAGTTAGGTTTAATGTTTACAATTTCATATTGTTTTTTTAATTATAATATTACATCTATTTAAATTGTATTGATAGTATTGGAAAATTCACACAGAAATGATATTAGGAGAATAAATTCAATAATGGTGAATTGTTTAAATCTACCTGGTCGTTGAGCAAAGTACCTGTAGTCCTTAATCGAATTATTTGCATTGCCTATAAAAGGTTTAGTTTTAAACCTTTTTGTTGGGTATGTAAAATTTTGGTCTTAGATTCAAACACACGTGAATAAGTAAAAACAATAATACATAAAAAATATTTAAAACAATACAATAAACTACAGTACCTCTTTCAACAAAAACGTATAACATCACAAAATAAGAAATAAAAAGAATTTTTTACCTATCATCTATTTTTTAATCGATTTATTTCCAATTCACCTTTTTCGGACAGGGAAAAAATCTTCTAATAAAAGGTTTTAAACACAATATTCAAACTAACTTTAATATCAAAGAATCAGAGACATTAAGTATTGATACTGAGAGCCTTGAAAGATATTCCTAACAACATATCATCAAAATTTCAAACAGCCGAAAAATTCATATCTAATAACAACCACATCAACCAAGACTTAAGGACAATAAAAACTATTCAGAGTAAAGCAAAACAAAATGATGCAATCTTTACCAAAGCAGATAAAGAACACAGTAATAGCAATAGATAAAATCGAATATATTAATTAAACGTTAGATCTTTTCAAAACAGGAAGTTACGAAATTTTAAATAAAGATCCAACAAATATTTTTCAAAAAGAAATAAAACATCAAATTTAACAGGCTAAAGGCATCATTCACGATAAAGATAAATTTAAATTGATAAATTTGAATCCCCAAATCCCACAACTTTATTCACTCATAAAATTACACAAATCTGACCACCCTATCAGACCAGTTGTATCCTATATGTCTGCTCCAGCATATAAGACGTCATCCTCTTTAATAGATTTAATCAAATATCATAGCCAATTTGAACCTAAATACAGTATCAAAAACTCATACGACCTCGTGGATAAAGTTAAGAATATAACAATACCAGATAATTCTAAATTAGTTTCTTTCGATGTCAAAAACTTATTTCCAAGTGTTCGACGAAACAATAATTTTAATAGAGAACCTATTAACAAAAAACAATGTAAATGAAGTTATAAAAATGGACATAATTAATTTATTAAGAACCTGCCTAACACAAAATTATTTTTCTTTTAACAATAAATTCTACAATAGTAACGAAGGGTTAATTATGGGGAGTCTATTAAGCCCTTTACTTGCCGAAATTTTCATGGACAGTTTTGAAACAATGATATTTAACAATAGTAATAAATGTCTATACTGGTATCGAGACGTAGAAGATATAATTGTTTGCTTTACAGGAACGGTTAGACAATTAACTCGCTTTTTACAGTACATCAATTCTTTACATAAAAATATCAGTTTTACAGTAGAAGAAGAAGTTGAAGGGAAAATCAACTCCCTAGACTTAACAATCAGTAAAACCGGGAAAAAACATGAATTTGCAATATATCACAAACTCTGTCATACAGATACCACAATTCACAATAGTTCTCACCACCCCAACCATCATAAACTCGCGGCCTATCATAGCTTTATACATAGACTAATATCCCTTTATCAGAATACAATTTTACTAAAGAATTAAACTACATAAAACAAGTAGCCGTTAACAACGGTTATTCAGTTACCTTAATCGATAACATCGTTAGGAAAAAACTTAGAACAAGGCAATCTCAGAAATATACCCATGTTTTAAGGACAGAAAAACTACATTTAAATGCTTAACCTATTTCGGCAAACCAACAGAAAAACTGGGAAAATTTTTAAATTAAAAAAATATCAATATAGCTTACAAGACAAGCAATACTATACGGAAACATCTCAAAAACTACGAACCGCAATTCAATAAAGATAATAAATCAGGGGTATATCAATTAACATGTGGGTCATGTCCTAAAGCATACATAGGACAAACTGGACGAACATTTATACAAAGAATTACAGAACAGGAAAAAAGTTTCATCCATAGAAAGTCTAATTCAACATATGCTAATCATCTTTTAACAGAGAATCATACATTAAATAAGAATTTTAAAATTTTAGATACCCAACAAAAAGGTTTAAAACTAAAATTTTTAGAGGCAATGCAAATAAATCGATTAAGGAATACAGGTACTTTGCTCAACGACCAGGTAGATTTAAACAATTCGCCATTATTGAATTTATTCTCCTAATACCATTTCTGTGTGGATTTTCCAATACTATCAATATAATTTAAATAGGTATAATATTATAATTAAGAAATAATATAAAATTGTAAACATTAAACCAAACTTGACAGTGTAAAATGTAGATCCGAAGAAGCTCCATCGACAGCGAAACGCGTCATCACAATTATAAATAAACCAGTGGAAATTGACTAAAAACAGTATTTTATTACATATTTATAATGAATTTCCATCAAGTAGAAGCTAAAACTATCCAAAATTTAAATAAAATGCAATTATAAATTAAAATGCAAGAGAATATCTATTTGCTGAGCGAGCAAAGATTTTCACGGCCTTTTCCTACTGCAATCCAGTATGATTGCAACTTGTCAATATTTATTATATTATGTTGGGAACCATGTTTTGTTGTTAAATTCTTAACATATCTCGGTTATTAGGAAAACATCTCAAAAGATATTTAATTTGGATGTAGTTAAAAAATATCTCTCAAAAATGTCAAGTCGTATTAAGCAAACGCTTATGAAAAATATGTTGACACTTAATAGAAAAATTAAAATTCAACCATTAAACATATTAAAAATTATTGTAAAGCAACTGAAAATAGACAGAAGTCCATATTTCAGCAGCTTACTAGCTCTTCTCTTGTCTGTCAAATCCATCCCCGTACTTAATACAATTCGTTGTATCTTACCATATTAAAAATTGTTATTTTACACAATATTGATACAAAAATATTAAAATGTTGGTATTCCAATACTCTACAAGGTGTTATAATTTTTGAAAACCTTTTGTTTAGCTTTGTTTACTAGTGTGACACTTCTAAGAACAGTTTCTGGTAGGTTAAGATTTGTTCTCTACTATTGTTAAAGCTAAATATTTTACCATTTTCTTACTCTTTATAGCTTGAAATTTTAAATAAAAACAGAATAAACAGAAAAAAAAGCAAACGTGAAGTAAGAAATTATACTAAAAGTTTCCAATGTTTTGAAATGTCTTCGTTGCTGTCTCACGATTGGATTATCCTTTCTTAGCTTTTTAAGACATTTAGTATTTATGGCTTCGACACTATCCTGATGTAGTTCTGGAACCCTTGATATTTACCAGATTGTAAACAACTTACCACCTGTGAAAACTAAGGCACTAATTTTTAGTGTTTCGTACGGAACACTTATAAGATCACTTCGGCGTCTGTCTGTCTGTCTGTCAGTCACACCCGATTTTCTCCGAAACTATTTGACATAGAACGGTGAAATTTGGTAATAATATAGGAATTGATGGCCTCATCAGAGCCATGTAGTTTTGAGAATTAAATTTTGACTTATGGGGGTTAGTTTTGGGGGGTGAAGTCGGAAGTAAAAAAAAAAATTTTTTACTAGGTCATCGAGTGTGGTGTCAAATGAAAGCTTGTGAAAACACGAGTAAAATATATATATATATATATATATATATATATATATATATATATATATATATATATATATATATATCTATATATATATATATATATATATATATATAATATTATACTTGCGCGCACTTTTCTTTGTATTATTTTTAAAAATACGCGAAAAATCGCTGTCCCCGGGCCTTATCTCGAAAAGTACTTATCAAAAAATTTCGAAAAAAAAATTCTGAAATATTCTCCCACGGATGTAGATTGAACGAAAATTATCACGAGTGCATTACCTTTAATAATTTATATGGTATATAAAAAAAAACAAAAATTTCAAGGTCATCAGATTTCAGTAAAGATTAGAAACAAACTTTTGTTGGAAACATATTTGGGGGTGTGTTTTGTGAAGTCACTGGTCATTTTATACCACTGTAACATAAATTTTGACTTAAGGGGTTCGTTTTGAGGGGTGAAATCGGAAGTGAAAAAAATTTTTTTTTACTAGGTCATCGAGTGTGGTGTCAAATGAAAGCTTGTGAAAACATGAGTAAAAAATATATATATAATGTAATACTTGCGCACACTTTTCTTCCTGTCCCCTACCTTATCTCGAAAAGTACTGATCGAAAAATTTTGAAAAAATTCTGGAATATTCTCCACGGTGTATAGATTGAACGAAAATTATCACGAGTGCATTACCTTTAATAATTTATCTGGTATATTAAAAAAAAAAAAACAAATTTCAAGGTCACCAGTTTTCAGTAAAGAATGGAAACAAACTTTATTGAAAACTCATTTGGGGTGTGTTTTGTGAAGTCACTGATCATTTTATACCACCCTAACAAAAAATTTTATTTCAAAAACAATTAACGTACGGAACACTAATTGTGCAAGTTCAACTTGCACTTGACCGGTTTTTATTTCTATTGACATGACAAGCTTTCATTGTGGCAGGAAAACAAAATGAAAAAGTTAATAATAAAGATTATTTACCATCAGGCGATTCACATATCACGATCACGATCATAAAAATAACTATAATAATATAATATAAGAAGCGTGTTACACTTATTTGGCAGTATTTTTAATTCAGCAGGAAAAGTGGACCATCTTCAATCTCCAAGCCAATTTGTTTCTCATTCCATATGGTTCCGAGTTTATCCGAGCTAAGAATCTAGGCAGTATTCCTAGGTATTGCATTCTGTGAGATTTATATCCTAAATTTGAGTAAAGCTGACGGTATGTGCCCATACAGGCAATACAGAAATATCTAATATATATCGGTTAAGCTTACAAAATATTTTTTAGGCTATTTGCTCAGTTTAAAAAACCATAGATATTTTTCTACAGGTAACCTTTTCTCAATATTCTTTAAAGATTGTCAGAATATATAAAATATTTCATGGGACATTTTTATTTTAATTCATAGTTCATAAAATCTTACTCACAGTGAGGAGATTTCAATAAAAATATTTCCTTAGATCTTGTGATATATTTGTACAAGTTAAAATATGTTTCAAAGTCACATACTAGATTTAGTTCTATTTTATTGCAATAGCTTGGGAGTTTAAATGGAATCTGCAAAATATGGTATTACATCTAAAGCCAATCATATTAAAAGTAATAGGCATGTATTTGACAATAATTATTAATAGTATGTCTTTTTACAATACCGTCTCAAAATTAAACTAATAACTTAGGAGGTACTCAATATCTGGAAGATATTCAATAAGGTTTTTTAGAATATTCTCAACAAACGAACCCTTAATATTTCCATCCGGATATTTACTCTACAAATCATATCCAGGAAATCTGGATATATATATATATATATATATACATATATTTTATGGGTCTAGCACACGTGCTGCAAGGAAGTCCCTAAAGCGCTCTAGGACCGGCATGTATGCGGAAAAAAAGCGATTCACGTTGTTCTTGAATCGCTGTAAATTGTACTCGGTGGGAAACACAGCGCTGGGCAAATTTATTCCAAAGGGATGATGTTTTCCATATAAATGACTGCTTGAAAAGCGTTGTACGCGGAGTAAACAAGCTGAACTTCATACGGATGCGAAGCACCAGCGCGACGCGTATTTCTAACATGCACCGCTTTGGGAGGAATTAAGCGGGCTACATCCTTCGAACACTTTCCATGAAAACACTTGTAGAACAGACTCAAGTCGCCAACCGTTCTTCGATGTTCCAGCGAATCAAGGCCGGCGGTCAGTTCCGAGTCTCCAATCAGACGAACAGCTCTTCTCTGAACAGAATCCAACAAATGCAGTGTATGTTTTGGGAGCGGAGCCCCAAACATTGGAGCAGTATTCCATAGTTGGTCGAATTTGAGCTTTGTAAACAACTAACTGTTGTTGTGGAGTGTAAAGCTTTCTGGTTCGATATAAAAACAAGACTCTCTTAAAAGGATCTATGACTACGTAATGGATGCCGATTACTTTGTGGGGATTAAATCCTGTATTAAAAGAAACTAAATAAATCAAAATAAATAGACCAATTTAATCAACTACAGAGTCACTATTTTATATCGAATTACGCCATTTTTTAAGTCGGAAGAAACTCTTATAGAAGGATATTTGTTAGTTAACATTTATCTGTAATTACTAGCCTAATGTTAGTTTGTATTATTTTTATCCAGATTCAATAAACGGGTATAAATATAAACCTAGTATAATTGTTACGGAAATTAAAACTTTTAGTTGTCCAGGTGGCTTTTTTTGACACTGTTATATTTCATATGGTGAATGTTACCAGAGAAATATTTTTAAAAAACAAATTTAAAGTAGAAATCGAAAAATAAATCCTTGAAAGAAAAACTAGAAAAGTTAATGTTTTTTTAGAATTATAAGATATCAAAAACTTTATCTTATACGACTAAGCTTCATAACCGTATTTGGCTTACTAATATTCTTGCCAACTTAAACTAGTAGTAGTACTATAATCCGAGTGAAAGCCTGCTTATAGTAATACTACTTGTTCACGAGGTTATTGAAAATATATTTTTGGCATCAATCTATTAATGAGTATTTTCGTAAACAATTTGGACATTTGAAACGGCAGACTTATAACCCTACAGTTACTAAGTTTTGTTATGTCTCCTTTCTTGTGGATGAGGATGACTTCCGCTTCTGCCCGGGATGCTGGGATTTATCCCATCTCTAGGCAGATGTCAAAAATCTCTTTAAGTTCTTCAATCAAGTTCTGTCCTCCGTTTTTCAACATTTTGGGCATGATACCATCTGGTCCAGCAGTTCTATTATTCTTGACTTTGTTGGGAGCGTTGTAGATTCATCAGTGGTGATCTCGGGAATATCATCAAAACCAACATTCTGTACTGTATTTTTCATTTGGATGGACTTTGTTTGTGCAGAGCATTGTAGAATATTTTCTACTTCTGTGTATATATCTGTTCTGCTTGTTATTTTTTTGTTGTTTTTATCATTTTCTTTTTTTATTCCTTGTTTTCCTTAATTGTTTCCGTTATCATTCTAATATTGTATTTACTGATGTCTTTGCGTAACTCCTTTCTTATTAATTTGTTGAGTTCTGACTATTCTAGTATATTATTGTTTCTGTCTACTTTCATTTTTTGTCTTTTGTCAATCAATAGTTTTAGTACTGTCGCTTATTTTCTCCGTTACTATTTTTTTTTTTGTTCGGGTAATTCATCAACAGCTCCTTGATAATCTTGGTCAGTTCAGTTACTTTATCAGTAATGTTATTTTCTATTTTTTTGCTAATTAGCTTTCCACTGACCTTTTCTTAGTATTCTTCTTTGTATTGGATTTATATTAGCTGGATTAATATTATTTACTTTGGCTTGTTTTCTTTGGTCACGATTACTAATATTTTGCATCTCACCAATGATCCCTTCCAGTATTAATTTTGTTAATGACAAATACATCTTGAAATATTAATGGATGGTCTGAAAGTATAAAGTCTATCTCATTTTTTTATTTAAAGTCAGGGCTCCTCCACGTCCATTTGCGACTCTGCCGTTTTTTTAAGCAAGAGTTCATAGCGTATAATTTATTCATTTTTAGGAAGTTTACTAGTATGTCTCCTCTTTTATTCTTTTCTCTTAAACTTTATTATCCCGTTCGTCTTTACGTTTGCCTATTTTGGCGTTGAAGTCACCTATTATCATCGTATGACTAGAAGGACTTTCACGGATTGTTTCCAAGAGTTGTTCGTGAATATTACAACGTCTTCGTAATCTAAGGTGGGAGCATATACCTGCACTACTTTCAGGATCTCATTTTTAGCTATTTTGTCTGTAATAACAAATTGTTTCACTCTGCTGCGAGTTTTTTGTTCACAAGGAATCCAACACTACTGATCTTAAGCTGTTCGTCGCCTTTGTAATACAGAACGTGTCCTGATTTTGAGCTTAATCATGTTCTCCTTCATTTATATCCCACTTTATATTCTTGAGCTATTGTTCCAATTCAATAGACTCGCCATTAGATGAGAGGATTCTGTCAAAATAACAAAATTACCAGTACCCAAACTGAAGTTATGATGCTGTGCAATACAAAAGTACAAAAACTCGTTTTCATTTATAATTAAACCAATGTAATTAATTATTGAGTTAAAATTCTAAAACTCTTATATTTCTTACCAGGTCCAAAGCCTTCACTTTCGATTCTTATATTAATTGTTCTTATAAAAACGTTTATTTAGTGATATAGTATATACAATACAAAGTATTACATTGTAAAAAAGAAAAGGCAATTGAACAGCTAGAGGTTTTAGATTTTTTAGAAACTAAACCCATTCTAACTTTTAGACCTCTTAAGTGAATCTATCTGTATATGTTTAAGCATCAGCATACATGTTAAAATTCAGTTGAATAGCATCAGATCATTTTCATATATACGGAAGAAATCCAACCAAGATAATTTTGACACTTTTCAATTAAGTTAATTTTTGTTATAACTGAAAATTATATAATATAATTAATACAATTCTTTATTAGTTACTTATTCATTATCATTATCATTAGCTTATTCTATCCATAGTCGGATGTAAACCTTCCCAAGTTGTCTCCAATAAGCTTTGTTGTTTGCTTTTTGCATCCAATCGTATCCTGCTAATCTTTTTATGTCGGTCCATCTTGTCTGTGGTCTACCTCTGCATCTTTTGTGTTCTCTAGGCCTCCATTCAACTATACGGCGTGTCCATCTGTTATCATTCCGCCTTGTGATATGTCCCGCCCAAATTCACCTTAATATACATATTCATTGCACTTGCACTTGCACTTTTAATCTTCTTCGTATCTCGATGTTAGGAATACGACCTTCGAGTCCAATATTCTCCTCTCCATTGCTCTTTGGGTTACCTGAAGTTTATTTATTATACTTTTATTTAAAGCCCACGTTTCAGTGCTATATGTTATGTTAATACCGGCAGTACATACTGATGGAATACTCTGGCTTTTAAGATTTAGGATGACCAATTTGAATGTAGATTGTAACCTTTCGAACGCAAACCAACCTAACGAGACTCTTCTATCCAAGTCAGCCTTTAAATATATTTTGATATTTCGATTTCTTGTCTTAAATATATGAATGTCTGTACCTTTTCTATTCTTTCACCTTCTATTAATAGTTCCTGGCTGTTATCTTCACTTTCGTTGTTCAAACATTTAGTTTTGGTGAAGTTTATTTTTAGACCTATTTCTCGAGACTTGTTATTTATTTCATCAGCATTTCTTGTAATTTTTCTTTTGTGTTGGCAACCAGAGTAATATCATCTGCCAACCTTAAGTGATTTAATTGTTCACCGCCCATTAGTATTCCTTTATTATCCCACTTTAACGATTTGAACATGCCTTCTAGAGTCAAAGTGAACAGCTTTGGGGATATCGAATCGCCTTGTCTAATTCCTCTTTTAATTTTGATTTTATTTATTTTTTCTTCAAGCATTATTTGTGATGTGGCATTTTTATATATGTATGCAAGAAGAGTTTGTGTACCTTTCATCGACTGTGCTGTTACTTAAGGCGTTAAGGACTTCCCATATCTCTACCGAATCAATACTCTTTCGTAGTCAACCATTGCTCTCCACAAGGTGACCTTTTGCTTTTTCCACTAGTGATCTAAGATGGTCCAAAGTGCTGTATCCCTGTCTATATCCCGCTTGTTCACGTGGTTGATAACTATCTAATTTGTTCGTTAATCTATATGTTAGGATTCTCGTGTATATTGTATATTACCAATAACAGGCTGATGGGTCTGTAATTCTCCAATTTAAATTTGTTCCCCTTTTTAAATATAAGCACAATCAAGGCGTTTGCCAAACGTGTTGGTATTTTACTTTCTATGAGGCACTTGTTAAATAGAGCTTGAATAGACTATATTATCGATACCCCTCTATACTTTATCATTTCTGTAGTTATTTCATCGTCCCCCGGTTCTTTGTTGTTGGTCATATATTGTAGGGCGTTCGTTATTTCATCCATTATTACATCGGGAATTTCTTCAGATCCTACATTTCTTACGAACTCTATTTCCTTCTTCTTTTCCGGGCGGTGGCGGTATTTTTGTGTCATGTAGTGTTTGATAATATTTCTCTGCAGTTTTCCTTTATCTCTTTGATTTGTGCGATCTCTTGGTTATCGCTATTTATAAATTTTATTATTTAATGGCTTCCTTTATTAATGTTTGTTTGTTTAGGTGTTTCAAACTTTTTCCCTCCTGTTTCAAAGTTTCACCTATTTTCGATTTTCTATACTGTCTGACGTCTTCTCTGGTCTGATCTTACTGAATTACTTATTACGTCGTTCATTATTTTTTGCTAAATGTTATAGTTAAATAAATTTGTATTTTTAGGGATTCTGCCAGATGCTTTAGAAAACGGATTGTCAAAAATGTAGTGAAATTCAAAAGAATGCGGTAACTAAGGTCATTAAACACTTGGTTAAAAACAAAAAAGCTTGGTGGAAAGAATTGGAAGAAAAATATGATCCTCAAGGAATATATAGAGAAAAATACAGGGAAGAATTCAAGATTCAGGGAATATATTTCGAAGATTAGCGTGCGAGATAATTTTAAAATTTTGAAAAAAATATACTGTTATATAGTACTCTAAAAATAGTTTAATTATATTTTAGCTCAGGACTATATTTTTTCAGTTTGAAAAATGTAAATCAACACTTTCACTGGAATCTTTTCAATTTATTTCCAAATTTATACTTTTTTTCATGAAATTACTTAATTAAAATAGAGACATTTTTGCTGTTCCTGGAGTTGTTCGAGAACCAATTTTATGAAGAAATTATCGGCAACAAATTCTAAAATCTATAATTTATAACGGGGCCCTAATGACACTGACCAAAACTCAAATAAACTGTCAGTGCAATCAGCTTCAACTGCTCCATTTATTAAAAAGTTTTAACTTACTAGTCTAATTTCGCAATACGGGAGAAAATAAGAAAAAAAAAAGACAAAGAAATAGACCGGGGCTACTTTCAAGGAGTCCGTATTGGGGGGGGGGGGGGGGGGGGGGGGGGGGGGGGGGGGGGGGGGGGGGGGGGGGGGGGGGGGGGGGGGGGGGGGGGGGGGGGGGGGGGGGGGGGGGGGGGGGGGGGGGGGGGGGGGGGGGCGGTCCCACGATTATATTTTTATTAATTTCAGTTCAAACAGAAATAGCAGGTAGACGGAGGGGGATATCAGGTTTCAGTCCTAAATATCTCAGAAGCTTTCGCTCTTTTGAACTTTATTCTGTTATTAATATCTTACCTTAAAATACTAATCATTTATAATATCAAGTATTTATTTTAGAACTTCGTGTTTGCAAGAATAATTCATTTTAACAATTTTTTGTTTAAAAATTAGATTGCATGTATGCATTCTAGTTGTTTTCTCTTCTAGGAGTTTAAATTGATAAAATCACCTACAAATTAACTAGCTTTACCTATGGATTTTTATATTTATTTTCCCTTTATAAACGTTTAACTGATGTCAGTAACAGAACGAAATATAACACTATAAATAACAAAAGTCAAGTGGATCTCTAGAAGTATTAAATTCTATGGCAACTATATTTTTTTATTGGCTTAGTACACGTGTTGCAGGGAAATCCCTAAAGCGCTACAGGACCGACACGTGTGCGGAAAAAGCGATTTGCGTTGGTTTTGAATCGCTGTAAATTGTACTCAATTGGAAACACAGACCTCGGAAAATTATTCCGGGTTCTCCATATAAAAGACTGCTTGAAAAGGGTTGTACGAGGAGTAACAAGCTGAAGCTCATACAGATGTGAAGTACTAGCGCGACGTGTATTTCTAGCATGCACCACTCTGGAAGGAATTAAACAGGCTACATTCATCAAACACTTTCCATGAAAATACTTGTAGAATAGACTCAAGTCGCCAACCGTTCTTCGATGTTCCAATGAATCAAAGTTGCTGGCCAGTTCCGGCGAAGAACACTCCTCCGAATAGAATCCAACAAACGCAGTGTAGGTTTGGGAGCAGAGCCCCAAATATGAGAGCATTATTCCATGGTTGGTCGAATTTGAGCTTTGTACATAATTAGCAGTTGTTGTGGAGTGTAGAACTTTCTAGTTAGAAATATTATTCCCAGCTTTTGAGAAACTCTCTGTGCTATGGTTGCAACCTGTTCATGCCAAGACATGTTTCCTTCCAAATCAACGCCCAGTAAATTAAGTGACGATGCTAGAGGAATGGAGTACCCTAACATAAACTATGTCGGATTCAGCAACGTTAACTTTAAAAAAAAACTTCCGCCTGGGTTTTTATAGCGTTAAATTCTACTTCGGTACTGACACCTCAAGATAGAATTTCTTCCAGGTCTTTGTTAAGTTGACCGACCTTGCCATGAGTAGTGGATGTTCGAGCATTCAAGGGGAATGAAGAGATAAGCGTACTGTCATCTGCAAAGCTGTAAATTGGATTTCTGGTCTTTTCTAACATATCGTTAATGAGGAGACAGTATGGAGCCCTGGGAGACACCGGCGTTGATATTGAAGGTGCCATAAAGAAATCGGTCTACTGTCACTCGGTAAAAACGCTCTTTGAGGAAACATGACAGCCATAAACAAAACTTTTCAAACGGACCATAAGAGCGTAGCTTAGCCAACAATCGCGCCAAACACGATCGAATGCCTTGGATATATCAAGTGCAACCGCTCGAGATTTTCCAAAGTGTTCAATTGCGTTATTCCAAACATATGTTACATAAGGTAGAAGATCTAGGTTTACGAAAGCCGTATTGTTGGTCGCTAATAATATAATAAGAATACTAGATCGGCTTTACCCATTATATGTTTTTAGTGAATCTAGCAAATAGCTAATAAACATTTATTGGTTAGAGAAATGAAGTATCATTGCAAGTTGAAGATAAATTCATATTAGATTGCCGACATAATGACAAAACTACAATTTTACTTAGTAGAAGAATTAGAAGAATAAAATTATTAGAGGTATGGATTTATTTAAAATCCAATTTTCACATGAAAACACATGGAGTATGTTAAAGTTTAAAGCTCTCATTCACAACAACAATTTAGATGCTAAGAGCAATTTTCGATTAAATTCGTCTTTAAAAGTTACGTTGTTACGTTTGATGACAAATCTTTTCGGAGAGTTACCATAAATCAAATGAAACTATACACAAGTTGTAAAGATTTTATTTACAATTCTAATCCTTTTTCACAGATTTCATTGGTAATACTTTCAGTTTTTCTACCAACATTTTGACAGTATCATGCTGATTTTTTACATAACAAAATCCTCCTTGTTTTCTAATTTGTTCCACATGATTTTTTTCTGGATCTCCTGGGACCAGTACAGGTTTAGTTGTTTCTCTCTGTAATTAACGGCGGTTTCTAAAGTGTTTTTAATGCATAAAAGTATATTCTTAGAAAAGTTGAGGTAAATCATTCAAATTTAAACAAAGCTTTTAATATCGTGATGCTTTATATTGTAGTTTTTCCTATCAGTTATACGTAATTGATACTTTTTCTGTCAATTATTTATAACACACAAAACGTGTCAGTTATAAAATTTTTGTTTCTTGTCCGCTTATTCCTTTTGTAAGAGGGAGTATCGATTTAATCATTCAATAAATAAGCAGTTTAGACAAATTACTTTGGCATCAACAACGGTGGGTTTATAAAACTTTCCAACCGATAATCCTTATTTCTTAATTTCTAATTCATGAGACCTTGGGAAAATTTTTTGAATCATTTAACTAGTTTGAAAATATGGATTAAGAACTCAAATTAGCGATTAAGAAATTATACCAGCCCACCCTAGCACAAATCATTTTGCCTTTAAAAAGGTCATGTTAGAAACGCCGTAAAGAATTGACAATTGTAGGGATGCAATGTCAACAGTTTTTGGTTTACATCATATTTACATTTTTTATAAAAAGACTTATTGACCGAAAACATCATCAGTAATTTTAAATGAATTAATGCTTATTATTGTAATTATTTTATTTTAAGAGTTAAAAATTTCTGTTAAAGATATCTTTCAAAAATATCAACATTGTTGCAGCATATTTTGGATATAAATTTTCAATATACAGGGTGTCCCAAAAGGTATGGTCAAAAATGAAGGATCTAGTAGATTAAACCAAAATAAGGTCAGAAGTTCCTGTAAAAATGTTTTCAATCTCCTCCGTTAGGGAGCTACAGCCACCCAAATGGGGAGTCTGAAGATGGGTTTTCATTGAATATTTCAGAAACCGTCAAAGATAAAAACATGAAATTCAGATCCTAAAATAAAGTATATGTGCTGAATCGGAATTTTACCTTATAATTGTAGATAATTCAACCGGTGCGTTAAAAGTAGCGGAGGGCGTAGTAAAAATGGCCTTAACTTTTTTTTGCAATAACTTTTATTGCATTTTCGCGTCGGATTAGGGAAGCTTGAGATCTTTGGCCAAAAAAAAAGTACTCTCAGCTTAACACGATTAATTAAATGTCAAACACACAAGTCAAATCTGAAAGTTCAAAAAATTGCTGTCGGTTTCATTCAAATTTTACTTTTGTCGAGTATGCGGAAATACATTTAATGTATTGCTTAGCTTCTAGTAACGCTAGTGAAGTGGCTCGCCTTTACGCAGAACGATTTCCTGATCGATACTTACCTAATCGCAGAACTATTGAACGAGTTGATCGCAATCTGCGGAAATCAGGTTTATTGCGTCTTACTTTTTCAAATTGTGTGCTTATTATTGGATATATTTTAGGTAGCCTTATATCAAAACCTAGAAAAGTAGGTCGTTCAAAAACTGCTCGTACCACTGAAATGGAAGAAAATATTTTGGACCTAATAATAAACGATCCAACTAATAGTGTAAGGAAATTGTCAGCACCACTTCATACTTGCAAATCGTTGGTGCATAGGGTACCATACTTCAAGAGCCATTACTCCCTCCTTACCATTTCCAAAAAGTTCATTCTATGTCACCCGATGATTATCCTGCACGAGTGGAATTTGCTAATTGGTTTCTACAAAAGCAACGAGAAGATAATAAATTTGTAAGCAAAGTGCTTTTTACAGATGAATCGGGATTTTCTAGGGATGGTGTAATAAACTCCCATAATCTTCATTTATGGGATGAGGATAACCCACATGCGATAATTCAGACTAAAAACCAACATAAATATTTGATAAATGTCTGGATGGGAATTATCGGGAATTATTTGATTGACTAAATGGTGAGAAATATTTGCAATTTCTTCGAGATGATTTAAATAATTTATTAGAAGAAGTTCCAATATATATTCGCAACAATATATGTTTAGTGCACGACGGTGCAACACCACATTTCAGCAACATTGCTAGGGAATATTTAGATAACCAGTTTCCCAATCGTTGGATAGGTCGAGGTGGGCCATTCCTGTGGCCACCCCGATCACCAGATCTAAATCCCTTAGACTTCTTTCTATGGGGCCACCTTAAAAATATCTTTTTTATGTTTATTCGACTCCTGTACAAACTAGAGAAGAGCTATTAGAAAGAATTTTCTTTCACTGTGCTGAAATAAGGAATAATCCCGGCTTGTTATTTAGAGTTCAGAGGGCTTTCCTCACTAACTTAAATAAATGCATAACTGTACAAGGTGCCAACATCGAACATATTCCCTAATTGAAATTACTCATAGGTTTTATTTTTCCTTTAAATTAATATTTCCGATTTTTTTAGCGGTGTTTTGTGATTTTTTTTTCTTGATTTAATAAATAATAGTTTCGGAGAAAATCGGGTGTGACAGACAGACAGACAGACAGACACCGAAGTGATCTTATAAGTGTTCCATACGGAACACTAAAAACAAGTTTTTTGCTGATTGTGTTTTCTTAGTTGTGTGGTCATTTAAAAATATCTGGATATTTTGAAGCATTGCTAATAACCGTAATAATATTAGGTAACAGGCTCTTTTTCTGACGTGGAAATTCTTTATCGAATTTAACTCGGAATTGGTGCGTCTAATCGTGTTAAACTAAAAGTACCTTTTTTTCGCCAAAGATCTTAAGTTTCTCTAATCCGACAAGAAAATGCAATAAAAATTATTGTAAAAAAAGTTAAGTCCATTTTTTGCCACGCCCTCCCCTACTTTTGACGCACCGGTTGAATTATCGACAATTATAAGATAAAATTCCGATTCAGTACACAGTACAAACTTTACTTTAAAACCTGAATTTCATGTTTTTATCTCTAACGGTTTCTGAAATATTCAATGAAAACCCATCTTCAGACTTCCCATTTGGGTGGCTGTAGCTCCCTAACAGGGGGAGATAGGAGACATTTTTATAGGAACTACTGACCTTATTTTGGTCCAATCTATTAGATCCTTCATTTTTTATCATACCTTTTGGGACACCCTATATAATGTCTTTTATATAATTGCTAATAATATTAAATCTCTGGTAGTGGTATTTCATTTAAATCCGTCAAGAAAATTGTGTAACTGAATAACAATTAAAATGTACAAAATAATCTACGAAAATATCTACATATATTTAACTTTATTTTTTATGAGCATAACACAGGCGCTTTAAAGAAATCCCTAAAGTTCTACAGGAGTGACGCACTTGCGGAAAAAGTGATACACGTTGGTTTGAATCGCCGTAAGATGTGCTCGGTGAGAAACGCAGTCCTGGGCAAATCATTCTAAAGACTACTTGAAAAGGGTGGTACAAGGAGTAACAAGCTGAACTTCATACGGATGTGAAGTATTAGTGCGACGGGTATTCCTAGCATGCACCGCTTTGGGAGAAATTAAGCTGGCTATAACCATCAAACACGTTCTAAAAAAATACTTGTAGTATAGACGTAAGTCGCCAACCGGACTTTGATGTTCCAAGGAATCAAGGTTGCTGGTCAGTTCTGGGTCTCCAGTCAGGCGAACAGCTCTTTTCTGAATAGAATCCAACAAATGCAATGTATGTTTGAGAGTAGAGCCCCAAACATGACAGTAGTACTCCATCGTTGATCGAATTTGAGCTTTGTACAGAATTAATAGTGAGTATAAAACTTTCTAGTTCGAAATAAAATTATTAGCTTTTGAGAAGCTTGCTGTGCTATGCTTGCAACACGTTCATGCCAAGAAATATGCCCCAATTAAGGTACAACAAGCTGAGTGATGACGTTAGAGGAATGGAGTGACTCAGGAACGTTAACTTTTTTAGAAGAAACTGCGGCCTGGAAGCGTTAAATTATACTACTATCACTACTTCTTCACTGAAAATACGACTTCAAAAATATATCTGATGTAATACTTGCGCACAGTTTCCTTTGTATTATGTAAAAAAAAATCGCGTATATTATCACGAGTGCATTACGTTTGATAAATTATTTTTGATTTGACCGACAAAATAGTGAAGGTTTATTTCGTCGAAAGTTGTGAATTTAACCGGGCGTAATAACTACTGCTTTAAACATTAGATACCCAGACAAATTTTATTTTATTTATTTATAATTAAACAAATATTTAGGTAGTAAGTATTTGTTTAAACTTTTACCACTAGATTCTAGACTTAATTGGATTGATTTATTGGCTATTAGGTACTAAGAAAAAACGTAAAAATATATATTGGAACTTTTTGTCTTATTCTGGTCGATCTTATTAGCTACTGAGTCAGTATCTAACTAGACATGTTTGTAATCTGACTTCTTAATTTTCTTATAAAAAACTCATTTGGCATATGTTTTGTGAAGTCACTAACCATTTTATACCTCCGCAACAAAAATTTTTATTTGAAAGGCAATCACAGTACGGAACAAATTACGCAAGTCCAACTTGCACTTAACATGTTTTTTTGCATGAAGATTTAAACAGTTATTTATACACCAATCATGAACTGAAGTCTTGTTATTTTGTAATAATAAGCAGTCCTTTATGGAATAAAGGATATAACTTATATATAATAACTTTATACAATTTAACATCATCTGCATAAAGCAAAACGTCTACGTCAAGGTTAAGTGAGATGTCAGCAGTTAAAAAAGAAATGTCCCAGAACAGAACCTTGGGGACCACGAGACGTGGCAGGTTTATACCTCGTTTCCGTGTTCCGTATATCTCAATATATTGTGTACGACGATAAGAAGTAAATAAGACAATCCAAGTTTTGACAATTTATGAAGCGAGAGGCGATGATCCAGCCTTTGTGAATTCTTAGTAGATAACGTCTGTTCGAGCTCCTTTATCTGTAGCTTGTGCAATGTTCTGCGTAATAAGCATTAAAGATCTTCTCTCATAAAATCCATGATAATGAGGTATAATTGAATACTTGATCACGGTAAATATACTATCATGCAGCAGCAATTCAAAAATCGCACGAAAGTTGCATACACTGGCCTATATTTATTTATTAATGCTCTGTGATCTTTTTAGTGTTCCGTACGGAACACTTATGGGATTCACTTCGGTGTCCGGTTCTCTGTCCGTCTGTCACACACGGTTTTCTCCGAAACTATTTGACAATTGAAATTTGGCACAAATATAGGAATTGATGGCCCAATTAGAGTAGTGTAGTTTTGAAAGTTAAATTTGGATTTAAGGGGGTTAGTTTTTTTGGGAGGGATGAAATCGGAAGTGAAAAAAATGATTACTAGGTCATCAAATGGGGTGTCAAATGAAATCTTGTGGAAACGCTAGTTCAAAAATATAATATGATGTAATACTTATGCAGACTTTTCTCTGTATTATTTGGCAAAACACCCCTGTCCACCCACCTTACCTCGAAAAGTATTAATTCAAAGCATTTTTGAAAAAATTCATAAAGTTATGTTTGCTAATTTATCTGGTATAAAGATGAAGAAAATACTCAAAACTATGCTTCCCTACAAAATGGTGGAGGTGGATTATTTTCCGTACATTACCGCGCGTCACTCCTATAGAGGCAATATAATTTTATTTTATTTGTTTATAATTTAATATTTAGGTAGTAAATATTTGTTTTACCTTTTTATTACTAGATTCTAGATTGAACTAGATTGATTTATTGGCTATTAGGTAGCTAAGACGCTATAGCTATAAGTAACATTATTGAAAGTTTATCTCATCGAAAGTTGTGAATTTAACAGGGAAGAAATAGCTGCTACTGCTTTAAGCATTAGGCATCGAGTCAAAATAATTTTATTTTATTTGTTTATAATTAAACACATATTTAGGCAGTAGATTTTTGTTTTAAACTTTTACCACTAGATTCTAGATTGAGTTGGATTGATTTATTGGCTATTAGGTAGCTAAGATGCTATAACTATTATACAATATTCATTAGGAAATAATAACCGGTCAAGTGAAAATTGAACTTGCGCAATTAATTGCTTTTAAAATAAAAAATTTTGTTACGGAGGTATAAAATGATCAGTGCCTTCACAAAACACACCCCAAATGAGTTTTTAACTAAGTTTGTTTCCAATCTTTACTGAAAACTGATAACGTTGAAATTTTGTTTTTTTTATATTCCAGATAAACTATTAAAGGTGTGATATTTTTCATTCAATCTATACCCCGTAGAGATATATTCCAATGATAAAAAGAAAAGTGTACGCAAGTATTACATTATATATATATATATATATATATATATATATATATATATATATATATATATATATATATATATATATATTACTCGTGTTTTCACAAGCTTTCATTTGACACCACACTCGATGACCTAGTAAAAAATCAGTCTCAGCACTAGTTTGGTCTAGGCCCCTGTTCACCAAATAACGTCAGTTGTTAGTTTCTTTGAGCGGCCTTCAATTACGTCCCTTGAATGTCTTGGGCCAGATGTTGCCACCCAACGATTGGTGGGTAATATGACGATCTGTTGGTTGGCGTGTTTAGCACCCGTTTTGGAGAGAATGTTGAGGTTGTGCATAAAATGATTTTGGATAACCGACGAAATGTGCTAAAACGTTTAAAAAAAATCTATAAAAACGCCCAGAATAGCTGTCTAGAGTAAAGCACCTACTCACAGATTGAATTGATTGATCATTCCCCATATTTCGCTGATTTAGCTCTTTCGGACTATTACCTATTCCTAAAAAAAAACATTCGACAGGACACAAATCTCATTCAGATGAAGAAATAATAGATGTTGCTAAAGACTAGTTTGCAAACCGAGACAAAGATTTTTTTTGAAAATACGAGAATTATTTTTGCCTATTGTACAAGTGTCCATAGTTAAAAGGAAATTGCATTGAATAAACATTTTTGGTGTAAAATTTTCTTGTTGCCTTATGCTAAGCTAGAAACTTATCAATCTGCCCTAATAAAATAGAGTACCAAGCGACATCATCATGTTACGTTAAAATTCCTCAGATTAGTACCAAATTTCAACTTTCTATGACAAATAGTTTCGGAGAAAATCGGGTGTGTCAGACGGATAGACAGACGGACAGACACCGAAGTGATCTTATAAATGTTCCGTACGGAACACTAAAAAACGTGAAAATACATCTTGGATCTTAAGATATATACATTTTAGGGACCTAATTAACTTAAGCCTATGTATGGATTTTATGTTATTTTAAAAGCAATCACGGTACGAAACACTAATTGCGCAAGTCGAACTTGCACTTGATTACTTTTGTATAATTAGGACAGACTTTAGAAATTTTCCATACAATAGGGATAAATTTTACTTATAATCAGAGGTTAAAAACAATACTTAATGGCTTTGCAAGGCGAATCTGCAATCTCTGATAAGAAAAGCAGGGATTAAATCTGGACCAGTTGTAAATTTAGGTTAAATTTTTCATCGCTTTGACGACCTCTTATTCCTAAAAAGAGAATATATTTATGAGCGAAATGATACTGATATCCTCGTCAAGTACTATAGAGCTGGGAGAAGAAAAATACTAACTAAAGAAATTTGCAAAAGAGCGCAATATATCTTTCGATGAATGAGATGTGACATGGTTAAACGTCATAATTTTGGGAATTTTTTTAATTTCTTGATTCTTTTGAAGTTCTAGAATTGTTTTGGTCCTATTCTCTCTTTTGCTTCGTCGTGGAATATATAATCCGGATAAATCGGCTTTTCGATAATTATGTTTAACCTCAAGATGCATGTCAGAGTGTTTTTATAACGCGAGGATTGCGAAATATTGAAAGAGCGGGGTGATGACAGTTCTTATTAGCAAGTATGTCAAATGTCTTATCTACAGTGCATAACTCGTTTTTAGCAAGTCAATAATCTTACTATCACGGTTTCTGATCTTATTACCTTGTTCAAAATTAAGACACTCCAGAAACAAGAATTTGAGTTAATTTAGCGTTTTCCCATGTAATGACTCGACAAAACTGGGAATAATGAAATGACCCAGGATGCATAGGTTTTAATAAAATAAATATTGAAGAGTGGTCAAGTATTCTCTTAAGATGCTACTGGATGTTGCAAGTATACCGGAAATACAACAAACAAAATCAACTGCGTTTTTTACATACAACAGATCTATTCTCACATCAAGGCGGTTCGATGAAATATTAATTGGTGACGAGTCAAAACGCTCATCCATTGCAATTTACCGATCGGTAGTAGAATAGATTTAATATGGGGGCGCTTGCGATATAAAAAGAGCTTCTGAAATGATCGTTAATTACTTGATTAATTGTTGCATTAGGTCGCTTCCACCCTGCATTTTTGTAATTGAAGCATTTCCATATATCCCAAGCATGATATTTCATAAATTCTGCAAAAAGTATTGCCAGGGTCTAGTTTGTGTGAATCGTATTTAAAAATACATTAAATAAACGAGTAGAACCAAAACATATTAAATCTGTAACATCCAGCATCTCGTAAACTAATTATTTCCAGATTTAAGTATATCGGGAGCTTTATTCCTTATTATTCATTTTAAGACTTTCACTTCCAAAGCTGAGCCGCATCCTTAATTTATACACCGTAATATATTTATACTTAATTTCAGCTTACAGCTAGACACAACCCGTCCGTCACATACATGTAATGTCATAGATCGAAAAGCCTATCCTGTATTTGAGCACCCTTTTTAAACATAATTAATTTGATATACTAGCTAATAATTACCGATTCCATTTGTCTGATATGATCCATCAAATCAGACAGCCTATCTCAAAACCAGAAGCAAAAACTTGAGGATTTATTGCGATAAATGCCTGACCTAAATTAGCCACTAATCCTTGTCCTCCATTCCATATCGGAATGTTTGGTCCCCAATTTGCACCTAAAATATAACTTCTTTAAAAAATACAATTTTTTAGGCAAAATGGACATTATCAGTAACTCATTTAACTAGTTAGAGTTACAAGTATTAAAGACAACAAAAATTTAATTTTTAGCATCACAACAAATGTGTCAACTATTATCTTTTTAATAAATCTTTTAATATATTTAAACATTCTTTGAACTTTCATCAATGTTCTAAATACATATTTTTTAGAAAAACCTAATCGTGTTCAAGATACTGTTGTGTTAAACTTTTATTATACTCTAAACTATACTTAATTATTTAGATCTCCTTAAGAACAGGAAATAGTGGAAATTAAAACTGTATGTCCTCTTTAAATTAAAGCGGCAATAAATTTAACAGCGATTGTGTACACGTACAGCTAGGGGAAATGTACAAAAATCATTCTGACTTCTTAAAATAGCTGCAAGTTAAGAATGATTTTTTTCTTCTTTTTTAAGAAAATATTTCGCATTTTACTTTAATATTGAGTTTTTCTGTGAAATTTTACATGTTATTAGATTATAACAAATACACAAGATAAAATAATCAATAAATTAAAATTAAATTCTTGAAGATCTGTTCTTTTAAATAATCTGAAAGCGCCTAGCATGATAAGCATATTCCACAAGAAACCAGATCCAAATATCTAAACTACTCCGTTTAATATTACTGATTCATAAACATCATTGCTGAGTAGTCCTAAAAAACCAAAATATTCTTTATTAATATTAGTCTGTCTACTAAACTAATATTTGTGGGTTTTCATCAGTGGCGTTCATAGTGATAACGCCAGTCATTTGAAAAATTGTGACACACCATCATTCAAATCGTTATTCTCTAAAACTAAATACAAATTGTCTGCTGACAGTTTGTTTCGTACAATTATAAGATAAATATTGGAAAAATTAAAACAAATAATCTTTTGTTCCTTACTTTTAGGTTACTATATAGGAAATTTCAAAAAAAAATGTAGCCACGAAATAACTTTTACTTCACTTTATTTTAGAGGAACAGTATTATTAGAAAACAGTGAAGTACCAAATGAACTAAGTTTCCGGTATACACACAAAGGTTAAAAGTTTACACAGTTTCAGATATGAGAAACTTCAGCGATTTGCTGCAAGCCAAGAGCGGAGAACCGAACAAAAAATATATCTTTTAGCGCCCCAATCAAACCATGACCTCCCAAGTTTCGTTTCAATTGAGAGCTTGTCAACTATCCTAAATAAAGACGATAATATTGACATGTCACAAAAACAGTCATAATAGCAGCAAATGCTCAAAATATATTAGTAACCAACAAGCCTGAGCGCCTTCTAGTTTGAAATCGGCAAAACTTTTAATTTAAGTCCGCAGTTGGCAAAAACTATATTTCACATACGGATATTACTACTTAGCTATCCATTATTCTTGGCTCTCCCTACTTTTAATGCAAGGCAAACTTTCTCATAGTGTTCATTCGATAAG
This sequence comes from Pachyrhynchus sulphureomaculatus, assembly GCA_019049505.1. Classification (NCBI taxonomy): domain Eukaryota; kingdom Metazoa; phylum Arthropoda; class Insecta; order Coleoptera; family Curculionidae; genus Pachyrhynchus; species Pachyrhynchus sulphureomaculatus. The sequence continues at coordinate 139,167,679 of CM032446.1, forward strand.
CCATTATATATACTTCTGTTTATTTTTAAAATACTTAAGGGTTATATCAGAGTGACCAACATGTAAAGATTTCTAAATATAGCTTTTTCGTACAGATTAACTTTAAGCAGATAAGCTGGTACCACTTATAAAATAAACAATATATAAAATAACTTGGTAGTCCAATCAATTGGACATTCTACCGTGTATTTTGAATAGAATGCGAATTTATTTTTTTATCATGTGGGGAATCCAACGTAAGGTTAAATTTGAGTTTTCGGGGTCGGAGTGCATCCATTTGGCCGCCCTATTGAAAATAAGGGGTGTAAATAGTTTTTTTCATATATCTCGGTAACCGCAAGCCTGACAAAAATTTTTAAAATACTTTTTTGTAGTTTCTATAATAATATACAACTTTTCTTAATAACTTCTTATTATTGCTTCAATAATTAAGAACTTATAATATATATAAGGATGAGAAAGTATTATTTTTAATAACTTTTTATCTTTCAATTTTATAAAAAAAATTGACTTACTATCCTTTATGTTTTCTTAGTGCTACTAAGGGAGGAATATCAAAGATGGGTGAGGTAAATAGGTAGAAAAAAAAAAAATTATTGTTCCTTTATTTTTACGTACATAATACTTATATTATTATATTTATTTTTTTTTTTATTAATTTATTAATATATTTTTCAATAATAATATCTTTTTGTTTTTAATTAACATATATTTAAATTTTTAGTAATTTATATTTTTTTTATCATTTCTTATATTTTATTTTTATTATTTTATATTATTACAATTTATATTAGTATATAATAATATCTACTAATATTTAATAATTCAGTAAAAATATATAATTATTTATATATTATATATTGGCGGTCAAAGAGTTTTTTTTTATACCAGATAAATTATCAAACGTCATGCACCCGTGATAATTTTCCTCTCAAGTTACATTTTATGGAGACTATTCCAAAATTTTTTCAAAATGTTTTGATTAGTACTTTTCCAGATAGGGTAGGTGGACAGGGCTTTTTAGCACTTTTTAAAAGATAATACATCAGATATATTTTTGAAACTGATGTTTTCACAAGCTTTCATTTGACACCCCACTCGATCACCTAGTAATTTTTTTTACCTCCGATTTCACCCCAAAACTAACCCCAAGTCAAAACTTAACTTCTAAAAGTACATGGCTCTGATTGGACCACTAATTCCTATATTTACACCAAATTTAAACTTTCTATGTCAAATAGTTTCAGAGAAATCGGGTATATATAAGTGTTTCGTACAGAACACTAAAATATATTAATAAATTAATAAAAAAACATAAAATGCAAATAAATATGTAAATATAAAAGAACAATAATTTTTTTGCTGCCTATATATCTCACCTACTTTTGACCTTCCTCCCTCTGCAGCGGTAAAAAACCCTTAAAAATTATCAAAATTATAAATAATAGCAGGTCAAACTTTCTGTTATAAAATTTTCTATAAAAAAAGCTCTGATGCATTTTTTATAAAATTAATAGAAAAAAGTTATTAACAATAATAATTTTTCATCCCTTAAATTTTCAATATTGTTTTTATAATTTCTGGGGGGTAACATATCTTACACAATTATATAAAAGAGAACAGAGTATCACACTACCACAAACACCAGAGATAGCGATGAACGAAGAAACATATATAACGGAAGCAGACGTAATAAAAGCACTGGAAAGATTAAAAACCGTAAATCTCCCGGTGAAGACCAAATAGCCAATGAAGTACTAAAATATGAGGGACACTCCCTGGTTAAGCAATTCCAGACACTTATACAGAGCATTATAAGATTGAATAGAATCCCATATGAATGGAGAACAGCGACAGTTATATTAATGCACAAGAAGGGAGAAAAAGAAGATCCAACTATAGAGGCATAAATCTACGGAAGTGTATACTGAAATTAACAACAAAGATTATTAAAACAAAAATAAACGCGAGAATACAACTGGAAGAAGAGCAGTAAGAATTCAGAAGTGGGCGCTCATGCACCGAAGCCGTATTCAATATGAGACAGGTAAAAGAAAATTCCATAGAATACAACATTCCAACATATTTGTGCCTGATAGAGTTAAACAAAGCTTTCGATAATGTGCAAATAGAAGACGTTATTCATCTATTATATAACAGGAACATCCCAGATTATTATACGATTTATAAAAAAAAGTTCTTTACATACTTACGGTTACCGAGATATATGAAAAAAAACTATTCACATCCCTATTTTCAATATTACTTCCAAATAGGTGCACCCATAACCCCTAAAACTCAAATTTAACCTAACTTTGAACCCCCCACATGAAAAAAAATCGCATCCTACCCAAAATGCATGGTTGACCTTTTTTTAATCACCAATCCATTGGACTATGGCATTTGGTCCGATTTTGAGTTCATATTTTGTTTATATAAAATCTTATATAAGTAACCTAATTACTCATATATTTTCTGTGAAGTGCCAGATGTACCCTAATACTATTTAAAAAAAAATGAATTACCTAGACAGTTATTAAATATTTTCTTTGGTAAGGGGAACATTTTAAAATTCTATAGCATTATCTTTAAGAAAAAATGACACTCCATTACATCTATTGATTAACTGAAGGAACCTATATACCAATGTTATATAAGATTTTAGATAAATTAAAAATCAACTCAGAAATAGGCCAATTGATCATTTATTAATTTTTGTTATATTACAACAGTCTGATAACGATTAAATTTATATCACTGTATCTCTATTAAGAAATATTTGGAGGTGATCACTCTGACAGAACCTAAAGAGACTTAAAAATAAAATGATTTTCATTAAAATATTATCAATTAGATATATATTCAATAATCTACTAACTTTCCGTTACATCAGTGTATCTGCATTAGTTTTAAAACAAAAAAATACATTTCTTTGATCGATTAAACCAGTAACTATCATACATAAATAAATCAAAACAACGAAATACCGAAGTTGATGAATTACCTATAAAAAAAATTGAAATTATCAGTTTTGGAAAAATTCTATGGTTATCATGCTAGACTCCCCCTATTCATAATTTACACTAGCATATAGGAAAATTGCAAATTTGCATTAACGATTTGTCGATAATAATTATTAATTTTCGCCTCTATTTCTAAAAAACATGGCTTCTGACTACTGCGTTAATTCTCAATTAGTCAAATTCATTTCAGAACGGCATAATTTATTTAATAACTACTTCAAAACTCAAAAGCTTTAGTACTGGCAATTGTTTGTGAAAACTGATTTATCCACCACCACCTAATTTTGTATACTGAAGCAAGCAAGAGTTAATTTTTTTTTTATAAAACTCAATTGAATTTTTTACTCGATAAATAGAAGTTTTTTTAACTCTTCTTTGATACTTAATTTTACATATATTTGGAAGACAACACTGTTTTTGCAATTCTTAAGGTTTACTTTTGCTTGTTTATTGTCACCTGTCTTGATCTTTACCCTTTTTAAACATAAATAACCTAAAAAAACTTTTTAAGTTATTTAGGTTATTAGTCTTCTTACCAATTTAATGATTAATAGAAGAGTTGTTGGATACTGCGGGCTAGATCATCAGCAAGAATTGCAAATTTTGTAGGGAAATGCAAAGTCTTTTGGTTATCAACGATTATTATAGTTAAAAAAAAAATTTTATAGTACATTTTACCTGACAATATTCCAGAAAGAAGTTCAACTGTCATTGATAATCCATACCCTTTATATCCTCCACTCTGTTCATCTCCCCCTAAAGGTAAAAGTTTTTGGGCTTTGATTGCTACTTCTGGATCAGATTCCATTTCACCATGTTCATTTAGTGCCCATCCTTTCGGTAAAGGTTGTCCTTTACGTCTACATACTTCTAACTAAATATATATGTCAGTAATATGAAAATTTATATACTTCATGCTTGCTTTCGGTCACCAGAACCAAAATTTTCCAATTTTTTTCTTTAAATATTGCGCTATGTCGTACATAATTATACAAAATTGGTTCTTTATTCATATAATTTGCCGCCATATGTCCGTACATTTTTCAAATCTAAAGATACATATGTTATATTCTTGGATTTACATTTAATATTTTTTTATTTAACTTAAAAAAAATAAAAACAGAGGAATATTCAAAGCATAAAACGATAAAAAGATAGCCATGATAGGACTTTGTTTCAGTGTTACGATGTCGTAAACCTGAAATAATAGACGAACGGATCTTAATTATACTAAACAAAGAGAGAAAAGCTAATTCTGAATTAACATTTTTAAATCACCTCTTGATGATGCTCCCGGTAATAAACTTCATGATTTATATACTGTTTTTTAAAGTCCAAGCTTTTAAACATGAATACTACTGTGATAAAAATTCTACAAGTATTTAATACCGCCTGTGTCCCTGGAAACGTTTGCCATAAATTATAAAATTCTCTTGACATCAGTCTGCCTGGCAAAACGTTTTATGCTCAAGAGCCAACATTCGTGGCATCCACCGGAAACTGAGCCTCGGCATCATCAAAAAGTATGTAAATGATACTATGAACTAGGCTTATTAAATTCTCAGATCATAAACTTAAAACAATGATCTTGCAAAATTATAGCCTTCGATATTTAATATATTTCATTTGATAATGCTTCTATAAGCTGTCCTAACCGTGGGTCATCCAAAAATCAATTTCCAGTCCCACTGAAATTGCGTAGACCAAAATTTTACATGGTAGTATGGATGTGTGTCAACACCATATTTATCCTCTAATAAATTCATTCTCTCTATTTATTAAAAAAAATCCAAATCTGTCACCTTTTCAATGGATTCCTACGCTACTTAAATTGCTTAGTCCAAAACGTTGCGGTATATGTTACAAGCCCAACATTTAGTAAAACAAGAAACCGAGTTTGTTATTTTAGAAGAAAATTGAATTTATGAATCGAATGGAATGGCAGACTTACAATGTTAAATATTTCATTCATACTAATAGTGTTACATTGAAAAGATATAGATTTTCTGACTGAAGAAATAAGGTTTTTCACGTTTACGAGGAATCCGTTAGTGCATACTGAGTTGTCGACTCAGTGTTTGATATTTTTCAAAAATTCTCCCGAGTTTGAAGATCGGATATTAGGGTTTTAGTGAAATTACTTCAGCTTAGAGTGGGCCGAAGGTATTAGCCGCCGTTGATAATCATCGAAAACGATTGTTCTGCTATTATATTTAAGTTCAAAATAATGAAAACTGAAACAATTCAACAAAAATTCTTAAATTTAGTCAATACTCAATTTTGAATATTTGTTTCATTCCTAAATCAACTAGGACATATTACAATAATTATTATAGCAGTCGCGTAAAATGGGTTTTAGTTATCATTCGCAAATTAAAATAATTTAAACAACTCTTTTACCTTGCCAAGTGCAACAGTTGATGTAGCCATATCTAATACGAAGCTATCACCGTTGTGTCCAGGAGCACCAACAGAAATTGGATTTGATCCTAAAGCTGCCTGAAAATATTGAATGAAATGATTCGATTCTTAACATAAATCGTGAAGTTTTTGAATCAAAATACATAATATGTCCAATAAAAAATTCGCTTCTGAATGTCGAGATTCCCCTAAATCATAAAAATACAAGGAAGGTCCTTCAAGTTGAGAAATTTTAACGGCGTCCTATTTTTTTTCAGCATCACTTATAGCTAAATATTTTTTAAAAGGGAATGGAATGATACATAGACATAGAGTGATCTTAAAATAAAATATCTTTGAATTTTTACTTTGTTTTGGTAGGAGAAAAAATAAACATCATATATTTTTACCGAACAATATAAGATATAAAATGTGTATACATCATATATATACGAATATATATATATATATATATATATATATATATATATATATATATAATATATATATATATATATATATATATATGTATATATATATATATATATATATATATATATATATATATATATATGTATATATATATATATATATATATATATATATATATGTATATATATATATATATATATATATATATATATATATATATATATATATAAGAAAGAGAAAGGACAGTAACAGGGCACTGGCAACAAACAATCCTAAGTTTAACTGCTGGGAAACGCCCTTATAAGGAGAAGAGATGAGCAATCAAAGATCTAAGGGCTCTAGTATCTGCTTTTTATTTTTATTATCGAGCTTTCGCTGCCTAATGGTAGCTTCTTCTGGATTCTAAAAATGCAAACCAGGTACAGAAAATAAACCAAGTTTAGTCTCACTATATCTAACAAAGATATTAACATGTTTAGTCTACTGTCTGAGGTAGAAGAATTAATTCACTATGTCCCCCCACAAAAACAAGACTACATTGGTGCAAGGGCTGTAAACCTAATTACTAACTATGTAATATCAAATAAAGACAAAACTTCTATCACTCATAAATTAGAGAAGGAAACAAAAATTTTCTTAAAAAACCATCCCGATTTACTAATTACTAGGTCTGATAAAGGCAATGTTACTGTTGCTATGTCAAAAACTTCCTATCTTGAGAAATCACACTCCCTACTTCAAGATGAGAGTACTTATGAAATAATACATCACGATCCCACTTCAAAAATAGAAATTAAATGCAATAAATTAATTAAATCATTAAAAGATAGTAAGTTTTTAGATGAAGCAACTGCTCGCACATTGACAACTTATAATGGGATTTGTCCCAAATATTATGGTCTACCAAAAATACATAAACCAGATATACCTCTAAGACCAATAGTTTCCTGTGTAGGAGCATCTACACAACCACTTGCTAAATATATAGTCTCTATTTTAGAAACAGCTTTTTCAACTTTTAATAAATTCAGAATTAAAAAATACCTTCGAATTTGCAGAGAAGGTTAATGGCTTTGTTTTGCCAGAGGGTTTTGTGCTTGCTTCTTTCGATGTAGTTTTCACTGTTTACTAACATTTCTCTAGACCTTATTATATCAATATTAAATGAACATTTCACATCAATAGAAGAAATATGTAATATTCCTAAAGAACAGTTTCTACTAATCATTACTTTTTTATATTAAAATACATTTTTCTCCTTCAATAGTACATTCTACAGACAAAAAATTGGCGTCCCAATGGGAAGTGCTATTTCACCAATCCTGGCCGAAATTGTTATAAATAAACTTTTTTATTTTGTTATTTCAAGGGTTGAATTTGAATTTCCCCTTCTTTTTCAATATGTAGATGACTTGTTAGTCGCTTTACCTGCCGGAAGTGTACAGAACACTCTTAACATTTACAATTCTTTCAATCATAAATTAGTATTTACTGTTGAGGAGGAGACTGACTGTGCTGTTCCATTTCTGGATACTAGGGTTGTACGCTCAGAAAATAATGCAGTCAAACTGGACTGGTATAGGAAAAAATCAAGTTCTGGTAGATATATCCCATTCCATTCTTATCACCCTATGAAACAGAAACTGAACATCATCAGAGGACTAAAGAACAGAATAAATAAGATTTGCCACCCCTCATTTAAAGAAAAAAATGTAAAACTGTTAGAAAACATTTTGTTGGACAATTACTATCCTAAAGCTCTAATTAAAAAGAATTTTCAAAGACCCCCCCCTTCAAATTAATCCAACTGTCACCACTAATATCGATATTAAAGTAGGAAAGTTACAATACATTGAAGGCCTTTCCCAGTCCTTATCTTCTCTTTTTAAGAATACAAACATTAAAATTGCCAATTACAACATAAAAAGAATGAATTGTTTTTATACCAATTTAAAAGATAAAACCGATACTTTACAAAGATCTAATATAATCTATGGCATTCCCTGTCAATGTGGTTTGGTCTACGTTGGACAAACTTCACAAAAGCTCTCTAAAAGATTAGCGTTACACAAAAGTGATAGTAAACACAAACCTAACGCAACTAGCTTGAGCTTACACGTAAATAATACAGATCACATTCTGGATGCTGAGACTAATTATTTCAGCAGAAGTTTCTTGGAAATGTGTTACATAAAAACCTGTAAAAATAATCTCAATCACAAAAAAGACATAGAAGGATTGAGCTCCATGTATACTTATTTACTAACACAAAACTATACCAAACCAATAAAAAAGAACGATCTTTATGAAAAAATTAGTTTCTAGTAAAGTTGACGTTTCTTTTTTTCTCTTTCTGTCATTTTTGCTATTTATTACCAGTTACTTTTCTATGTCTTCTTGTTAAAATTAAATAATTTAAAAAAATTAAATATGACAAATAATAAATAATGTCCAGTATTAATTTTCTCTTTCAAATTTTTAAATTAGTCTATGAATCTCTTGATTATAAAATTAAAGAATTAATATAATTAATAATAAATAACTCGTCGAAGAGTAACATTCAGCAAATTTAAGTCCCCCCCTTTTTTATAAAATTAAAACTAAAAAATAGATATCATTAATATTAAATAATTTATCTAAAATTAGCATCCACCTAAAAAATTTACCACATCCCTAACTTCAATGCTTTTTATGGTTTTTTGTCGACCTGATGACGACATAGACTACCAACAATATCTGGTTCGGACTTAAATATCACTGAATAGTTACTAAACTGGACGTTAAAAATTTTAAAATGGAGTACCATTTCAACATCATGGTGTTTCTTGCAGTTATGTTTCGGTCTTCAAAAAGTGTTTTTAAGTAATGTTTATTGACAAAGTTTTATTTTTAATATTTGTGTAACTCTCTAAGTGTCTTTTAATCATGTTTGTGTAATCATTCATACTACCTGGCCAACAAAAATGCAAATTTCATTGTCTTCACTAGAGATGAACTAACTGCTGACATTTTTGTAAGTAATTTTACATACAGTCGTATAATTCATTTAATCACATTTTAAAAAAAACGAACGTTTTGGTTTATTTTCTGTACCTGGTTTGCATTTTTAGAATCCAGAAGAAGCTACCATTAGGCAGCGAAAGCTCGATAATAAAAATAAAAAGCAGATTCTAGAGCCTTTAGATCTTTGATTGCTCATCTCTTCTCCTTATAAGGGCGTTTCCCAGCAGTTAAACTTAGGATTATATATATATATATATATATATATATATATATATATATATATATATATATATATATATATATATATATATATATTCAAGAATACGGGCGGTCACGTTCTTACTTGAAGGACTGTATATAAATCTATATCTTCTTAGATCTTTTATTACCTGTTTCGCTCTAGTTGGTACCACAACAGGCGAAGTATTAGTAACACTTATACCAACACATCCTTCTTTGATAGCTTGTAATGTGTACATACCAGCAATTCCATAGTGATTTGAACCTTAAAAAGAGACAAGTGTTATTTTTAAAATGAAAATATATGTGCGTAAATAGATGTACTTTTTAGTGTTCCGTACGGAACACTTATAAGATCACTTCGGTGTCTGTCCGTCTGTCTATCCGTCTGTCCGTCTGTCCGTCTGTCCGTCTGTCACACCCGATTTTCTCCGAAACTATTTGTCATAGAAAGTTGAAATTTGGTAGTAATATAGGAATTGATGGCCTCATCAGAGCCATGTAGTTTTGAAAGTTAAATTTTGACTTAAGGGGTTAGTTTTGGGGGGTGAAATCGGAAGTGAAAAAAAAAATTTTTTTACTAGGTAATCGAGTGTGGTGTCAAATGAAAGCTTGTGAAAACAAGAGTAAAAAATATATATATAATGTAATACTTGCGCGCACTTTTCTTTGTATTATTTTTAAAAAATCGCGAAAAATCGCTGTCCACCCGCCTTATTTCGGAAAGTACTTATCAAAAAATTTTGAAAAAATCCTGGAATATTCTCCACAGGGTGTAGATTGAACGAAAATTATCACGAGTGCATTACCTGTAATAATTTATCTGGTATATAAAAAAAACAGAAATTTCAAGGTCATCAATTTTCAGTAAGGATTGGAAATAAACTTTGTTGAAACTTATTTGGGGTGTATTTTGTGAAGTCACTGTTCATTTTATATCACCGTAAGATAAATTTTGACTTAAGGGATTCGTTTTGAGGGGTGAAATCGGAAGTGAAAAAAAAATTTTTTTATTAGATCATGGACTGTGGTGTCAAATGAAAGCTTGTGAAAACACGAGTAAAAAATATATATATAATGTAATACTTGCGCACACTTTTCTTCGTATTACTTTTAAAAAATCGTGAAAAATCGCTGTCCCTACCTTACCTCGAAAAGTACTGATCAAAAAATTTTGAAAAAATCCAGGAATATTCTCCACGGGGTATAGATTGAACAAAAATTATCATTACCTTTAATAATTTATCTGGTATAGAAAAAAAAACAAAATTTCAAGGTCACCAGTTTTCAGTAAAGATTGGAAATAAACTTTGTTGAAAACTTATTTGGGGTGTGTTTTGTGAAGTCACTGATCATTTTATATTACCGTAAGATAAATTTTGACTTAAGGGATTCGTTTTGAGGGGTGAAATCGGAAGTGAAAAAAAAATTTTTTTTACTAGATCATGGAGTGTGGTGTCAAATGAAAGCTTGTGAAAACACGAGTAAAAAATATATATATAATGTAATACTTGCGCACACTTTTCTTCGTATTACTTTTAAAAAATCGTGAAAAATCGCTGTCCCTACCTTATCTCGAAAAGTACTGATCAAAAAATTTTGAAAAAATCCAGAAATATTCTCCACGGGGTATAGATTGAACAAAAATTATCATTACCTTTAATAATTTATCTGGTATAGAAAAAAAAACAAAATTTCAAGGTCACCAGTTTTCAGTAAAGATTGGAAATAAACTTTGTTGAAAACTTATTTGGGGTGTGTTTTGTGAAGTCACTGATCATTTTATATTACCGTAAGATAAATTTTGACTTAAGGGATTCGTTTTTGAGGGGTGAAATCGGAAGTGAAAAAAAAATTTTTTTTACTAGATCATCGAGTGTGGTGTCAAATGAAAGCTTGTGAAAACACGAGTAAAAAATATATATATAATGTAATACTTGCGCACACTTTTCTTCGTATTACTTTTAAAAAATCGTGAAAAATCGCTGTCCCCTATCTTATCTCGAAAAGTACTGACCAAAAAATTTTGAAAAAATCATGGAATATTCTCCACGGGGTATAGATTGAACGGAGATTATCATTACCTTTAATAATTTATCTTTTATAGAAAAAAAAAACAAAATTTCAAGGTCACCAGTTTTCAGTAAAGATTGGAAACAAACTTTGTTGAAAACTCATTTGGGGTGTGTTTTGTGAAGTCACTGATTATTTTATACCACCCTAATAAAATTTTTTATTTTAAAAACAATTAACGTACGGAACACTAATTGTGCAAGTTGAACTTGCACTTGACCGGTTATTATTTTATACTAGTAAGATTTTTAATGCGCAAATAATTTAATTTAGTAAAACAATAAAACTCTCATAAGCTAATATTTGAATCTGTTCTCTTAAAATATTAAAAAGCTAAAAGACCTATGACAAACCTATTTCCTGGAAGGATTTCACAATTTTCAAAGGCTCAAACAAAATGTGTTACTTTAAATAGATTCAAAATGATAATACCTCCACTAATTTTACTACCTGTGCAAGGTTTTTTGACTATTTGTTGGATTCTTTCCTGCCATTTTAAAACTATCTCGAAAACCTTTGGTTAGGAAAATGCCACATAACCTAGTTTATTGATATTTTAAATTATTCGATTCTGTCAATTTACCTGCCGCAAAATTTTCTCTTTAAGAAAGCGCAAATACATTATATATAGAACAAAAATATATCATTCGTGAAATCGCTTCCTGCAAAATCAATCGTCCATTTAAAATTTTAAAGAGTACGGTAAAGGACAAATAGAAAGCAATGGAGTAAGTTGCAACCTTGTGTTACGCAAAAAATTACCTTAGTCTGCTTCCGTGCAACATCGCTGAGAAAAATGAATGGTCGCCTGCTCTCTTATAGTTAATCCTGTCGTAGATTCGCTCCGATATTGTCACATATATTTAGTAATTTAATAGCTGGTATATATACTGTATTAAAATACAGATTTAGAAAATGTTCAGCAGTTATTTATAAATATAATATTATTAACTTTCTTTCCATTGACTGAAATGATACTGGAAAATCCAGCAAACAAAGGAATTTTGAAAATTTTTGAAATTCGACAACCCTATACATTTGACCGATTCGTTCAAAGTATTAAGTCAGTCAGTTTTTAGGACAGGTTAAAAGTATTATGGCTGTTTAGTGTAAACATGAGAGCTCTACCGAATATTCCAATTTGATTGGTTTGGTCAAAGTTTGGACTAACATGTAATGACAAATATGTAGGACGTTAGCGTATCTGATTTTAGGGTTTGAGTTGTTCCGTACCATATGTATTCCGTGATTTTTGAACCATATTAGGATATTTTTCTAATAGTATAGGAAATATGGCGGCAGTTGTAAAAAAAGATTTTAATGTCTCCTTGAGAATTTTGAAAGTTATGGAAAAGTATTCTTAAATTCATGGTTCTATCGTTCTAAAAATTTTCAACTATGAGTTTTTATTCCTCAAACAGAATTTAAAATACTTGACATTTTTTTTAACCTGGGTTGTTAGGTGTTTGTAAATTTTCATATATTTCGTGTGTGTTCTACTACTACAATTTGATTTTCTTCTTATTACATCTTTCATATTAGCTAATTCTACTTGATATTGATTTTAAAGTTATTCCTACAGATACCGTACCAGTTAAATAGGGAATTTGGTAGATATCTTCTATTTGTAAACGAACTGTATTTTTCAGTGATCTCAAGCATTGTCCAATTTTCTTACAAGTGATGCAGACTGCGCGAATATGGAACGTTTTAAGTCATTTAGCTACCCTGTCTGTAGTAATGTTTATGTAAGGTAAAGCCAATGGTGGTTTCTTCTTACTATATTGCGTGGGAACGGGATTTTTAAAGAGGTTAAACTAACTTTTACTATCGTTACTTATCAGTTTATCTATTTCTAAAGAGATAAAATATTCATCAGAAGTTGGTAAAGGTGAGTACTAGTGAGTTAATAACAGACAGTTTTTGAGAAGGATGATAGTTTGAATTCACACGATCACGATTTGCCTAGGTCAATCCACTGCTAGATGTAGTTCTTGTCTATTTCATGCCATTGCCATCTGTTCTCTGCTTTTCTCATCCACTGAGTTCCTACTCTTTTCCTGATGTCGTCTCTCAATCTTGTATTTGCTCTCGCTGCATTTTCACGTCTCAGCCTTGGTCTCCACTTCAAAATTTTTCTCGGCCAACTGTCATCTGTTCTACGAACCACGTGGCCGGCCCATCTCCATTTTTATTTGGCCACGATTTTAGATTGTTGCCAGATTCATTCGTTGCGTTTTCGGTACGTTAATTTAATACCTAACCTTCTCCGCTCGAGCGCTCGCTGTGTTCTAGCTAATTTTTGAGGATGTCTTTTTGTGAGACTCCATGTCTCAGCTTCGTAGCTGCGTACAGGGAAAATATGCTGTTCGTACAGTTTTCTTTTTAAAGCGTTGGGTATTTCTAATACAAGGCTGGCATTTATGTTGTCAAATGCTGCCCAAGACATTTTAATTCGTAAAGAAATTTTCACTGTCATGCGGTCTTTAATTGTGGTGATTTTTTGTCCTGAGTATATATAACATAATGTTCGACTTTTTCTGGACTTTGGCCGTTGACGTTGTATTTATGTGTATCTGTGTTTGTCATAATCTTTGTTTGTTGATATTGATTGTTAAACCATTAATCTAGAGTTGTAGTCTAGTTCCGTAATAATCTCTGGTAGGTCAGCAGGGTCACTACTTATTAAAGGAATATCGTCAGCGATGGTTAAGATATTGGCTGTTGATGTTTATGCCTTTACCTGACTAAGTCATTTCTTTGAAGATGTTTTCAAGAGCTGATATAAACAATTTGGGAGAAATCGTGCCGCCTTGCCCGACACATCTCTTTATTGGAAGTGAAGATATTTTTTCCCAGAGGAGGATATGCATTGTTGCCTGCAAATATATTTTTTCTATTAATTTTGTATATCTACTGTCTATACGACATTTCGCCTTTGAGTTTAGTACCGCCCACATTTCGGTGGTGTCAAATGCCTTTTCATAGTCGATGAAGGCCATGTGGAGATTTCTGTTGCATTCATTTCATTTTTCTGTTAGGTTGTTGACTGTGCGTAAATTTGTTGGTGAATATTTCTGTAAACAATTTATACGTTTGAGACAGCAGACTTATAGGCCTATGGTTACTAAGTTTTGTTATATCTCATTTCTTGTGGATGAGGATGACTGTGTGGGGTGTGAATTAGCATTCAGATATTTACTGGTCTGAGTGAGCTTTTAGTACAACGTTGATTTCACAGTTCTTATTACAATGTTCTGGATCAGTACTAGCTATAGCACTGAGTTATCTCTACCTTCTCGGCCTAAAAGTTGTCGAACGTATACTGATTGTCATCAACTAACTTATGATTTGTAAAATGAAGGTATTTGAAATTCAATTAATTGTATAAAAAATCACTTAAAAACGAAATATGAAGCGTGGTATTACAGCATTTCTGCTTGTTATACCGAACATATCCAATTCCTCTTAATAAACGTGGCTTTCAAAGCAAGCCAGACGTAAATTATTGAATTGGGAATTTCGGATTAACAGTCTTGGCTAACCAAATTTATTAGGTTTAAAATTGCTACTAAACACATGTTGGAAATATCTTTTTTGATTACTGTTGATATATACTCTGTTCCAGTTGAGAAAAGCTACTATACTTTGAATATTGGAACTAAAATTATAGTTAACATTATGCATCGATACCCTTAATCAACAGCATTGTAAATAGATACTCAGTCAGCCGAGGAGGGGTACCATGTGATTCAATTTCCACTGTAAATTTTATATTTGAATGTTGTTGTTTGGGGAGATTCAAAAAGGTTTTCTTCACCATGTGGCCAATAACAAATGTATAGTCAACATATTTGCACTAAAATTCGGATTTCAAAGAGCTGAGTTTCAAGTCACTTTTTTACAAAGCTTCCATAAAAATATTCACATCTAAAGAAGATAGAGTTTGTGCTCGTTTGCGAACACATCGAAAGGTACTCCAAACTGGGATGGTCTAATCCCAACGACGACCATTTCACATAATTTTTTTTTGTTTTTGTAAATGTTAGTCTTAAGATTTACGAGTACTTTTGTAGAGTTGTTATTTGTTTTTATGTTTGTTAACAGATATAATTGTTTTTCTTTTACTGATACTTGCAAAACTGCATGAAATGAAAGTACATCCCGGTAGATTGTTCTGTATAGAATAAACAGGTTTACAGCAGATGTGAAGAAAAGCTATCTCAGGTACCCTAGCAATTATTAATTTAGTTCTGCGGTAAGTCACTATAATCATGCAGTTAAATTTGCAACTCTAATCAGAAAGTTTTCAGTTGATGAGTTTTAAAATCATTAATTATAAACATAACTTTAACATTAAAATATCACTCAAGTATATTATAATATTACTTACGGGGTCGAGTCTATTATGCTAATAAATAATATAATATATAAAACAATAAATAATAAATAAACAACAATTTATTGAGGTAATTAGGTGGGTATTCAAGCGTTCTTAGGATGACGTGGTGATAAATTAGAGTGACTTTTCGCCGCTCTGCCCACGATTACGTGGAACATCTTCAAGAATCTACTCTTCGAGATTAGGACATTGAATCGGTCAGCCCTGATGTGGTGGCACATTGCTAAAAGAAAATAGGTTAAGGCCAAAGTAGAAACAGTTGAACGTTTGAGCAGCCTTGGTGTTACAGATGCTATAAGGACAATATCTAGTAAGGCGAATAAAAGCTCTATTAAACTTCTCACCTTAGCAACTTTATTTAAGGTCTGAGGCATCGCGGGCGGCTTATTGGCGGTTCGCTCGAGAACATCTGACCCTAGAATACCGCTGCATATTAGCCAGAATAGTAGAAGACTGCTCACTACTAAAAATGAAGGTGGACAGTCTCCAAAAGGCACTTAACGGAATGAAGTTACCAATGAGGGAACCTATCTGGAACATCAAGAGTTTTAAAAAGAAAGGGAGTGCGAGTGCGTGCATAAACTGACACCAGTACAAGGTTATCAATGTCTCTTGACAGTGACATATCGGTTTTCCAAGAGAAAGTTTACGCTATCCTCATGTGCGAATGGAAGATGGTGAAAAGGAACAAAACACGAAGGGTCGTGTATGGTCGTATTGGATATCAGAGCTGCCCTGATGGCTTTAAAATAGACCAAAGTGGACTAGGAAATGGTAAGCGAGTGTAAAAACTTATTGGCTAATTTGCGGAACAGAAACAACCTGTTCTGGTCTTGAAATATCGCTGCTCGGCAAGGAAATGGGATGGCCGACATACTGGATAAAAAGGAAACTCTAACAAGCCCCAAGTAGCTTGAATCATTTTTGAAGGTCCCTTGCAATATGAGCAGTACAGAAATCGAAGTTCTACTGAACGAAGTTCTTGAAAAACAGAAACAAGGCACTCCGGATGACGTAGTCTAAGAGTGTCATAAGGTGACCTAACCATAATTATGCTAGATCTCTGCTGAAATTAAGCAAGAAAGACCTAAAGTCAATGACGGGTATCCTTATAACACGTTGCCACCTGAATGGTCACGTAACTCGCATCGGGATCAAGGACGATATAAATTGCGGATAGTGCTGCTTGGAGGGTAGGAGGTGTTGCCCGTCAATCACAAGAGCAATACGAACTCATCTTAGGTCACCAATAATTTTAGACTAAGAGTATATTTGGAAATTCCAATCTGAGAGATTGCTGCAATCTTAAAGGATATTAGCCTTTCACAACGCTAAAATGAGGAAAATGAACAACGTGCCTAAGTGCTGTAGGCGTTCAAATAACATGTTCGCTGTGTATCTATATATCTAAATAACCTTAATTAAAATAAAAGTGTTTCGTTCGGAACCCTAATAAGATCACTTCGGTGTCTGTCTCTTCGTCTGTTTGTCTGTCCGTATGTCCGTCTGTCACACCCGATTTTCTTTGAAACTATTTGGCATAGAAAGTTGAAATTTCGCACTAACATAGGAATTAATAGCCTCATTAGAACTGTGTAGTTTTAAAAGTTAAATTTTGACTTAAGGGGTTAGTTTTAGAGGGTAAAATCGGAAGTAAAAATAAATTGCCAGGTCATCGAGTGTGGTTTCAAATGAAAGTTTGTAAAAACACAAGTCCAAAAATATATATAAAGTGATACTTGCGCACACTTTTTTTTGTATTATTTTTAAAAAAATTGCGAAACATCTCCGTCTTTCTTCCCCTTTATCTTGAAAATTATTGATCAAGAAATTTTGAAAAAATTCTGAAATGTTCACCACAGGGTCTAGATTGAATGAAAATTATCATAACTTATGTGGTATATTCAAAAAAAATTCAAGGTCATCAGTTGTCAGTAAAGATTAGAAAAAAACTTTGTTGAAAACTTAATTGGGGTGTGTTTTCTGAAGTCATTGATCATTTTATACCTCCTTAAGAATTTTTTTTTTCTCAATCAACGTACGAAACACTAATTGCGCAAGTTCGAAGGCCGTTTTTTTTAAAAATTTAATAATAAAATTATATTAGGCAACTAGTCCTAAAGTGTCGTTCATGAACAAACATTTCAATATTTCAAATTTAACTCCTATTAAGGTTTCATATTTTCAAGGTAAATAAAGTAAAATTTTATTTTACAAGACCATACGGATGGTTGAAGTAATTAAATAAAAAGTAAGTTTTATTAGAACGATTAATAATTATTTATTTGATTAGCAAAAATATTTAATAACTGTTGTTTATAGAATTGCTCTTCTACTGTTTTTGCTCCGTACTGTCAAAAAATAAGATGTTATGGAAACCTAAAAATATCTTTCAGAATCACTTTAGAATTATCCGAGATTTTAACAAAATCTTCAAAAAATGTAATCGAATGGACCGCTAATATTTTTTCGAGGCTGAGATCATCAATTTTATAAATAAAAGATAAAAAAGAACAATAAGTACTAAGAATTGCTGCATAACGATAAAAAAGAATAAAAAAATTCTAAATTTAAATTAAGATCTGTTAAATATTGGCGCTTTCAAATTGACGTATTGCCTATCCCCATATTCTATAATCTGACTGGACTGATCTTATTTTTCACCTTTAAGTTTCTTCTTTCTTGTTTTTATGTATTTTATTTCATCTTTAATATATATTTTTTGATTGCAACAGAAAACGTGGTTCTTGAGAAGGTATACATAACCAATATCTATTTTAAAGTGAATATTCATATCTATCTGATCATGTCTAGGGTGGCCAAACTTCTATCACTAATTCAGATTTTAGTTTGAACTAAGAAACAGGTTTTATCTGATATTTTAAGGCATCTCCTCTAAAAAATTGTATATTTTATAAATAAAAGTTAGCTTTAGACAGTAATTTTCCGAGGAAGAGCTTCGTCACCTTATGTATGCATCAAAAGTTATTTTAAAACATCACATACTCCAGATATTTGTGTTTAGGAGAAACTGAAAGTACAGAACTGAGTTATCAGTAATAAATTTAAAACTTCAACTCCCTACGTAAATGGCCCATTAATGTTGCCTAGTAAAAGACAGTCACTCTTTTAGTCTTTCCCAATTAGTCAATGATAGTACCAAGTAAATGCTAAACAACAGTTGCAATCACTTTTCCCGCCGATGAAACTGTTTTCGCTTTTTTCAGTGCACCTTCACCTACGCCCACTGGTTTGGTTGTCGCTTTGTCTCTGGGTTAGTCACACAACAACGCCAGAAGTCCTTCGGATTACTACTGAAACTTTTCCAAACACGATTTTGAAATGTCTTTTTTTTCATTTTTAGAATTTCATGCAGGGTATTATATACTCGTTCATATGACATGCCTATAATCTCAGTAACCTCACGAAGCATAACGCTACGATCTTCCATCACGATACCATGAATTTTATCGACCATTTCTTCAGAAGACACCTTAATCGTGCTTCTTGAACGTGTAGCATCTGCAGTGCTCGTATGGCCATGTTTAAATTCATGTGTCCAGTAATAAATGATCTTGAGTGCTGGTCCAGAGTCCCTATAAATTCGACTTTATCTATTCCTACGAAACTTTTGGTAGTAACCCTCTTTTGAAATAACGCGAAAAACGTTAAAAAGTCACTTAATTCTCCAACAACAAGCACAAATCTATCAAAAATGCAATAAAATGTTATTAAAGTTAAAGCTTTTAGTAACCAAGTTGCTTTTAATTTTTGACCTCGTTGTATCTAACATGGTAAATATCATTAAAAAAGATTTTATCAGAAAATTTACAATAAAAATCAAGAAATAAGCACAGGCAGGAGAGTACAGTTTTCAGAATTTTAAAATAATATTTTATTCGCTTAACCTTAAATAACAACACATTTCCTGAGCTTATACAGCACAATATCATAATTTCTGTTGGATAACTGGTGTCCTTATAAATTTAAATAGTTAAATGTTAAATTAGACCACTTTTAAAATTAGACCTTTGTAATAATAAAACGAGAACTAGGAATGAGACTGTTGACATAAATTACGATGTTTCATAAATAACGTCAACTTCTTCCGCTCTTTAGATATGTATTTTCTACGGAGCCTTTCACCAGAGTAGCGCATGTCTTTTGTTTGCAACAGTTTTATACAAATAGTAATTCTGTCACTAACGCGAGGTGGTAATTTCACCTTCACAGTTATTTATATAGCAGAAATAAAACTCATAGAATTCAACAAACTAAGAGATGAGTGCCGAAGTTTCATATAACCAGAATTCCCATTATTGGCTTCCAACAATTTAAAAGTAACCCATCAAATATCTCTTGATTCTCCAAAGGAAAGACTGAGGTCATATGTAGATATAATTGAAAACTTCACACCGGTTTTACAAAATTTTCGAGAACATAGTGGGTTTGATTTTTTCGAATCTACCGTCCCTCAAGTGAGCCAAATATTCTTAAAATCTAGTTTGAATCGATTTCTATTTTACCCAGCATCTGTCATTTAAAGTACGTTTGGCTGATTTAAGGTACTTTAGATAACTACGCAACAATTATCACCACTACACTAAATACTTTTATTTTTGTATTTGTATAGGTCCCAACGTAGGTAGATAAGAAAAAATAAGCATTACCGAACATGCCTTGAGAGTATGATCATTTTTTATAAATATATATTTAACAATTTAAAGTTAATTACACTGGTTTACAGCCAAAAAATACCAAGAACGCCACATGCCTAGATAAGTTAATTGGGACCTCCTGAACACGAAAAACGCTATAATTTTTTTTTTTAAGTACCGTTTTTTAGATAACGGTACTTTTGTGTTTTTCGGTGTATGGTCCCACTCAAACCCTTATGGAGCCCAACCGAAAAGTCCGATCGAGAGATAAATGTCATACCGTTGGAAAGGCAACTAAATGCCTTTTCCGGCGGTATACTATAAATTTCTATGTGACAAGAAGTGGCTGAGTTATAACACCTCAAAGTTCAAAATTTGCCTATTTTTTACGTTTTTTTTCAAAATTTTTCATTTTTATTTGGATTTTTTTTTTTTCTACGTTATTGTAAAGATCTGGAATGTTTTATTTTTTTACCAAGTAGTTTATTTAATAACCAACATTTTAAACGTAATTTGAAAAAAAAGGATGAAAAATAAAGTTTTTATTAAGGATTTTGTGGAACGACAATATTTTCATTTTCGTTGCTCACACGCTATATTCGGCGTGAATTAAAAAAATTTAAATTAAAATGACGAGCGACTTGAATTTTTTCCGTTTTTTTTCGGATGTATCTTCGCGAATGAGGAACCAACAATAGTCTGCCATCATTTGTTCATCCCACCAGCCCTTGTAACGTCTCTCGATTTATTGCATTTCCTGGTGAAATCTTTCACCCTGCTCATCACTTTCGAATCCCAAGTTCATGGGGAAAATATCCAAATGACTGAATAAAAAGTGTAGTTTAGGTGTCATATTTGAACCTAAAAGTTAAAAAGAATAAATTTCAAATAATTTTCAAATGATAACGGCCTTTTTGATATACATGCTTTCACTCAACGCTTACCAATGGCATTGAATTTTTGCAGTAATGTATCGATCTTCTCAGCGTAATCAGGACTTCTGTAGTTTCCCAAAAAGTTGTAAACGATGTCCTGGAATGCTTCCCATGCCTCCAAATGAGCTGGACCTAAACACTCATTAAATGCTTGGTCACCGTACAGAGCCCGAATTTGAGGTCCATCAAATATACCAGCTTCAATTTTGCTCGCTGTGGCTCTCGGAAATTTTTGTTTAAGGTAATTCATGGCAAGACTGTCTTTTGGCAAACGTTTTCACATGTGGGGGTTATATTTGTAAATAACCAAGCTTAATATGTAGTGGAGGAAGTATTATCTTCTCCTGAGGAATGAGTGGGTCATTTTTAATATTGTACTCTCCGTGCGTACGCCCACTTCGTTCGGGCCAAACTTTTCGGATGTAGTGATTCTGACGGTCACGGGCTGTCCCATAGACATAGAAAACAGGGAAACTTCGTATTGCCCCCTTGCAATCCAGATAGTATGGCAACTAATTTAAAATCAGAGCAAACTTTCCATTGATGTTGGTCATATTGTATGAGAGCGAGAAGTTCTTTCATTGCTTCCTTTATGTATTTTCCATATCCGATTGGAATTGATGGTTTCGTATTCCCTTTATGAGGCAAGACTGCCTTCAAACTATCCTTGCCTCCATCCAGAAAAAGACGCCATTCCACTGGGTCATAACTTTGTTGGAGAGCATTGAAAAGACCACGTATGTTGGCACAAAAACAAAAGTTTCCCGTTTTTGCGAAAAAAACTGCAAGTTGTTTGCTACGATCACGGTAATATGTAACACGTGTCTCAGGAGCACAATATCCCCACTGTTGCAATCGCGATGCAAGTAATTCAGATTTCGATTTCGGCAAATACAAATCTCGGCACAAATCATTAAGCTCGGCCTGAGTAAGTAAACGGGGTTTCTTATTTGATTGCATTTCTGATTCACTGCACTCATCTGATGAATCACTTATTGTTGTTCTTTTTTCGTATTTTTGTGGGCTCTGCTACAATCAGCTGCGGTTTGGGGCACGATACTGAGTGCGGCACTGGCAGCGTCACCGAGCTAAACAACTGGATAAACTGGTTCAATTCTACGTCCGACAGCCTTTTCCGTTAAACAGAAATAACAATCTGTTGTATGACTGATCGGGTTTCTCCATTGCATTGGCTTTCCAAATGTGAAGAAACACTCTTGACCCTTACCAATTTTATTTAATATTGTTCGGCAGTTGTTACATGCATTATTCGGTGTCCACGGTTTGTCCAGAGACGCAGGTCGAAAGCCGAAATACTTCTTATACGCTTCAGATAAATTTTTCGTATTCATATTTTTTTTCGCATCAAATGCTGTGATTTCTTTTTCACAAGAACTCCACAAACATAACAAAATTCGTTGGGATCGATTGAACACATTTTATTTTTTGCACGTACAAAGCCAAACTGTTTACTGTGATCAGATTCAAATTCTGATGGACGCCGAATATAGCGTGTGTCAGGGCTACCAACGTATACAGTGATTCAAATTCTGATGGACGCCGAATATAGCGTGTGTCAGGGCTACCAACGTATACAGTGATTCAAATTCTGATGGACGCCGAATATAGCGTGTGAGCAATGAAAATGAAAATATTGTCGTTCCACAAAATCCCTTAATAAAAACTTTATTTTTCATCCTTTTTTTTTTCAAATTACGTTTAAAATGTTGGTTATTAAATAAACTACTTGGTAAAAAAAAATAAAACATTCCAGATCTTTACAATAACGTAGAAAAAAAAACCAAATAAAAATGAAAAATTTTGAAAAAAAACGCAAAAAATAGGCAAATTTTGAACTTTGAGGTGTTATAACTCAGCCACTTCTTGTCACATAGAAATTTATAGTATACCGCCGGAAAAGGCATTTAGTTGCCTTTCCAACGGTATGACATTTATCTCGATCGGACTTTTCGGTTGGGCTCCATAAGGGTTTGAGTGGGACCATACACCGAAAAACACAAAAGTACCGTTATCTAAAAAACGGTACTTCAAAAAAAAAAAAAAAATTATAGCGTTTTTCGTGTTCAGGAGGTCCCAATTAACTTATCTAGGCATGTGGCGTTCTTGGTATTTTTCCAAATTAAAAATTTGTAAACCTGTGTTTATATATATATATATATCTATATATATATATATATATATATATATATATATATATATATATATATATATATATGTATATATATAGTATATATATATGTATATATATATATATATATATATATATATATATAATATATATATATATATATATATATATATATATATATATATGTATGTATGTATATATATATAGATATGTTATCTATATATATATTATCTATATATATATATATTATATTAAATATATATAGATAAATATATATATATATATATATATATATAATATATATATGTATGTATATATATATATATATATGATATATCTTTATATATATATATATATATATATATATATATATATATATATATATATATATATATATATATATGTATGTATATACTTATATATATATATATATATATATATATATATATATATATATATAGCCGTGGAGTATAGGTAATAGCTATATATATACTAGTGATAGGTACTATATTTATCACTATATGAGGTATATATAATATATATAAATATATATATATCTATATATATATATATTATATATATATATATATATATATAATATATATATATATAAAGAGAGAGAGAAATAACGTCAAACTTTCCAACGCATCTATCTTCCAACACTATTTTTGCCTCAACTTCAGCATTACTGCCATCTTCTTTGAGCCCCCTAAGTAGAGAAATCTTTGCAATTTTTATATTTTCATGGTCTTGCCATTTTCTAGTTTAATTTGGAGTTCTTTTTGATTTTAGGTTTTTTTATATGCACGTGTTTCATCTTGTTGTCATTAATCCTCTACCTCTCATGCTTCCTCTTCTAGCTTCTTTCTCATCCTTTATATTTCCTTTTTTTTCTTTTTGACAATATAACAATGTCATCGACGTATTCCAAGCACTGATAACTCTGATTTGTGACTGCCACCGATTAATTCATACAACAGACTCTCATTTATTGTTTTAATATTACGTTAAAAAATATAGTAGAAAGCGTCTCTTAGTGCTACTGTTGTTATAAAGGGCTCAGTCCTCCATTCTTACTTTTACAGAGTATCCCTTTTCCTGTATTGCCTTTGCTGGTACTCTTAATTTCTTGCTAGAACTTTCAATATCCTCAGCCTTCTTACTCTGCAACATCTCTATCTTTGCTTCTTGTGTTTTTTTTTTCTCTTTATCGGCCCTTCTTCTTTCTTATAGCATTTTCCACTGATTTTTTCAAAAACGATCTATCGTCATTGTTTTCACATATATCATTCAGATTCTTCTTATACTGTCTCCTAATCAGTTCTTGTTCTGGTCTTGATATATCATATCCTGCTTATATTTTTGGTATGTATTTATTTTGTTTTCTAATTTTTATACTTATTTTAAAATCATCAAATGTAAAAAATAGCCTAAATGAGGATAGAATATTTATTGCTTAGAGTTTTTTGTACTAGTTCTTCAAGCGGAACTAAACCGCCGTGTATAACTGGCGGTTCTACTTCAGTAAATTACATTTTTAGCATAAATAGTCTAGTTTATAATCTAAGGTTTAGTCAAAGGACGCTTCTAATGATACTAACATGATTTGTTAAATTTCTAAAATAAAGAGTTTGGTGTAGTTGTAATAAATGTTATGTGGTGTTATTGTACCAAAGATTTCAAAATCTTAACAAAGAAAATTATTGTACCATTCGACTACTGGAGAGATATTTAAAATACGCCCACAAGCAAATTGATTTTTTATAATATATAGATATTGTTTCACTTTTTTAAGAATAATCCGCAGAAAAAATCTGGATTATAAAGAAATTTTAGAAATATTTCAGTTTAAAATTGTTACTATTAAATTATAAGGAGCATTAGTCTAGACCAGGGGTGCTCAAACTTGAACTGCTGGCGATCTATCTCAATATTGTTAGACTACGATCGATCGACTCTGAGAGGCTGCAAGTAAGTGTGATGCAGGATTGTCGTCTAGATAGGGTGTATCGTGGCATAGAATATTAGTTTTCCGCACAATATGCATTTTTTTAGTCAAGGTAAGTGTAGGTCTGCTCTAAAATGTCAATGAAAAAACTCATAATTATTCAAAATTGCGAGTTTATTGGTTCTTACAAAACAAACGAGTTCTAGTGTCTAAACTTAACTAAAGAATGACTTTGGATGTTGAAGCGTGGCACTGCATGTCCTCAGCATACTTTTCATAAGATGGTACGTAATTACCGAGTGCTAATCGCAAGCATGATGACATATGTTCGTTAGTTAGTCGATTGCGATATTTTGACTTAATTATCTTCATTTCAGAAAATGCAGACTCGCACAAGTAAGTTGACCCAAACATTGCCGTCAGTTGAAGGGCGATTTGCCTTAGATTCGGATATTTATCTTCAGATATAAAACACCAGAATTTTGTATCAGATGCTGTGGCTTTGAGATGTATATCTGATATAATCTGCACTAACTCATTTTCAACAGAACATGAGTCCATGTTAAACTGACTTGCTATTTCAGTAGCTAATTCCTCAATGTTTTTACACGAAAAAGGAAAACTCATAAATGATGCGATATTTGCCAATTTACTGAAATCATAAAAACGTATTTCGAATTGGCCCAAAATATTTGATAATTCTGCCTCATTAATATCATAATTCAACTGAGGAATCCTTGCTTTCAAAGACGGAAAATTTTTCATATCCTTTCTTTTCAGTTGATCTATCATAAGTTGCAATTTACTTTTGAATGCGTTTATTGCGCTAATCATCTCAATAATAGTTTTTCTTTTACCTTGAAGCTCCAAATTAATGGTGTTTAAATGCATTGTGATGTCTGTCAAAAATGCCAAATCAGTCAGCCATTTTCCGTTTTTCAGCATCTGAGTGTCATCACCTCTTTCGTCCAGAAAAGCTGTTATTTCGGGCAATATTTCTTGAAACCTTTCTAGGAATTTTCCGCGACTCAACCACCCTGACGTCCATGTGAAGAACTAAATCAGTGTGTTCAGCTGACTCAGTATCTTCCAACTGCAATTTAAAGAGCCGTCGTTGCAAGCTACGTGCACGGATAGAATTCACAATTTTTATTGCAATGCCCATAATCTCCTCCATGTTTAGAACTTTTGAATACAAAACTTGTTGATGTATAATGCAATGGAAGGAGAGAAAAATGAAGGGAAATCATCATTAGCTCGACACAATGCCACAAAACCGTTTTTATTTCTAGTCATTGCTGATGCTCCATCGGTTGTAATGCACACTAGTTTATATATTGGTAGCTTGTAGTTTGTTACAAAATTGAAGAAAACGTCATATATATCTTCGCCACGGGTCTTTCCTTTCAGAGGAATCATTCTCAAAAACTCTTCCTTAGCCGACATGTCATTGAATACCATTCGAATAAAAATACACAGCTGGGCAATGTCTGTCATATCGGTGGATTCGTCGAACTGTAAAGAAAAGTATGTACATTCCATGATATCATGTTTTAGTTTATCTGCCATGTCCTGACTCATGACTTCAACACGCCTTGTGACAGTCGCACGAGATAACTGAAGTTCTCTAATAGCAGACATAATCTCTGTTTTATTTTTAAAATCTCCAAATAAAGTCTTACCCGCTTCAATAAATGCTTCGTTCACAACCAATCCATCATCAAATGGTTTCTTGTGTTTCGCCAATATATGAGATATTTTAAATGACGCGATCGTTGAAGCTTTTGATTGTTTGGCTGGTCTTGTGAACATGGTTCGTTCTTTTTTCAAACAAGTTATCATAATCACGTACTTTTCGTTCTCTTAATTCACTCTGTGACGGAAAATCCTTTTCATAGTTTTTAGGAACCGTTTTATGATGCCTCTCTAAGTTCCCACGCTTAGGAATTGCAACTGACGCACGGCAAATGAGACAAATGCACTTATCCTTTACCATACAAAAGAAAAATTCTTCCTCCCAATCGTTATTAAGATGCGGCGAAGAAAAGTTTTACTTTTCTTCGCCGCACTCATTTTGGACTATTTATTAATAAACTTTGTATCGATGTATCGCCTTCAAGTTACAACTCAGACAGACTCCTATTCCTGCAGGCGCAACATTTATATCGGCGCGAACGAAGTCTCGAATGTTCCCGTCAAACACGCCGCCCGAAGTTTCTAGAAAAATCGGCGGGAATCAAAAAAACGCGGCTTTTCTTTGACAAGTACCGCGCGTTCCTTTCATAAAGCCGCCTTTTGCCGCTAGCAGGGGGTTATTACGATAAAAGAAAGTGATGAGGGGGTTATTCTGGCCTAATTGTGGATCGAATAAATTTTAGCAGTTTATTCATTACATTTTGTTTTAGTTACCTAAAACAAACTCTGTGAATAGTTGTATATCGGAATTTTTTTCTCGAGATCGACTCAAAAAGCACTCGCGATCGACTTGTCGATCGCGATCGACCGTTTTGAGCACACCTGGTCTAGACTTAAATACATAATTTCTATACGTTGTTGCCAATTTACAAAAAACCTTATAGTATATTAATAATTACAATTTCTTTAAAAGGAAATAGGCATTAGATTTAACAAATTTAGTTAGAAATTATTAGTAAACTAGCATTAAATTTAAAAAAAAAAAAAAATGGAAATTTCGTGAAATTACTTAAACAAATCCAGCTTTGCTTTTGGCAAGTTTGCTGGAATAGCCCGGCGCCTAGCGCTGAACTGGATGCAGCCAAAACGCAACCTAAACTAATTTGAACTAATCCGGTATTTTGAGTCGGTCTTTACGCCGTAGTAGATATAACCAATACGTAGCCTGAACCAATCAAGACTAACATAAACCGGACGAAACTTGCCGGCGCTTGGCGGCTAGATATATCCAAAACATAATCTAAACTAACCTGAACCAACATAAACCTGGCAGTTATTCCGCTTGTTAACTTACTCAAGATTCAGCATTTTGCTGAACGAAAAAATCGAAATTTAATATCTTCGATATGTTTACCATTTTTTAAACGAATTAAAATTCGTATAGTTAGGCTAAGATTTAGGTATATTTAAGAAATTTGAAATGAAACGTAGCAACATTACATGAGTGACAATTCTTGTGGAAATGTCTATACGTTAGTCACAACAAATAGCTCGTTATAAATAAAGAAGATCCGTTAGTGATAAAAAAGTTTTGTAACGTTTTGCTGTTTTCCGTTCTCGAAAAAATTAAGTACTCTTAAAATAGTCGTTACAAACCAAAATAAATATTTTTCTAATATTAACAATGTTAGTTGAGCGTATTTAGTCTCCCTAACCACAATCAGCATATACAGCTTTCATTCTCATATAAATTTTCATTAACCGACACCCTACAGAGCCTAAAAATTAAATAAAAGCACGCAGATTATCTTTGAATCAATTTTCGACCAAAAATGTCATTTTCCAGCAAAATTAAATCTCTTATAAAGAAACAAACAGCAAAAATATTTTTGATAAACGCTGCATTGGTACTTAAACAGCAACATAAAAAGTTAAATTCCGTTGTCCATTGTTCAATTTCTATTAAACAATCCTCACAATAAGAACAAGAACAAGAAATAGCAGTGATCACGGAAACAACGTAATTTTCCATGTATTGTGATCGGACACACAATAAACGCTGTTCTCATTTATAAATTTGTATTTTAACTGTAAATATTTTAAAATTAAATCCTCATGTTACCTAACATATTTTTAATATTATTTGATTAAGTAAAAATATCCTCTAACTCAATTAATGAAAATACCCTCTGAAAAAAATACCAATGAAAAAGCACTGAGATAGGTGAAGATTTTCACTGAAAGAAAAATTAACGTAAATTAAAAATTGGAGGTAACATGAACTGTGTGTGAATGAAGATGTGGCTATCTAGACAATATCATAACAAAGTAGTGTCGCAAAAAGTTGCATAGTACAGCAGAAAGAAAGCAACTTAAACATAGAAATAAGGCTGAACTATCTGGATTAAGCAGTAAAGGATAAAGGCTAACATACAAAGAACCGCAAAAAAAAAATTCGCCAAAGATCAGCCTGAACTAATTCAGGCTGATCTTGAGCAGTAACGTTCAATCAATGGCATGATTAAAGAGGGAGAATAATTCTTACCATATACTGTTACCATTCCAATTCCAACATCTTTAGCTTTTTTAATAGCTAAATCCATACAGTATTTTCCCACAACTGCTCCAAGACCATTTTTACCATTAACCAAAGCAGTAGCAACAGTTTCTTTTTCTATTTCTGGAACTGCATTGGGATCCAATAAATTATTAACAATGTCATTAATGTACGATTCTAAAAATGTAAATTCTAGTGTATTTTAACATAAATAAATGTATTTTGGAGTTTTCTTCGATATGGATGTAATTACAGAATCGTATATTTTACAGTGGTGTACTTTTTTTAAAATTATCTCCCAAAGTTCTCTTATTAAAAACATAAAACGGAACCTATCAAATCAAGTAATCATCTTCTTAATGATATTGGCCGTTAATGAATCACTAACATGAAGCAGTAAAATAAATAACTTCCTCATATATGAGCCTAAAATAGAAAACCTTCTGATCTTGAAGAAACTAATTTCTGTGGGTAATGTCATTACCCTTTTACTTTTTAATATCTGAAAGCTTCTAAAAATAACTTTTTTAATAAAAGCACATACCATAACACACACCAGACACCAAAGTCATTAGTTCTTGTCGGACACTATCACTCTATGCTAAGGTGGATTTATCAGTAGAATGCGATCCGCTGTCCAGAAAAATCAATTTTTTTTTTCATTACTTACAATTCAACTGTAATATTTTTTTTTTTTCCTAATTATGTTTGAAAAGATCATGCGCAGACATTGATTAAGCTATTTTTTTCTTCATTTTTAGCTTCTTTGCATTATAAAAATGATTAGTGAAGAAATAAAAATTTGGACCATATCATAGTATTCGTATTGAAAAATGATAAATATTTATTTTTTATTTTCTTAAAAATCCCAATAATTATTATTTGATCCTTCACTATACGATAGTTCGGGAGAATGTCAGGGACGCTGGAGGGGAAAACAACAGAGTTAGTGCGCTGTCGTCACGTCTTCTAATATTTAACTGAACAAATATATTAAGAGAATTTTACGAATTTTTTTCATACAAAAATTCAAATTTTTATTTTACAGTTTTAATAATATATCTATATTTTTTTAGTGTTCTGTACGGAACATTTATAAGATCACTTCGGTTTCTGTCTGTCTGTCACACCCGATTTTCTCCGAAACTATTTGACATAAAAAGTTTTTGAGTAGAGTAAGTAAGTTTGAGTAAGAAATTTGGTACTCATATAGGAATGGATGGCCTCATCAGAGCCGTGTAGTTTTGAAAGTTAAATTTCGACTTAAGGGGTTAGTTTTGAGGTGTGAAATCGGAAGTGAAAAAAAATTTTTTTTACTAGGTCATCGAGTGTGTGTCAAATGAAACCTTGTGAACACACGAGTAAAATATATATATATATATATATATATATAATGTAATACTTGCGCACACTTTTCTTTATATTATTTTTAAAAAATCGCGAAAAAATCGCTGTTCCCCTACCTTATCTTGAAAAGTACTGATCAAAAAATTCTGGAATATTCTCCACGGGGTATAGATTGAATAAAAATTATCACGAGTGCATTACCTTTAATAATTTATCGGGTATATAAAAAAAACAAAAATTTCAAAGTCATCAGTGTTCAGTAAAGCTTGTAAACCAACTTTGTAGAAAATTCATTTGGGGTGTGTTTTGTGAAGTCACTGATCATTTTATACCACCGTAACAATTTTTTTATTTTAAAAGCAATTAACGTACGGAACACTAATTGTGCAAGTTCAACTTGACCGATTATTATTATTAAATTAATTGTCCAGTAGGTATTTAATATTTGTTGTCATGCAGTTCTGATTGCTCTTTAACTTTGTGGATACTCCTCTTCCTAAAATTCTATTTTTAAACTCCTTTTTTAATTTCCTTTCTCAAGGGAAGTACAGTAATACCCCGCTTAGCGCGACCCCGTTACGCGCGGTTTCACTATAACGCGAATTTCAAATTTCGCGCTCATGTAGTCATTAACTTCTCTATGGTCGCGGGGGGATCCCCGCTTTCTCTGAATATTCTCTTTGAAGAATTGGGAATTCCCTGTCCTTCGACTTTGTTCTATGGGGATTTCCTCGTTCGTTTCGTGTGTTCATTTGTTCCGTAATGTTAGTTCGGTCGGCTGGCAGTTTTTGTTTTAATATTTATTGGAGATACATACATACATAATTTAACCCTACGTTAAAAATGCCGCCTGTAAAGAAAAAAGAGCGTAAAAGCGTCACTTTGGAATTGAAGATGAAAGTGTTAAGAAGAATGGAAAATGGAGGCAAAGCAACAATTGTTGGGAGAGATTTTGGACTCTCAGAATCGACTGTGAGAACGATTTATAAAAATCGGGAAAAAATTAAAATCTCCAGCGAAGGTTCAACACCTATAAGTGCAACAAAACTTTCTCGTTCGAGATCATCTATCTTAGAAAGAATGGAGAAATTACTGTCAGTCTGGATCGAAGATTTGAATAAGAAGAACACACCACTAAGTCAAGATCTCATATGCACAAAAGCAAAATCTTTGTATGAGATGCTGAAAACAAAAGAAGGAGAAGGGAGTGCCACTCCGACTTTTGCTGCCAGCAGAGGCTGGGTTCCATCGGTTCAAGCAGCGTTCTAATCTTCACAATATCCACATAACAGGCGAGGCGGCCAGCGCGGACATTCAAGCTGCAGCTGAGTTTCCAGACAAGTTTCAAGACTTCGTTAGACGAGAGAAAATTCCTGCTTGTCTCATCTTCAATGTTGATGAGACCGCACTTTACTGGAAAAAAATGCCATCTCGAACATTCATTTCTAAGGAAGAACGTCAAGCCAGTGGTTTCAAAGCTGCGAAAGATCGACTAACACTTCTGCTGGGTGGTAATGCCACTGGTGATTTCAAACTGAAACCTTTACTAGTGTACCATTCAGAAACACCCCGTGCAATGCGAGGCACAGACAAGACAAGTCTACCAGTTGTGTGGCGATCAAACAGAAAGGCGTGGGTTACACGGGAAATTTTTTCAAGAAATGGTATTCTAATAGTTTTTGCCCATCAGTCAAATCATACTGTGACAGAAATGGGCTTGAACCTAAAGTTATATTACTCTTAGACAATGCCCCAGGACATCCAACCTCACTTGATACGCCCAGAGACTTAAAAGTGTACGTAAAGTTCCTTCCACCAAACACTACGTCAATATTACAACCTATGGACCAGGGGAGCAATAGCAAACTTCAAAGCTTATTACCATCGCCGCACTTTTAGCCAACTAATTCATGAAACTGACGGGGAAGGAAGACAGTCTATGCGAGAGTGGTGGAAGTCATACAACATTATGAAGTCTATTCACAACATAGAAGAGGCTTGGAAGGAAGTTAAAATGAGTTGTATGAATGGGGTGTGGCGTAATCTTTGGCCAGATGTAGTGGAAGTACCTAGAAGAATTGTCCAGATGCAGAGACAAGTGCTTGAAGACATTGCTGCAATGATTGAGGGGTCTGAACTTGAAGATGTCACGGTAGAAGATCTCGTAGAACTTGTAGCAACGCACGACGATCCTATTAGCAATGAAGATCTGATCGAGTTACAGAATAATCCTATCTACGATGAGGAAGAACAAGTAGAAGAGAAAGTTTTATCTTCAGGGGAAATACAAAATGCACTTTCAAAAATTTATTCAGGTTTGGACATATTGCAGAGTATAGACAATAATGATGACCGTGTCTTGACCGTGTGTCAAACAATTAAAAAACAGTGTGGGGTATTTTACAAGAAAGTAAACAAAACGTTACCCAAAAGACAATAGATGTATTTTTCCGTAAAAAATAAGAGTATGTATTGCATAAAGTGTTCTTAGAATTAAAGTGATTGATTTAAAATGATTTGTATTTTTTGTATTAAATTTTGACTATGTTTTAATCATAAAACCTCGATATACGCGAATTTCAGTTAACGCGATTTTTTTTCGGAACGTATCCCTCGCGTAAAGCGGGGTATTACTGTATTGTATTCGTGAAAACATCGCCATCCGATATGTTTGCATAACTTCACGTTTTACGATTTATAGATCACTAGCCAGGCCCGCGGCTCCGCTCGCGTGGACTTGATTCACTACTATCGTCACTGCTTATTCCTTATATTACCCAACGTAATAAGATACTCTCTCATTATTTCTCCTTATCTCCCAATATTTCTCCTTATTTTTCTCATTATCTCTACATAATTTCCATTATCTAGGCTTATCTCTGCTCATCTCCCATTATTTCTCCTTATCTCCCATTATTTCTCCTTATCTCCCCATTAATCTCACCTTATTTCCCATTATCTAGGCTTATCTCGACTTATCTCCCATTATTTCTCCTTATCTCCCGTTATTTCTCCTTATCTCCCATTTATTTCTCCTTATCTCCCATTATCTCACCATAACTCCCATTATCTAGACTTATCGCTGTTTATCTCCCATTATCTATCCTTATCTCCCATTATTTATACTTATCTCCCATTATCTCACCTTATCACCCATTATCGAGACTTATCTCGACTTATCTCCCATTATTTCTCCTTATCTCCCATTATCTCACCTTATCTCCCATTATCTAGGCTTATATCGAATTATATAGAACATATGTATAAATTTATAAAAACACGTAAATCGGATAAGTGGTTCTCGAGTGATAAGCGCACTAACGGACAGACAGACAGACAGAGAGACGTTGCATTTTATATATATTGTATTCTTTGCTACATGATATTGTTCCATAATTTAATGCTTTAGGGAGTGTATTGCAAGAGAACGCGCTAGCGGCAAACTTTTCTCCGTCTTAATTCACTATGTCACCTAATAAAATATATCCTATAACCTGGCCAGAGAACATACGTATGGTTAAAAAAAAGCACGTAAATCGGATAAGTAGTTCTCCAGTGATAAGCACACTAACAGACGGACAGACAGACGGACAGAGAGACATTGCATTTAATATATATTATAGATATTCTCTGCTACATAATATTGTTCCATATTTAATGGTTTGGACTGTGTATTGCAAGAGAACGCGCTAGCGGCAAACTTTGTCCGACTTCATTTACTATTATTGTCACTGCTCATTCCTTATGCTACCTATCGTAGTAAAATATAGCCTATAACCTGGCCGGAGAACATATGTATGTTTAAAAAAAAAAAAAAAAGTACGAAAATCTGATAAGTGGTTCTCCAGTGATAAGCGCACTAACGGACAGACAGACAGACAGAATACGTTGCATTTTATATATATTATAGATGTAATAAAATATATACCTATAACCTGGTCAGAGAACATATGTATGAATTTAAAAAATCACGTAAATCGGATAAGTGGTTCTCGAGGGATAAGCGCATTAACGGACAGACAGACAGACAGACAAACATTGCATTTTATATATATTATAGATATAGATTATTATTATTATTATTATATAACCTGGTCAAAGAATATATGCATGAATTTAAAAAAAGACAGGTAAATCGGATAAGTTGTTCCCGCGTGATAAACTCACTAATGGACAGACAGACAGACAGAGAGACATTGCATTTTATATATATTATAGATTATACATTACAAATATTCTTTGCTATATAATATTGTTCCATATTTAATGGTTTAGGCTATGTATTGCAAAGGCACGCGCTAGCGGCAAACTTATTTCCGACATCATTCACTATTTTATGTCACTGCTCATTCCTTATGCTACCTATCGTAATAAAATATAGCCTATACCCTGGCCAGAGAACATATGTATGTTTTAAAAAAAAAAGTACGTAAATCGGATAAGTGGTTTTTTCAGTGATAGGCGCACTAACGGACAGACAGACAGACAGACAGACAGACAGAGAGACGTTGCATTTTATATATATTATAGATGAGGAACATATACCTCATTCAGTTGGTCTGTCTTTTTACATTATAACTCTCGAATCAAATGGGATATGATTTCTATTCAATATCAATTTGAAATAAGAATGGAGTCTATACTTTTTCAGAGATATCGCTTTAGGGGAAGGGGATAAAAGGGGTGAGAAACGATAAATTTCGTATATTTTGAACATTATTATAATAACTAGTCTAGGTTTTTGTTTAATATAATAAACAAATTTTTAGCATAATTATTTATATACAAACTTTTGAGTTTAGATTTGTCCCGATCGAACTTCTGTATACTGTATATTATTTTATTTTTTGCGTCCTACTAAAAAATTCTAGATACTATTTGTCTAACATACCATATGTCTAAATTGGACTCTTTTCGAAATATTGTCATGTGAAATTTTAAATAAAAGAAAAAGACAAAGCATTTTTAAGATAACAATTGCTCAAAATGACTACCGTTAATAGTGAGGTAATGACCCAATCTGTCATAAACGGCCTGAACAGAGTTTTGCAGAGAATTCGGGGTGATCTATGCTGCTTCATACTGAATTCTTTGTTGTAAATCTTCTACAGTTTCAAATCGACTTCGATAAACTTTGGTTTTCAATTGACCTCATAAAAAATAACCGGTCAAGTGCAAGTTAAACTTGCACAATTAGTGTTCCTTACGTTGATTGCTTTTAAAATAAAAAATTTTGTTACGGTGGTAAAAAATGATCAGTGATTTCACAAAACACACTCCAAATGAGTTTTCAACAAAGTTTGTTTCCAATCTTTACTGAAAACTGATGACCTTGAAATTTTTGTTTTTTTTTTAGATATCAGATAAATTATTAAAGGTATTGTACTCGTGATAATTTTCGTTCAATCTACACCACGTGGAGAATATTCCAGAATTTTTTCAAAATTTTTTAATAAGTACTTTTTGAAATAAGGTGGGGGATCAGCGATTTTTCGAGATTTTAAAAATAATACAAAGAAAAGTGTGCCCAAGTATTACATTATACATATATTTTTTACTCGTGTTTTCTCAAGCTTTCGTTTGACACCACACTCGATGACCTAGTAAAAAAATTTGATTTCATAATGAGGAGGTTCTCCGTCCTGTTGATAACACAGATTCCTATTAGGGACATTCAAATTATTTTCATCGGGAAAAAGACCTGCACATGTTGGAATAACTTGCTCTTGGAGTAACTGTAAATACCACTGTCCTGTAATATTTCCATCGATAAAAAAGGGACCAATGATATGACGTCCACAAATCCTTGCCCACACGTTTATCTTTTGTGGTCTTCAAGAATGAGTATCCATCATCCACTGGGAATTCTTAGTAGACCAGCACCCGCAATTATGACTATTAACTCTTCCGTTAAGACAAAATGTGGCCTCGTCAGAAAAAAAACGATATTATGGTTAGGACCATTATTAATTCGTTCCATCATGATCTTGCAAAATTCAACGCGTCTATGGTAGTTATCTTCATATAATTCGTGCAATAGAATGGGTTTGTATGGATGCAATTTTTCTTCATTAAGCATACGACTTAAGGTACCTTTACTTATGTTGTGGTCTAGGCAAAGCAGTAATTTCCAATAAAACATCTAACTTTTTATCAACGCTTGTTTTTAACTCTTGGAGGTCCAGATTTAGAAACGATCCTTAACATGACCTGATTGTCTAAATCGGTTTAATGTTTTACTAACTACGGATTGAGTAATAGGTTCTTCAATTTAATATATATTGTGTTTTCCTACGGTCTCTGTAACCAACCACCATTAACAAAGTGATTCTTTCTGTTTCTGTTAAATGTACCATTATGACATTACATTCAAATTGCAGTTTCACAATTCGTCAATAAATCATTTTTTCGTCGTTACCTGACAGTAAATGTTTGACACAAGCGCTTATTTTTTTTTTTTAATTTCATCTCCTTAATTTCAAATATCAATAATTCCAAAACAGTTCAATTTAGATATGGTATATTTGACAAATATCTAGAATTTTTAGTAGGACTCAAAAATA
The DNA here is from genome assembly GCA_019049505.1 of Pachyrhynchus sulphureomaculatus. Lineage (NCBI taxonomy): Eukaryota > Metazoa > Arthropoda > Insecta > Coleoptera > Curculionidae > Pachyrhynchus > Pachyrhynchus sulphureomaculatus. The sequence goes on from CM032446.1 coordinate 139,205,044, forward strand.
AAATAATATGCAGGGCTTTCCATTTAAAAAAATTTAAAATGGCGTAATTTCTTCGAACTGACAGTTCAAAGATTTTATTGTCAGCTTCAGCATGTGCGCCTTATAACACCCTATAACTTATATTTAAAAAAATTTTTGATACACGGATTAATAAATGCTGTGGAATCATTTATTCCAAACTTATGTAGCACCCTGTTTTATATATATATATATATATATATATATATATATATATATATATATAATATATATATATATATATATATATATATATATAGCATGCATTAAATCATATATCTAACCTGTCCTGAAAATTGATTACTAACAAATCAGTCAAATTCATAGTATTGTCACACTGCTAGAATTTAAAAATATTCTTGAATTATCGTTTTTTTTTAATATAATCTAATCAGATGAAGAGCACAGTTTTAGTTAATAAAGAAGAGAGTACTAAAGTACAGGGTAAGTCAACGATAGAGTAAAGTTCATTACCTCATTTGTTTTCGGGAATGACGAAAAAATATTAAACACAATAGTTTTAGAGAATGTTAAGATGCACAGTTTAAAATTTTTTTTGAGTATACAGGGTACTTGAAAAAAGTGTGGCCGATATAACATTTTAAATGGAACACTTCCTATTTTCTAATTTATTTTTAAATTCTGCGTAAAATTTTATAACTTTTTTATTATAATGTTATATACCTAAACCTAGTAGTTTTTCTAATATTTCAATTTAAAAAAAAAAATACTAGTTTTGCAGTTTTGTAAAAAATTGCCAGTAGCGCGATTGTTTCTGAATATGGAATACTCATAATTGGTATTAGAGTTCTATAAAGATGAAAAAAAAGATATATGTAAAGAAATTTGAGTTAGCTGCTACAGGTGTTCAAAATAAATTTATTCATTTTAACTAGTTTAAATTGAAAAATCTCAAATTTTTTAAATGGCACACCTTGCATATTATTATTTTTTCTGATAGATTTTACAAAACCCTCCAACTTTTATTAAGTATGTCATATACCTATTTCTAACAGTTTTGTTTTTATTACACTTACGCTATAACATCATAGTTGTCAAGACAAAACAAAAATGTAGGCATTGTCAAATTTTGCCATGTCTATTAAGCAAGTAAAAATATATATACGTATATATATATATATATATATATATATATATATATATATATATATATATATATATATATATTTATGTATATATATGTATATATATATATATATATATATATATATATATATATATATATATATATATATATATATATATATATATATATTTATGTTATACATATATATATATATATATATATATATATATATATATATATATATATATATATATATATATATTATATAATATATATATATATATATATATATTTTTCAATTTCTTGGGCTTTATGGTTCTTTTGTTTTTAAGGATAGAGAAATTACATCATGTTCTAGTTAGAATTTATTGAAAACGTTTCGCCCGATTTTCAGGCTTCTTCAGTTCATCTAAAAATTGAAATTTTCTGTTTTGAATATTCAATAGGACGCGCAAATTTTTTTAATTATGAATATATAAATTCTTAAACTTATAATACAATCCAACTTATATATATATATATATATATAATATATATATTATACGTATCCAAGGCAGACCACTCAATTTTCTTAGGGGTGTTACACGGAGGCGGAATAAGGCTTAGGAAAGAGTTGCAATTTACTCCACTGGGTTTCTACTTGTCCTAACCGCACTCACTGACATTTTAAATGGATGATTCATTTGAGGCCAGCGATTTCATGAATAACATGGTTTGTCTCGCATTGGGAATAAAATATTTTTGTATTTCGAAGTGTTATATAGTATATTATTGTTCATCCAGGTTTATCGTATTAGTATTTATCTGCCTTAAATATCATATCTTCACCTCCCACTCGTATCACATATATATATATATATGCTTTTTTATTAGTGATTTGTAAATCACTATTATCTTAATTCTAGTCCTGTCGAGAATAAAATTGGTTGGCACGAACTATTTTATCCCAAAAAACGCTCCTCTGGCACATTGACTGTCATATATTAAAATAAGTCAACCTGCTTGTTCTTGTTCAAACCAACGAATTAATTAATATTATGTTGTAATTATAGAGCTCTCTGAGAAAAAGCGTACCATTTACACAGAAATAAAATAATATATTCTACCTTTAACAAGATAGGTTTCACCATTTTCAGCGATATTTCCCTCTTTTAGCTACAGACAGCTTGAAAAAAAAAATTTGAAATGCATTTCGAAATTCTGCGGATTAATGAACAATTATGTCTATGTTTGTGACATTCTGTAACTCTTGATATAAATTTTTGGCTTCTCCGAGTTTGTCCGATGTAAGGACAAAATCCCGTAAGGCGGAGATGATTGAGTATTTCTCCATCAATGACCACACCTTCATATATTACCCTGTCCGACACCTCGTTTGATATGTATTTCATGGGTAAGTGAGTGAAGATTCACAGTTGTTGCATTTAGGCAGATATTTTTAATGATGTTGCAATATCTTTTATCGATTCTACTTCCTTGGAACGCTGCAAAAATTTCAGGTATTTCTACTGTGTCAGATGCTTTGCGGAAGGCGATAAATATGATAACTATGGGGCGATTGTACCCAATTGTTTTTTCAATGAATGTCTTTAAATATTGGAAATGATCATTTGTACCATAGCCAGAAACGAAAATCAGCCTGTTCCCGGAGTTGACAGAAATCTAATTTGGCTTCCAATCTATTCGCAATTATTTGGATAAGGAATATTAGAGAATTTTTCCAGTCATCTGGAATGCTTCGGTTGTGAAGACAGAAATTCAAAAGCTTCTGAATATATCTTACTAGTACCTTCCCTCAATGCCTCTGTCGTGATGCCATCTTCCCCTGAGATTTTGTTGTTCTTCATTTTCTACAGGGCATTAAATATCTCGTCTGCAGAAATATCAGGAATGTCTGCCGAGCCTTGGTTGAGGACCCGTCTTCTTTCATATTCTTTTTCATCCACTGTTGACTTATTGGAGTATAGCGTTTCATAGAATTTCTCGACAACATGTAGTTTTCAGTTTAAAGATTTCTTTTCTTCTGTTGGTAAATTTTCTTTTCATGACCTTCATACTTTTACTTTTTTTAGTTTTTCGTGTTATTTTCTCGTTTTTATATTTTCTTGAAGGTTTTTTGAAATTCCCTTGTTCATTTCTCTAATAATATCTTGAGTTGTGTATTTGTCAGACTTTAGTTCTAATCTTTGTTCCATTTTTTTGTTTTTGTTTCTTGACTAAGTTGTTGTTCTTTTGGTGGGTAGAGTTTTTCTTGTGCTTTCATAATTGCTTTTGTTATTCAGAGGTTTAGCTTGTTAATTTAATTTATTGTTGATTTGTACTGTAAAGTTGTACTGACACTCTCTTCCAATTCCTCTTCTATTCTGAGTTGAATCTAAGTAATAGTTTTTTTATTCCTTACCATTTTGTATCTTTCCTGATTAGTTCATATTTCGATTGTCGCTTTCATCAATCAATCGTCGCTGGTTGCTGCCAATTTATTTAGTACTGTGAGATCTTTAAACACATTGCTTCTGGTTTGTAAGGACGTAGTTTATTTCATTTTTTTGTTCATCCATCCGGACTTTTCTAGGCCCATTGTGTTTGTAGCGTATTGTAGAAGAAGCTATTCATTTAGTATAGATTGTTTTCAAGTAGGAAGTTTAATAAGGTATCACCTCGCTCGTTTCTCCCTGGACTACCAAAATTTACAAGAGCGCTAGAGCTTGCTGATTTAATTTAATTCCTATCCTGGCATTTAAATCACTATATATATATATATATATATATATATATATATATATATATATATATATATATATATATATATATATATATATCGTGTTTTCACAAGCTTTCATTTGACACCACACTCGATGACCCAGTAAAATATTTTTTTTCATTTCCGATTTCACCCCCCAAAACTAAACCCTTAAGTCAAAATTCAACTTTCAAAACTACATGGCTCTGATGAGGCCATCAATTCCTATATTATTACCAAATTTCAACTTTCTATGACAAATATTTTCGGAGAAAATCGGGTGTGACAGACAGACACCGAAGTCATCTCATAACTGTTCCGTACGGAACACTAAAAAGACTATTCGGATCACAGAAATTCCAAAACAGGGACCCTCGGACAGGTAAATTCCCATTTCGATTGACCGTTTCGTCGACTGGGCATTCTTACCTGTTTTGTTACGCTTTCGATGACTAAGACCGTTTGACCCAAAGCTACCAAGTAAAGCTGTAGGTGGCCTTCAACCCTCTACAGGTAGTTTTACCTAGGTATTTATCTTTATACAATGTAAGGGTGCGGCTGGTTAGATTATTGTAGGCATTTAGGTTAGTTCAGGTTCAGGTTTGACAGTCCTAAGTCTGTAGAAAGTGTGAAGGAAAGAAAGAATTTGGCTTCGTCGATTTTTTTAAGAAATAATTAATATTTACCCTTAATATAGATTTCCGTAACAGATAAAGAGGTTTAGTGAATCGACGAAAGAAGAATTGTTAATGACAACCGATTGAATAGGTTAAAAGGCCAGTCGACAAAACGAGAATTTCTCTTAAAGTCGACGAAACGGTATTAAATACTCGGACAGACCCTTCCTAATATTGTTTAGATAATGTTTTTATTTGTATATGTTACATTGGGACCCTATTTTTCATTCTACAGTTTGAATATTTTATCTATATTTATATTTACCGTTTTATTATTACTCTAGATATATGAAGTTCATTTGAATAATATGTATTGTATACTCGCCCCCTTGCAATTCTACTTGACTGTTGACATTGTGGATACTTTTCTGAAACATGGCTTTTAAAACATTTTTACTTCTCTTTATGAAGGGGAAATATTGTATTGTTATACGTAATAAAAATCCCCCTCCAATATTTTCTTAATTTTACCGCTCCTTGACGCAGCGTCAAATTCGGGTCCCATTAAAACAAAGACACGATTCGTTTCTCGACTTTCAGAGAGACTTTGCTTACCGAGTCACGTTTTGGCAAGTCGTCGACATTTTTCGTCTCGTTAAAATGATTTAGCCACTTCTTCACAAATGACACCGACTTTTTAATATATTTGACCGCCACGGAATGTGTCGTTTTAGGCCCCTTTGAATGGAAACAAAGAAAGACTGCCTCGAACCGACGCGCAAATAAATGACTCATTTTGAATTTTTTACATAATTTCGATGGAAGTTCGAAATTGACTAATACTTTTACTAAAATGCGTCGTAAAGAAAGGTTCCCTCTACCGATTTTTCTTGTTAAATCGCTAGAATCACATCTAAAAAAAATGAATTATCGCGGACACTTTCTTACTTGACAGACTAAATACTTTATCGGTTGTTATTCTTAATTATTCTTGAATTAAGAAACTCCATTCTGGTTCATTACAATGGCATTAATTTATTTTGTAACTCGTGCATGGTCAAAATATACAAGGGACACTAACGCAAGATACACTGTTTTTAGAGTGTTTTGAGCACTGTTGCACTGGGCAGTTTTTTACCTGTGTGCAGTAACTAGTTATCGCAATTAATCCGGTTGATTGGCATTAATGGCCAAAAACATCAACTCTGCATAAATTGAAGGTATCCTTTTTTTCCACTCACATTTCAGAAGGTCGTACATGTTTTCTCGGAGAGTGGTAGTAGTAGGACTACCGTGACGTTCTTAAAACAAGCTTACAACTGATAAGCGAGTGCAAGAACTTATTGGCCAACTTAGCGTGTAGAAATAGCTTAATTTTCGTCCATATATCAGGTCAAGCTGAGTCGATTGGAATGAAATAACCACATTGGGTAAACAGAAAGCTTTTAACGATTTCCGCAGGATCTGAACCCTTTTCAAAAATCCCGTACAGTATGGTTGGGGTGCCAGTCATAGATCTGCTGAACAGTATGTTCATCAAGAACTGGACCGAGACACCAAGGATCAAAAAGTTTCATCACGAGATCTAATTCTGAATACACCAGATTCTTACTTAAATTAAACAGGAGAGACCTAAAGATTGTGACAGAAAGCCTTGCAGCATACCTTCCTGAGCACCTTACTCGCATTGGAGTCACAAATATAGCCAAGACTACACATGGTGCTTAGAGCAAGAAAAGAAACAGTTCTCTATCTAATGATATCTTGTCTGGCAATCAGAAGGGCTAGAGAAACACACATGAGATCTCTAAAAATTCTAGACCGGCAGTGTATTAAAAGAATTGAACTCGGTAGGTTGCTGTCCTTCTTAAAAGAGATTAACCTTCCCTAACCCTGAAATGTGAACGACGGGTCCGTAAGTGGTCATACAAAAATTTGCTTAGTATGCAAGTTATTCTCGCTATTTTAAGTACTTTAACAAAATTGTGCCCGACTTTGTTGCGTTTTGTAGTTTTTACGACTTTGTTTCTACTGACAAATGAGTGAAGGTTATTTTGAGCAATACTCAATGATAAAGTTTCTCACTAAAGTGAGGAATGGACCAAAAGTTATTAATAAAGGAATATCCCAGGTATAAGACAATAACGGCAATGATGACCTAAAATCAGAAAGGTACGTTTAGACAAGAATTCAGGAAAACATCGGGCTTCTTGAGGATTTTCTTCTTCAGATCGACGAATGAATATTCCACTACTTACTAAAGAACCTAAAGTAACCAAAAGTACAGTTTTCCAGATTATGCAAGAAGATTTAGGGATGACAAACGTTTCCACGCGATGGAGTCTTAAAGTCCTTACACCAAAACAGAAACTTGCAACGATAGAAATTTTTCGAAAACATTTGGCTCTTTTAAAAAACAATGAGAGTTATTTTTCGCTAATTATCACAGGCAACGAGATCGGGGCGTTAATATTTAGTTTATTTTTGGCTCATTCGTCCCCCAGTCGTCATTTGGCTTTTAGAGTTCCAGTGCAAAAGTTCGCATTTTTTTCTCTTTTTCTACTCAGATAAACCCACTTTGTGTCTACATACCGCTACCTTTTGAACCTGACTACGCCACTGATAGCTGCTAAAAAACAATTTAAATATATGAAAATATATATATATATATATATATATATATATATATATATATATATATATATATATATATTCTTTTTAGATTATTCTTCACGAGCTATCCTATATTATATACTATACTATACCATATTATTAACTATAAATTTCCTAAGGTACTGACACCAACGAACAAATATTATATCGTATTTATTAATTATCTTGGTAAAAATATATGAAATAATAGTAACTTCCAGAACCATAATATCGATACTCTACTTATCTATATGGCCAATGAGAAATATCCAGTTGCCACTTAAACGTCACCAACAATTTTTTTTTATGAAATTCATATCTAACATTCAAATTTAAAAAATATAACAATTTTTACTTTGAGAACCGTCAATTGAGATTTTTTTCATAAAACCTAAAAGTGTGGCAAAGTTGACATCTGTATGTTTACGAAAAGTGTCCCATAATTTTAATTAATCCGAAAATGGTTTTTTCGGTCATACGTCTTTAGCGCCCATCCCAAAAATACAGTTTTTGTTTTGAGCTTGGCAGCGAAAGAGAAGGCAATATTTACCGGTTGTACGAATTTATCAATTTTCCTGTCTCTTTAGTGGTGACAGAATAAGAGGAATAAAGATAAAACTTGAACTGTTATTTGTTGAATTATGAAATATACCTTATTTTTTATTGACAGCTGACCTGCTTGTTTGAACTTGAGTTATTAAAATGTCCATTTAACCGTGTTTCGGGTTAAAAAACCCAAAATGGATTGCTCAAAAAAGAACAAGTAAGTATAGGAAATTGATATGATCTTAAACGGAGCCTTAAAATATTGTTAACCTACTTTCTTAAATTTTAAAAAATACATATTTAAAGTATTCTTAAGAAGCAGTAAAGTATATATTGCCTTCCGGTTCGGCAACAGAGGATAAATGCTATTCAAAATCCTTGATTCTTTAGCAAAGATCTAAAAAATATTGAGAACCCTATAGACCTTGTTATAATCATTTTGAATCAGAGTTCCTTATTAAGCTAGCGGAAATTAAAAACTGTTCCAACCTTAGGATACCGTCAATCTCAAGATGAGAAATTATAACATAAATATTAATTTTATGGGTATTCCCTAAAATACATACACATCAAAGAAGAGAAGGAGGTCTGTTATATTATATTCTATCTCAAAGATCGGAACATGTGTCATTAAGTTTGAAATCGTTTATTACTGATGTTACACTCACATATGCCTTGCGTTACACGACATTTGTTACAGTCTTTAGGTTGTCTCTATGAAAACACTGAAATTTTAAAAATTTAACGAAATGAATATAAAAATCTATTACAGTCTCTAAATTAAGTATTATTAGCTCTCTCATTAGAACTGACCATTTTTGTCTGCTACCACTACAAACCTCAAACTTATCGTTTTTTACCATTCTCTGCATTTTGTATTATTATTATTAAATGGTTGAGCATTTTTAATGTTTCCGTCCAGACCTAATTTTAAGATTTCATTTTAGGATCTACAGATGACCCTGTAGACTGTCTGCAACTAGAATTCACAAAGATATGCCTAGATCTCGAAAGAACTAAGTTTCAATAATTAATAAACGTTTACACCTAAAGAGTTTTTTTTTTGGAAAATGGGTTACTGTTAACTAACAACATAATCTAGAAATATTTAGAATATTATGGAGAACTCGTATCAACAGTATCAAACGAAATGTTGTTTATGCAGCTAAATTGCTGACGCCAAATTTACAATGATAAATTTTATTTGAAGAATTTAGTGTAAGCCGCTGTTTGCTAGAAATTACAGAAATTAAAATGCTTCTTTATAGATGACTAGCCGTGCCCGCGGCTCCGCTCGCATGGACTTGATTCACTATTCACATCACTGCTTATTCATTATGTTACCTAACGTAATAAAATATATCCAATAACCTGGCCAGACAACATACGTATGAATTTAAAAAAAAAAACACTTAAATCGGATAAGTGGTTCTCGAGTGATAAGCGCACTAACAGATAGACAAAGAGACATTTGTTTTTATATATATTATATAGATTATTTTTATTATTATTATTATATAACCTGGCCACAAAACCTATGTATGAATTAAAAAAAAAAACAAAAAAAAAACACGTAAATTGGATAAGTGGTTATCGAGTGATAAGCATACTAACGGGCAGACAGACAGAGAGACGTTGCATTTTATACATATTTTATTCTTTGTTACATGATATTGTTCCATATTTAACGATTTAAGCAGAGTATTGTAAGAAAGCTACGCTCTTCTGGTATGTCTGAAAACTTCTGTTCGTGGCTCCCATGTTTCCTCAGAGAGCGTTTTTTACGAGTGGCAGTCGACGGATTTCTTTCTAATACCTTCAATATCAACGCCGATGTGCCCCAAGGCTCCATACTGTCTCCTACTCTCTTTCTCATTTGCATTAACGATCTGCTGGAAAAGACCGGGAATGCAATCTACAGCTTTGCGGATGATAGTACGCTTATCTCTTCATTCACTCTGAATGCTCGGACATCGGCTACTCAGACGAATATCCGCAGACAACAGGAAGTCATCCAGCTTAACAAAGACCTGGAAGAAATTCGATCTTGGGGGCCCGGTGACAGTAACCAAGTGAAATTTTAACGCTACAAAAACCCAGGCGGCAGTTTTTTATAAAAACGTTAACGTTACTGAACTCGACATAGTTATGTCGGGGCACTCCATTCCTATAACATCGTCACTCAGTTTGTTGGGCGTTAATTTGGGAGCAAATATGTCCTGGCATGTACATGTTGCAGGCATAGCAAGGAGAGCTTCTCAAAAGTTGGGAATATTATTTTGAACCAGCAAGCTTTACACTCTACAACAAGTGTTAATTCTTTACAAAGCTCAAATTTGACCAACTATGGAATACTGCTCCCATGTTGTTGGATTCTATTAAGACAAGAGCTGTTCGTCTGATTGGAGACCCGGAACTGACCGGCGGTCTTGATTCGCTGGAAACATCGAGGAACGGTTGGCTACTTGAGCCTATTTTACAAGTATTTTCATGGAAAGTGTTCGAAGAATGTGGCCCGCTTACTTCTTCCCAGAGCGGTGCATGTTAAAAATACACGTCGCGTTAATACTTCACATCCGTATGAGGTTCAGCTTGCTACTCCTCGTACAACGCTTTTCAAGCAGTCTTTTATATAGAGAACAGCATCCCTTTGGAATAATTTGCCCAGTACTGTGTTTCCCACCACGAGTACAATTTACAGCGATTCAAGAACAACGTGAATCGCTTTTTCCGCACAGATATCGCTCTTATAGCGCTTTAGGGACTTCCCTGCCGCACATGTGCTAAACCCATAAAAAAAAAAGAAAGTGTGCAAGCGGCAAACTTTTTTCCGACTTGATTCATTATTATCGTCACTACTTATTCCTTATGTTACCTAACATAATAAAATATATCCTATAACCTGGCCAAAGAACATATGTATGAATTAAAAAAAAAACGTAAATAGGATAAGTGATTCTCGAGTAATAAGCTCACTAATGGACAGACAGACAGAGAGACGTTTCATTTTATATATATTAATTATTAAACCTTTTCTAGGAGACCACGTTGCATTAGATATAAGTAATCTATTAATATTTGTTTAAATATTAGTTATTCACTGTATCATTTCAAATCAGCGTAGGTTTATTTTTTGATTGTACTAAGAGTTTTAAGACGTGTTGCTAGTTTTTTAGTGTTCCATACGGAACACTTATGGGATCACTTCGGTGTCTATCTGTCCGTCCGTCCGTCTGTCACTTCCAATTTTCTTCGAAAAACTATTTGACGTAGAAAGTTGAAATTTGGCACAGATATAGTAATTGATTGTCCCAATCAGAACCGTGTAGTTTTGAAAGTTAAATTTTGACTAAGGAGTTAGCTGGGGGGGGGGGGGGGGGGGTGAAAAAAAAATCGAACGTGAAAAAAAAAAAAATTGCCAGGTAATCAAATGGGAGTCAAATGAAAGCTTAAGAAAATACTAGTTTAAAAATATATATGATGTAATACTCGCGCACACTTCTCTTTGTATTATTTTTAAAAAATCACCAAAAATCGGGGGGGGGGGCGTCGCGACGCTATCCAAGGGTAGTCGCGAGAAAATAGGCACAGGTCGTCTGCACGCGACGTAATGAGCTAGTGCGCGGTGCGGTGCTCGTCTCATCGGGGATTCAGTAAGCCCCCCCTTCATTTCCCCGTGCTTTCGTTCGCTCATCGTTCGGTCTTTTGTTTCAACGTTTTAGTTATTCGTCGATTACAAGCGTTGATGAATGTAGTGTTTTGATTTCAAGTGTATTTTATTTTAATTTACGCGCGCCTATTCATTACTTAAAATGGATAACTTTATTCAAATAAATAGAAAACGTGTTGCAGACACAGGAGAGAGTAGAAAAGTATAGAAAATATTGTGACCAATATTTAGATTTTGGATTTACCTACGTTAGCAATGGAAATATGGAACTTCCCCAATGTATTGTTTGTCATAAGGTGCTGGTAGCTGAAAGTATGCTTGTTAATAAATTGGAACATCATTTAGAAACAACTCACAGTAATTTACAAGGAAAGCCGCAAGATTTTTTTGCAATAAAATTGCGAGAAACATCAGTCGACATCCTTGTTTTCCAGAGCATCTATTCCTTCCAAAGCACTGCTCGCCTCTTACAAGGTCGCTCACCGTATTGCCAAATGTAAGAAACTATATACGATTGCTGAAGATCTTATTTTACCCACAGTGCAGTGATTGATATGGTATCGATGATGATTGAAGAATCGGCGGCTAAAGAAATAAAAAATATTCCTTTTTCTGACAACACGATTAGTCGTCGCATCTATGACATAGCTGACGACATTAATGAGCAAATTATGGAAGATCTTTCTGGTTTATTTGCCATTCAACTGGATGAAGCGACATACAGTAATAACGACGCTCAATTAATATGTTACGTGCCCTACATGGTAGAAATAAATGTTCGTGAGGATTTGTTATTTTGCAAAAAAAATGACTGATGCCGGTAAGGCTAATGATTTGTTTGAGATCATCGGTTCATACATGAAAGACAATAACATTCAATGGGAGAAGTGTGTCAGTGTGCGTACGGATGGAGCTCGCGTGATGTCAGGGCAGTATGGAGGACTTCAAGCTCTCATTAAAACCAAGACTCCAAATGTAAAATGGACACATTGCATCATACATAGGGAGGCCCTGGCTGCAAAAAATATTTCACCTGATTCAAATTTTGTGATGGATATAATTATCAAAGTGATGAACTTCATAAAAACAAGACCTGTGAAAGCAAGATTTTTCCATAAGTTACGTGAAAATTTGGGTGTAGAGCTTACAGCTTTACTTTGTTACTGTAACTCTCGTTAGTTGTCGAGAGGTAACGTACTTTCATGTGTACATGAATGAAAAAATGAGTAGTACATGTATTTATTGACAGAATCGCATCGTGACGCAGACAAGTTTTAAAATACTGACTTCTTAATAAAATTGGCGTATCTTTGCGACAAATTTGAGAAATTAAATGTCCTTAATAAATCGTTGCATGGAAATGAAACGCATATACTGCAACTGACTGATAAAATTGCAGCGTTTCAAAAGCACTTGCTGTTCTGAAAAGAAAAATAGAAGAGGAGCAGGGAAATACTGACTGTTTTCCCTGTTTTGAAAGGCTTCCTGAAAGAAAAATCTATTCAAAATCATGAGCCGAGTTTACAATTGATATTTATCCAACACTTATTAACATTAAGCACCCATTTTATTAAATATTTTCCAGAGAATCTGAAACAATACGACTGGATTACAAACTCATTCCAATCGACCCCACCACCATCTACACTTTCAACAGTCAAGGAAGAACAGCTGTTAGAACTATCTTATGATACGAGCCTAAAACTACGATTTGACAAAGACACACTGTTTCAATTTTGGAGCAATGCTTCCCAAGAATAACCTAGAATCAGTATTACGGCTTTGAGGGTTCTTTTTTACCATTTGCTACGTCGTACTTGTGTGAAACTGGCTTTTCTGCGGTTGCAGTAATCAAATCGAAGTACAGGTCACAAATAAATTTAGAAAAAGAAATGAGAGCAGCAATTTCTAAACTTCAGTCCCAATTTGAGAAGTTATGCTCAGAAAAGCAAGCTCATCCTTCTCATTAATTATATTGTTTGTAGTTTTTTTATGTTTTCTAATAAATAATAATTAAGATTCTATATTCTTTGGAGTTTTCTTTGAATAATAAAGTAATTTTATTGTCTGCTAGAGCTACACACAGGTATCTTCTTTTCGAATGGCGTCGCAAAAAAATTACAACTTGTAAAGGGAGTCGCAGTAAAAGAAAGATTGGGAAAGTATATATTGAGCGAAAATTATCACGAGTGCATTACGTTTGTTAATTTTTTTGGTATAAAAAATTAAATATCTGTTTCTTGACACAATAGTGGAAGTTTAGTTAATATACTTTCAAGTAAATTATTGATCGCTCGATCGGGTCTGTATTAAGACAAAAGAATTTTATTTTATTTGTTTATTATTAAACAAATATTTAGGTAGTAAATATTTGTTTTACACTTTTATTACTAGATTCTAGATTGAGCTAGATTGATTCATTGACTATTAGGTAACTAAGATCCTATAACTATTATACATTACTGAATAAGAAAAAATGTGAAAGTGCATATTGGATCTTAAAATATATACATGTCATGGGACCTAATTAACTTAGCCTAGATAATGATTTTACTTTATTTTAAAAGCAATCACAGTACAGAACACTAATTGCACAAGTCCAACTTGCACTTGACCGGATTTATTTAAAATTATTGTTTTATGTATGACATTTTAGTTTGTAAATATTAAGCAAATAACTTTAATATATTTTTACTTTTGAATTCAGAATTGAATTATTTTAAAGCGATTTTATTGAATTGTCGTTCATTCAAATTTCCCGCCACGTACGGGTGTCGACAATCTTGTATACTGAGTTACCTATATAATGAAAACTCACCCGAATCCCTCGTCTATGGTACTCTTTACACTTGCTCCATAGAAAGGGAAATGAGAGAGAAAGAGGAAGAAGGAGAGGTGAAAAATATACGTTTAGTTGGTTCGTGTAAATTTAGTTGCCCGTTGCGTGCGGTTAGATAACTTTGTTGGTACAGTGGAGCATGCCTAAATATTCAAATAAAAAAATTTAGTGTTGGCAAATAGTACCAATAGCAGGTACTCATATCTATGGCAAATATAATATATGTATACTGGAATACATATAAACGTGTATCAAGCGCAGATTATGACATTTGTTAAATACTGACATGTCTTTCTTGGGCACCTACTTACGTAGTCTATTTAATCCATGACTGTAATGACCTCTGAAATCAGCTTCTATAAGATTTTCTGCTAAAATGTCTGCATGTTCTTCACACGTCTCTACTGCTTTAAGGCAGTTTGTTATAAAGATCTTTGCTTCTTCTACTGGTGTAATTAACACGCTCTCAACTGAAAAAGTATAAACGAATTAATAAGTATAAAATATATAAAATAGAATGTCTCACAATTGTCAATAATTTGAATCAATATTGTTCTACTTACCCATAATTTTTCGTATATTAAACGTTCAAGTTTAAATTAAGTATTTCAAACTATAAATATTTTGTACATCGGTAAGAACATAAATTCTTATCTATTTTCTTTATCTTAATTTATTTACGAATTCGTTAAATGCACTTCTCTTTTAAGTATATGCAAAACCTGTCAGTGGCGTAGCTCGACTTTGCATATAAGAAAAAATATGAAATTGTGTGAGAGCGTATCCTTTTTGAAATGGCAATTTTAACTTTCACAAAAGGTCTTGTACGTCACATTTCTTTCATAAAACTAAAAAAAAAATATCCTTTATATTACCAACTGTAGAAAAAAATTATTAGTTACTTTTCCGTTCCATATTTTTAAACAATTAGTGAAAGAATATTTACGCTTTAATTTTAAATTTAAAGATCTCCTAATTTGACACGATCTAATCCCTAGAATCGTGGTTATTTCTTACAGAAAATATTTAGTTCAGGTTAGCACTAACGATAATTTTGGTTTTAGATGGCTTCTTTCGTCGCCAACAACTGTGTACCTGATTTACTAAAAAGATCTAACTTTAGAAGTTTAATTTGACAAAGAAAAGTTTAAATATACACGAGCACTAGTAAGCTCACCAAGTTATATTGTAGTGCCGTACAAGTCCCAAACTCCGTCTTTATTTGCGATTAAACTGGTAAAAACGAAAATTTTAAATCTAATAAAGTTTCCTACCTGAAGTCTTACTTTACGATTTTTATTTTAAATTTTTTAATCAGAACGTCTTTTTGGCGATATTTACTGTATAAAATATAATGGTCTCTTCTTCTTTCCTCAGATTTTTAGGATCCAGTTCTGAACATAATCCTTCCCCCTCTCCCTTCAATCCTCTCTATCTCTCGCTAGTCTTCTCCACTTTCTTCCCGTTGTTACCTTAATATCGTCTTCCCATCGCTTGGGCGGCCTACCTACCCTCCGTTTACTCGTTCTGGGTTGCTAACACAATAATCTGTTAGTCCAACGGTCCTCTGCGCGTACTATATACCCAGTCCAGCTACACTTTTACTCTGCTACTCGCTTCACGATGTCTTTTATTTTTGTTTTATCCCTTAAATATTCATTTCTCTTTCTGTCCCTCAGTGTCACTCCCAACATTCTTCGTTCCATAGCTCTTTGTGTTATTGCCAATTTGTGCATGATTTTGTGTGTTAGTCAGGTTATTTCTGTACCGTAAGTTAATACTGGTAATATGCACATATCAAATATTTTGGTCCTAAGAGGGATCGGGAAAAGTGTTTGGCCTTAGAACAAAAGACAGTTTATTAAACGCTGCCCATCCAAGTGCTACTCTTCTATTAATTTCTGCTTCTTGATTTTCTTTGCCAATCTTTATTTATGTTATGTCCTAGGTATACATAAGAGTCGACCCGTTCTACCTGTTCTTCGTCTAACATTATATTTAAGTATTCGTCAAGATTTGACAAAATTTTTGTTTTCTTTTTGTTTATTATTTATCTTGTAATTGCTTTATCATAAGCTGCAGCTCTTCTTCTGTCTTAACGATTATTATTTTATCGTCAGCATAACGTAGATGTGCGAGGTATTTGCCGTCAACATTTATACCCATACCGGACCAGTCAATTGTCTTAAAAATGTTCTCTAGAACTAGAGTAAACAGTTTAAGAGATAGTGTGTCTCCTTGTCTGACTCTTCTTTCTACATATATTTATTTTATCGGATGTTCGTTTTAATTTTATAACACTTGTTGCTTTTTGGTAGATGTTCTTGATTATGGTTGAATATCTTGAATCAATGAGGGCATCATCTAGAGCATTTAGAACAATCATGATTTCGATAGTATCAAAAGCTTTCTCATAATTAATAAAAGCCATAACTAGTAGTAGGTTGTATTCGTTGCTCTTCTCTATTAGTTGTTTTAAAGTTTGAAGGTCATCATTAGTTCCAAAGCCTTTTCTAAACCCCGCCTGCTCTATCGGTTGATACTCATCTTTTTTCCTAATCTATTTGCTATGATCTTAATAAAAAGTTTGTATAGGTGTGACAGGAGACGTATAGGTCGATAGTTGGCGATTTCTGTTTTATCTTCCTTTTTGTGTATTAAAATGATAATGGCTTCATTCCAATCGTCTGGTATATTACCTTCATCCAGGCATTTATTAAATAGCACTGTTAGAGTTTGTAGCAGACTTTTTCCTCCATTTTTAATGTGTTCGTCGATTATGGAATCTATCCTGTTTTTTCTTTTTTTCAGAGCATTTCTTAACTCATCCATCGTGAATTCCGGGTTTTCCTCTGAACGAACATTTCTTATTGTTCCTTTTCTGTTTGTTTCTTGTCCATTTTGTAAGTTTCATAAATTTGATTTATGCAGTTTAGTGTAAAATTCCTTGGCAACTTCAAGTATTATAGTCTTCCTTTATAGCCACCGTATCGTCCGTTCTTTTTATTTTAATTATATGTTTCTTACCAGTTACTGGTTTTGTTTTCAGTATCGTCATGTTGCTATTCTCCCCTATAATTCTTTTAGTTAGACTTTCGTTATAATTTTGTAATGTCTTCTCTTATTTCCCTTTTAATCATCTTCATATTCTATAGTATCCCACTTTCCTTCCTGTCTTAATTTAAGAGCCCTTTTGTATCTTTTGATAACTTTTCATTTGTATTCTTTTTGGTCGCCCGTATCTCTTTTGTTGCTGTTGTTAATGTTGCTATGTGCTATGTGCTATTTAGCTTAGTGACAAGTGTGATAACTCGTCATATGCCAAGGTATTTAGCTCTCTATTTACTTGGGTCTGGAATTTATAGTCTAGTTTTGTTTTTAAAATTTCTGTTTCTAAACCGCCCGCTTTTAAGCTATTAAGTAGTTTCATTCTTTCATTTTTTGTACTGATTCGGATTGATGTTCTTACTAGTCTGTGGTCACTACTAGTTGCAAATTGGTTTAGTTCAGATACGTCATTTATTATACTTTTTTATTTGTTATCACGAAGTGAATTTCATTTTTTGTGGAACCATCGGGGCTTCTCCACGTCCACTTATTTTGCACTTTCTTGTTGAAAAAGGTGTTAATGACATACATATTATTCTGAAGCAGAAAGTTTATCAGAAGATATTCCTTATCTTTTCGTTCACCGATTCCAAAATCTCCAATACATGCCTCTTGGGGATCTGACCGTTTCCCTACCTTGGCGTTTAAATCGCTTATTATAATACTATAGTACGTTTAATCTTATTTCAGGCTTTTATTTACATCGTCATAAAATAACTATATCATCTTCTTCAAACCCACTGGTTGGCGCATATAATGGAATTATCTTTAGCTTTTATCTCCTATTAATATTCAAAATGACATATGTATGCTACTCTTCCTGATAGGCCCACTATTTTTATAATATCTGGTTCCAAATTCTTTTTGATAATAAATCCAACCCCTGCATGTGTGTCGTCGTCATTTCCTTTATAGTACAGTATGTTTTTATTTCCTGTGGTTATTAATTCTTCACCCCGTTTTCGTACCTCGGATATGCCAAGTATATCCCTTATCTTCTTAAGCTCATATTCCGGTTCTGTTGATTCGTGTTTCGGATGAAATGGGCCTTGCAACAAACGTTGCGAGTTTCACTTTATACATAGCCTGCCGTAGCCCAGGTATTACTTCCGCACCCTTTCTTCGAGACCTAGTCTGATCGCTACAGTAACCAGGGGCACTCGAAGTGCTGGGAACTAAGGGTTTATCTCTATCTTTACTCTTCATATGCTTAATATGGGGGGGTTGCTAACCTTAATCTATCACACTGATCATTGCGGTTGGTAGATCGGTGGGATGTGGAAAGGATATAGGATATAGGAAGGGGTAAAATATAACGGTATCAACCACAAATGTACAACTAGGATTTTTAATTTAGCTAGATGGGATCCTAATTTCAGATCCTTATAGTGAATCTAGCTGTATATATATATATATATATATATATATATATATATATATATATATATATATATATATATATTGTAACATTCATTTTTTCCTAGATTTTAAGACCATGTAATGTTACTGATTTTTCCATTTCAAATTGTACTTATTTTCATTTTTGTATCGAACGGTATATTAAACAGAGATTTCAAGACGTTCGGTATATACTGTGTTGTGCGGGTTCCGGACCGAACCTACCGCCAGGCCGCGATTGGTGAAATGTTTGATCCGCAGTTTTGATTGGAGCGTCATGATATTACAGGCAAAAGTCGCACGATTATTTAAGGCTCCGCAGAGTTTGAATCGAGGCTGTTTTCCATCAAGCCGCAGCCGGGCTGTTTTCCATCAAGCCGCAGCCGGGTTGTTTTCCATCGAGCCGCAGCCGAGCTACTTTCCATCTGGTCGCCAAGTAGGCTTCCTTCGACTGAACTAAAAAAAAAAATAAAGCTCAGAACAACCAACATGAGAGCTAAATAAAAGTATCAGTTTCTTAAATAAAAGCCGTAGTAGGCTTTCTAAGTGTTTGATAAGAAAAGTGTGAAATCAGGCGTAGTCCATCAAAACAGGAATAAGAACAGTAAGTTACCCAAAATAGACTTATTCCAGAGTAGTGCCTTAACTGCAAAAGAGACTTAAAAGTGAAGTGTAAAGCACGATTTTTCGCCTTCGGGGGTTATAATAGTTTAAAATTTAGATGTAACAACAACTAGTTAGGCTAGAATTTCTTTTGGTAAAACTGCAAGGTTAGAACTTTTTTTAATTTTAAAAAAAAAAACATGAATAAATCTCTTTTTTTGTTGATTAAAGCTAGTGTCTCACTGAATACCTATCCTACTTTTCAGGGCAAGAACGGCTGTACCAAACTGATTTTTTTTGTTTACCAACGATACTTTCTTTCAGCATTTTTCCATTTTTTTAGCTGAAGTTAGATCCTTTCTATTTTAAAATGGATGGTGCCCAAAATTTTGTACAGCTAAAGCCTTTAAAAAAAAAAATAGAAATTAATTCCAAAAAGACGTAAGAAAATTATCTCTTACCCATATCTCTCTACCAAGGAAAACTGAGCTAGTGTGTGTTTAATTTCTTTAGTTCTTTTAAAATCAGGGTTCACTCAATTCAGTATCGGAAATTAAAGCGGGTAAGTTCGAGGGTACAAAAAAAGATGCCTCAAACTGACAACAATTTTTTCAAAAGTTACAAAATAGCGCTGTCAACGCGGGGCTTTTGGAATTTTATTTTTTTTAAAAAAGGGTTCAGTGTACTAGCTTTCGGAACAAAATAAAAGCTCTAACTTTGCAGATATTTTTATTTCATAATACTTATTAAACGAAACTACACTATAGCAGTAAGACAAAAGCAGGAAATTTGTGGAATTTTTTTATTTCAATTTATCTGATATAGATATTTGAATTTTGTTGTTGACTCTAAGATAAGAGATTCCTACTATTTTTTTTCTTAAAAGCTACCTTTATAGTTCAGATTAGCAGATGTGCTGGTTTACTTTAATCTTTACAGTGTTAAATTTATTTTGCGGTGAACCGAGAACAAAAAACAGTACGTTTTTTTCACCGATGTTTTGCATGAATATTAAAAATACTTTGCTGATATACGAAACGGTATTTGGAGATTTTTTTTGTTGAAAAATTCTTAAGATATCTTAGTAAAGGAATTTTAATACAAGGCGATACTTAGAAATTTTTTTTGAAATTGTCGAAGATTTTTTTTAATGTTTAGTAAAGAAGTTTACATATTTTAAGTGCCTTTACATATTTTTTATTTAGACTATTGGGAGTACAGGAGAAATATTTTTACGATTTTTTAAACAATTCTTTTAAATTTTATACATTTATCATGGAAGCCTTCAATTTTAAAGTCAATCACCTACTGGAAAATGAATTAGACTAAGAAATGAAAATCCGTCGTATTTTCTCAGAACGTCCGGTCGCGGATAAAAGAAAGATTCTAACGAGGATCTTAAGTAAAGAGATATTCCAATAGATCAGATTGGACTAAATAGTTACAAAAAGTTTCTTCTGATTTTTTTTAAAGTCTAATAAAAATTCTCCTTCTCAAGTTAAAAACTCCTGCTTCTCCAAATGGTCACATATCTCCTTTATTCGTGCATAAATATTTAGCTAATAGACCGCATATAAAGATAAATCTATTAGGTGCCCATTTCTCGGCTTTATTTGACTCTGGTGCAAATGCCTCCGTTATAGGTCAGAATGGTATTAAAATTTTAAGTCGTTTAAGTATAAAAATATGCCATGTCAAAAATAGAAGTGTTACCACTGCAGATGGCAGCCGTCTAAAAGTTTTAGGTACGGTTGAGTTGCCGCTAGTCTGCAATGGTCATTGTTTAGTAATCTCTGCTCTAGTAGTACCTTCTCTATCACATACTTTGGTTTTAGGATGTGATTTTGCACAAAAATTCGGAATTTTTGTAAATTTTAAAGATAATTCGTGTTATCCACAGTCCCTAGAAGTCAACTCTCAAACAAGTTTTAAAGATTGTTATTCAGAAAGTTCTTTAGAAAACCTTTTCTCGCGTCTATGTACCCTAGATGATCTCTCGCGGACGGAACGCTTAAAAGCAGAAAAAGTAATAAGCTCTTTCAATGAGATAAGTAGTAAAGATAGGTTAGGCCGAACGAATAAAATCACCATGTCTATAGATACGGCTGATGCCAGTCCTGTAAAGACAAGGCCCTTCGCCATGTCTCCGTATATGTCAAAAATATTAAATAAGGAGTTAGACGAAATGTTGAAACTCGGGAGTGACATCGTCTATGCTTTGACGGAAGAAAGCTCAACGAGGTCAGCAAATTTGATAAACTATCCATTACCGGACATCGACAGAATTTTGTAAGGAGTTAGACGAAATGTTGAAACTCGGAGTGATATCGTCTATGCTTTGACGGTAGAAAGCTCAACGAGGTCAGCAAATTTGATAACTAACTATCCCTTACCGAACATCCACAGAATTTTGACATCACTCAGGAATGCTAAGTATGTATCCTCGATAGACCTTAGAAAAGGCATTCTGGCAAATTCCTTTGGACAAATCCTCTAAGGAAAAGACCGCTTTTGCAGTAGTAGGCCGAGGTCTATTTCAGTTCGTCACTATGCCGTTTGGTCTAAAGAACGCTACTCAAACTCAGCAACGTTTAGTGGACGCTATATTTGGTCCGAAATATGAGCCACATATTTTCACCTATCTCGATGATATTTTAGTAACATCGGAAGACTTCGAATCGCATATTCGCTTACTTAAGGAAGTAAAAGATAAATTGAAAGAGGCCGGGACTGACGATAAATTTGAGCAAATGTGATTTTTTCAAAACTTCTCTAAAGTTTTTAGGCTATATTGTAGGCTCAAATTCCTTGCGTACCGATCCGGATAAAGTAGCAAGCATGGTTAATTATGCGAGACCTACTAATACTACGGAAGTTAAGCGCTTCGTAGGAATGTATTCATGGTACAGACGTTTTATTGAGAATTTTTCTACCTTGTTATCACCTATTAATGATCTTTTGAAAGGACGAAAAAAAGGACAATCGATAGATTGGACAAAGGCAGCCGAAGAATCTTTTATGAAGATTAAAGAGCTATTGGTTTCAGCTCCAATTTTTATCCCAACCAGATTTTTCCCAACAGTTTTATATTTCTAGTGATGCTTCTAATACCGGTTTAGGGGGCGTCCTAACACAGAAAATCAATGGTGAGGAAAGAGTGATAGCGTATGCCAGTAGAACTTTATCAAAGGCTGAACGTAACTATTCGGTTGTTGAGAAAGAATGTTTTAGCAATACTCTTTAACATCGAAAAGTTTCGACCTTACATAGAAGGTGTTCCTTTCACGGTCATAACAGATCATTATAGTTTATTGTGGCTTAATTCTATTAAAAAAACCCTAGTGGCAAACTAGCGCGTTGGGCGATTAGGTTGAGACAACATACGTTTAATTTAATTCATAGAAAAGAAGTCCACAATGTTATTCCTGGACGCTTTGTCAAGAATCCAGATCATACAGTGGACGAAAACAGTCTTAATGCACAGATTGGCGTAAGAATTGATACAGTTGATATAGATCGTATAGATGGCCAAAAATGCGTTTTGATATCTTAAAGTTTGTGAGGACTTGTGAAGTATGTGGAGCGCAGAAATCTCCAAATGCACTACCTATGGGGACTGATGGGAAAGAGAGAAAACGGGTTAATTACCCTTTTCAAGTCATAGCAGCTGATCTAGTAGGCCCATTTCCACGTTCAAAAAAGGGAAATAAATGGCTTCTCGTGGTTTCTTGCTGGTTTACAAAGTATACAATGCTATTTCCTTTGAAAAGCTCTAAAGCTGGTTATATAGAGCGAATTTTGGAAAATAATGTCTTTCTAATCCACGGTGTCCCATCGCTCTTAATATGCGATAACGGTACTCAGTTTACCTCTAAAAGTTTTAAGATCTAAGTGAAACTTATGGTTTTAATATCCGTTTTAATCCCGTGTACTCTCCACAATGTAATTTTGTCGAACGTAATAACCGAACAATCGGGGACGCTTTAAGAAGTTACGTGGATTCACATGACACTTGGGATGGGCAATATTTCCAAAATCCAACAAGCGATAAATACCGCAAGACACGAAGTAACAGGGTTCACACCGTCTTTCTTAGTTTACGGCAGACATATACCTCTATCTGGATCATATTATAAAAACTTAGATTTGGATGTCAATGTTGACAGCGAATAATTCCGGGTAACAGGGGTGAGTACGCCGAAAATTTAAAGGGTTTAAAAGATATTTTCACCGACGTGCGTAGTAGGATACATAAGGCTTATGAACGGAACAGTAAGTCTTACAATCTTAGGAAAAGGGATTTTGCCTTTAATATAGGTGATCACGTTTGGCGAAAAAATAAAATTCTTTCCAGTGCAGCAGATAAATTCACATCTAAGTTGGTACCTAAGTATGTGCATTGCGTGATAAGAGAAAAGATTTCAGACTTAGTTTATGGTTTAGTTAATTTAGATGGGACTAAAATAGGACGATGGCATATTAAAGACTTAAAACCATTCAACGGACCTAACCCTAGTGAAAGTTTGTCAGAAGAAGAATAATTTTATATTTACATTATCTTAATTGCTTAAATTTTTTTGATGTTGCTCTGTAGAGGTGACGACCTCGTTTTTTTGACTGTTATAAAAGTTGAGCTGAGTATAGCTTACTTTTATAGTTTTTTGCTAAGGTTTTGGGTACTGATCATATCCAAACTTAGGTTGATTGTAGTTGATGTTTAGCATCGACTCAGCTGTTGCGAGCTTGCGAAAGAGTCACACTCAGGATATATCATAAGACTGGTATGTCGGTGGTCGCGGGATTTGATTTGCTTATGACCCCAAATAATATCCAGTTCTTGACACTTGGAAGCGAAATTTTGATTAGAGGCAATCCAAGGTGATCTTGAGTTAGGACCAGCGCAAGATGTAGCTCGTGTAGGGTGATGTAGAGTCAAAATTTTTATGAGCAATTTCAAAGTTTGTTACCCGAGTGGGTGGATTTCTATTACCTTAGTGGTATATGTTGGGTGCAATTAAGAGTAAATTGATTTTGGTTATCCAGTAAGTCTAGGACTTGGATTAATTTGATTTAGATCTTCTTCTGAATTGACAAACTGAGGGTATTTTCTATTTTTTTTCAGGGCCGTTTAAACGTTACCTTTGAGTCACTAATTTTTTTAAATTTTTTTGCATGGACTCATAGGCGTATGTTGAGTTTTTTCGGTCTACTATCAGATTGATAGAAAATTGAAGTTCTGCAGGAGAACTAAAGGCTGATCATTTACAAGAGATGAGAGCAGAGTAAGACAGTAGTTTCACAAAGAAATGATCAAAATCTGATACCGAGATGAGAACCTTGCTAAGAGAGGCTAAGCGCAGTGAAGGAAGATTCCTAACCGAATTTTTAGATTTCCAAGAGGTAATCTAGAAGTTTGGGCTGACAGAAAACGGTTATGCCTGATACCTGTAGCAGTTTCTTCTAGAGGCTATTGTCTAGGAAGATGATTAACACCATGATCGAATATTTTAGCTGTCGACGATGTTTTCTTCTTGTTTCTGATTAAGCTGGAAAAGCTCTTGTCGTCTTCAAAAGTTTTGTTGCGTCGCCACCAAAAATTTGAGAAATTTTTGCTTCAAGTAGCTTTTTAAACTCATTTTCGTTTTTTGGAAATTTCCGTTAGAAGCTTGGTTAAGTCAACCTTGTAAACCTTTTAGGTTGTATCCCATAAGTTATTTTTTACAGGCTGTGATGCACCGGGTGCTAACAGATGCCGTTACGACGTTTGGCAGGGAGTTAGTCTTCCTGAGGAACAGACTGATTGGAAGGGTAGTCTATGGGGGGGGGTGAACGTTTGACCTTTGGGACCTTTAAGGGTTTTGTTACCCAATGGCTATTTCTATTTGAGCCAAAGGAGAGCCTAGCTACTGTAGTCGACCTCAGCTCCAATTAGCCTATTAGTGGTGACAGGCTGTTGGCAGTAGTGTGTTTCGGAACACCCTATTGATTAAATTTTTTTTTGACTTATGGTGGTGTGGTAGACACCGTTTTAGTTTAGTGGATGCTATAATCTACTCCCTTTTGTTGGTGGACACCAGGGTCACCAATTCTGTATTTTATTGTCTCCACCATTCAGTATATCGTGGTGAGGTGTTTTGTCTCCTGTTATGTGGGATGGATTGAATGTTTTTCGTTGTTGTTCTAGGGCGATACCAGTACACGAGGGTTCTTCATGCAACTTGGAGAAGCGCAATGCTGGTTAAATTTTATATCTCTGTGTAGCCACCCTGAAGAATGACGGAGGGCGTTTTTTCTGGCTCATGTTTCTAGGCAGATTTGTCACTTTGGTGCGATGTGCTGAAGATTTGATTAGCTTTTGCTAAGAGCTTTCACCAAGCTCAGTATGGAGTTATCATAACCAAGAGTTTGGGATTTGAACTCCTGTATATATTTTCTGTACATATTTCTGTATATATTTCGGTGTATGTTGGTTGCCTGAGGGCATGTGCTCAAAATGAGAGATTTTGAGTCGTTTTGCTTATGGACTCCCATATATAGGATTATGACTTTAGGGAGGTCCTATTTAGAGGCTAGCTGTCTCATATAGTTATGTTGGGAATGTTTCCTTGAATGTTAGTTGTGCGCAGACTAATCATTCTGTTCTTAGTGAACATTGCTTTTTGAAGCAGGATCATTCAGTTTGGTGAATTTTAGCTTTTATAGCTATTCACTGTGTTTAGAGTGAATTTTAGCTTTTATAGCTATTCACTGTGCCTATAGTGATATTGTTAGCTTTTATACCTGCTCACTATGTTAATGGCGAGTTTGTTCTTTTAGAACGCAGACTTTGTGTAGTCGAGGACTATTTACAGAGTGTTTTCTTGGCGAGGAGCCGAGGTTTTTTCTGGCGATATACCAGAAAGTTTTCTTGGCGAGGAGCCGAGGTTTTTTCTGGCGATATACCAGAATGTTTTCTTGGCGAGGAGCCGAGGTTTTTTTCTGGCGATATACCAGAGTGTTTAGTTGGCGATAAGCTGACGTGTTCCCTGGCGATTTTTTGCATGTCTGGATGTCTCAGGACATCGACATTGCGCGATGTAGAGTTTTCCCTAGCGATTTTAGCATGTTTGGATGTCTTAGGACGTCGACATTGCGTTATAGAGTGCGATTATTTTCCGAGTGCGACTAGTAGTGATACTAGATTTAGAATGTTCTCTTAGTGATGAGCTAGAGCATGGATGGCAATTTTTCCCGAGCGTTTGTCTGGATATTTATCCAGATATTTTTTTTTTTTGGCCTAGTGCTACATGGTCTGACAAGACTTTTTTCTTTTTAGTGTAAGTGTTTGCACTAGAATCATTTTTTTATTTTTTTTCTTTATTTAAGAATTTTTATAAATTTCTTTTGCTGAAATAGAAAATTTTCAGACAATCCTTAAAACATTTTAAGGGGGGTGTTCATATTTTATTTCAGTTCACTTTTTTGATTTAGACAAGAGCCTAGACAAAGTTATATTTTTTTGTTTTGGTAATAATAACAGAGCTGATTCTTTTATATAAGAAGACCGCGATTGTTGCTTTGAACAGGTATTTCTTATGTTCATGCAAGGATTTTTTATTTGCTTTTTGATGTACTTAACCTTAGTGTCTAATTAAGTTAAGTCTAGTTATAAGATTCTTGTGATCATGCGAAGATTTTCATTTGGTTTTCATTGTACTTAATATTAGTGCTTAATTGAATTAAGTGTAGAAGTAAGGTCCGAAGTTTGTACTTTTGTTTTAAGTTCTGACCTTAGTATTAAGTGATAGTGTACCACTTTGTACCTTTTCATAAGTAGCCTAAGTTTAATAGACTAGTGTAGTCTATTTCTTTTTGGAAGGGGGTAAATGTAACATTCATTTTTTCCTAGATTTTAAGACCATATAATGTTTACTGATTTTTCCATTTCAAATTGTACTTATTTTCATTTTTGTATCGAACGGTATATTAAACAGAGATTTCAAGACGTTCGGTATATACTGTGTTGTGCGGGTTCCGGACCGAACCTACCGCCAGGCCGCGATTGGTGAAATGTTGATCCGCAGTTTTGATTGGAGCGTCATGATATTACAGGCAAAAGTCGCACGATTATTTAAGGCTCCGCAGAGTTTGAATCGAGGCTGTTTTCCATCAAGCCGCAGCCGGGCTGTTTTCCATCAAGCCGCAGCCGGGTTGTTTTCCATCGAGCCGCAGCCGAGCTACTTTCCATCTGGTCGCCAAGTAGGCTTCCTTCGACTGAACTAAAAAAAATAAAGCTCAGAACAACCAACATGAGAGCTAAATAAAAGTATCAGTTTCTTAAATAAAAGCCGTAGTAGGCTTTCTAAGTGTTTGATAAGAAAAAGTGTGAAATCAGGCGTAGTCCATCAAAACAGGAATAAGAACAGTAAGTTACCCAAAATAGACTTATTCCAGAGTAGTGCCTTAACTGCAAAAGAGACTTAAAAGTGAAGTGTAAAGCACGATTTTTCGCCTTCGGGGGTTATAATAGTTTAAAATTTAGATGTAACAACTACTAGTTAGGCTAGAATTTCTTTTGGTAAAAACTGCAAGGTTAGAACTTTTTTAATTTTAAAAAACATGAATAAATTCTTTTTTTTGTTGATTAAAGCTAGTGTCTCACTGAATACCTATCCTACTTTTCAGGGCAAGAACGGCTGTACCAAACTGATTTTTTTGTTTACCAACGATACTTTCTTTCAGCATTTTTCCATTTTTTTAGCTGAAGTTAGATCCTTTCTATTTTAAAATGGATGGTGCCCAAAATTTTGTACAGCTAAAGCCTTTAAAAAAAAATAGAAATTAATTCCAAAAAGACGTAAGAAAATTATCTCTTACCCATATCTCTCTACCAAGGAAAAACTGAGCTAGTGTGTGTTTAATTTCTTTAGTTCTTTTTAAAATCAGGGTTCACTCAATTCAGTATCGGAAATTAAAGCGGGTAAGTTCGAGGGTACAAAAAAGATGCCTCAAACTGAGAACAATTTTTTCAAAAGTTACAATATATATATATATATATATATATATATATATATATATATATATATATATATATATATATATATATATATATATATACATACATATATATATATATATATATATATATATATATATATATATATATATATATATATATATATACACTGGTGAGCAAAAAAATCAACTCAAACTATTTGTCTTCATTTAACAGGGATCCTAGAATTTAGTATTCACATATTTTTAAGGATTCTAGTATCATTTGAAAGCCCATTCTATTCTCTTTCTAGTGATACCAAATTCCGTAACATACTTCATGCCTTTAACTGATTAAAATAATTGAAAGGGGAAACAAGGATTGAAAATAGAAGTAAAAGAAAGGAAAAATTTAAAAAATTTTAGTTTTACAATTAAATTTATTGATAAAAACCAAAATCAATATTTTGTATTACTCCCCGCTAGCCATTCTTACCGGTTCCAGTCGGTTTTTCATGAAGCGGGTGAGCTTTTTCACAAGTGTCTGTGGGATTTTTCCCTACTCTTCCGCCATCGTAACCTTTAAGTCCCTCAACGATGCAGGGGCTGGATTTCTGGCTCGAATCCCCCTTTTGAGCTCATACCACATGTGCTCGATTGGATTAATGTCAAGACTCCGCTCAGGTCAGTCTAATGTGGGTATTTCCACTTCCGCCAGGTATTGCCGCCCCGACGCAACAACAACATCAAACCCTGTTTAAGGAACGACGTGTTCCTGCAGGATCTAGTCGATGTACCAGTGAGCCGTTAATCCACCGCTATGAGTCTCATCAGTCACGAAAACCAAATCAGTTCTCGCATCCAGTGATATGCCTCCCCACACCATGACAGAATCTCCTTCGTAGGCGACCGTTTCAGTAGTGCAGCACTGCGCATATCGCTCCCCAGGCCTCCTATAGACTCGTCTTCTTCCATCATTGCCATGTAGGAAAACAAAAGGAGCGCCGTTACTTTAAGGTCCAGTCAACATGTTCTCGGGCAAATCTGAGCCGCGTGTGTCGGGGGGCTGCTGTCAATTAGGGGCCGTTAGCTGGTCTCTTCGGAGTTAGATTAGCTTCTTTAAGTCTTCTTCTGACCGTCCGTGACTGATAGCCCGACCACGAACTTGTCGGAGCTCCTACTGGACCTCAACGGCGGTCAAGTGAAGGTTTCTCAGAGTTGTGTTGACAAGGAAGCAGTCGTCTCGCTCCAAAGTACACCTTCTTCTTCCTGATCCTGGTCTTCGTGTAAAGGCGTCAGTATCTTGGTAACGTCAGTAGACTTTGGAGACAGCTGACTGGGTCAGGTGCAGTTGCGCTGCGACTACACGTTGGTTATGTTTTTTTTGCAATAGGAAAATGACTTGCGTAGTTTCTTCCGGAGTGGTAGCCATTTCTCGATGACGTAATTAGTGAGCAAGTATAGCAGAGATGTTGGCGTTTCAAGTTCTAGTGATACCAAAGATAATACCATTGATTGAAAATTAAATTCAAGGTTCGGTATTAAATGAAGCAAAATTGTTTGAGTCGATTTTTTTTGCTCATCAGTATATATAAATATATATATATATATATATATATATATATATATATATAAATATATAAATGTTCATAACGGCCAAAGTGAGAGGGCTCTACTAGGCATGATACTACTTTTTTTTTATGGGTCTAGCACACGTGCTGCAGGGAGTTTCCTAAAGCGCTACAGGAGCGGCACGTGTGCGAAAAAAAGCTATTCACGTTGCTCTTGAATCACTGTAAATTGTTCTCAGTTGGAACCACAGCACGACGTGTATTTCTAAACATGCACCGCTCTGGGAGGAATTAAACGGGTCACATCCTCCGAACACTTTCCGTGGAAAAACTTGTAGAAGAGGCTCAAGTCGCCAACCGTTCTTCGATGTTCCAGCGAATCAAGGCCGCTGGTCAGTTCCGGGTCTCCAATCAGACGAACAGCTCTTCTCTGAATAGAATTCAACAAATGCAGTTGTTGTGGAGTGTAGTACGAGTAGTTTCCCGTTGCCTTCCTTAACCACTACACTATGGCCGTCTTTATATATATATATATATATATATATATATATATATATATATATATATATGTATATATACATATACATATATATATATATATATATATATATATATATATATATATATATATATATATATATATTGGCCCCATGGACGAAATGAATTAGATGACTTCCTGACCTATTTAAATAGAATTTACCACCGGAAACAGTTCACTTTGGAAGTAGAAGGAAAAAGCCTCCCTTTCCTTGATGTGCTCATAACTCGGAAAAACAACAGTCAGCTTCAATATTCAATCTACCGGAAGCCCACCCACACCAACAGATATATTAAACGCTGGCTCACATCACTAATCATCCCAAATCCAGTCGGTAGCCAACACCCTCGTATCGAGATCATACCGACTCACCAAACGAGACACGAGACAGCAAGAAATTAGACAAATTAAGCTAAATGGATGAAAAGATCAGTCCATGCGGAAAGCATTAGAAATGCAGCGCCTTCTACATACAAGGACAGAAGAACGCGACGTCAACCAAAGTAGAGTCCTATTACTGTATGTGAAAGGAGTTACAGCTGGATTGGAAGAGTCCTAAGAAAAACACAACATATGTAGGCACAGCATACAAACCACAAGACACTCTGGCAGACATCATGGGTAACCCCAAAGACAAGAGAAAAACTGGAAAACCATGGAGTTTACAGCATCCCATGCGGAGACTGCCACAAATTGTACATAGGGCAAACAAACAGTAGAATTGCCACCCGGGTCCAAGAACATTAAATAAGTATCAAAAACAAACAAACGACATCCGCTTTTTTCAGCAACATCATGATACTGGTCACAACACTAATTTTGAGGTATCTAAACAAATAGCCTCGATTTCACATTAGGCATAAAACACGCATAGTCAGAGAAGCCTTGGAAATCGGAAAGAATGGACAGCTAAATAAAAGGGATGATGCACTGAATTTCTCTACTACATGAAAGGGTCTACTAGCTAAACCAAGGAATAACCAAAACATTGAGAAGGCAACAGTCAGCATAGCGCGGGAACCTGTAATTACCACTGATACGGGCACGAACACTCCCGATCCCCCACCTACAATCTGCGTAGACGCCGACCTATAAAAGACGGCGATCGCAGCAGCAGCAAGAGCACTTGAAAATGTCAAATGAGACTTTGGCGAAACGTAGTGCAAATTCATTATTAGACGGACGGATTGAAACCCGGAATTTTAATATATTTATATATATATATATATATATATATATATATATATATATATATATATATATATACATATATATATATATATATATATATATATATATATATATATATATATAATAAAAATCAATCGTCGAAGTATCTTCTCGTACGCTGCGTAAATAGTTAGAGATAGATGAAAATAATATAAGGCAATATTAATAAAAAAGTCGGCGACTGCATCGAAGAGAAAAACTGTCTTTAAATCGTAACATTTGGATGTATAGTTTAGATTAGTAGGGTGTTTCCGAACTCACGCTGGCGCGATGTTGTCTCGGAACTTTACCGCACAAAGTGATTTTTAAAAGTAGGGGCTCCTGTAATATTGCTGCGTAATTTAAATCCACCAAAATTATGTCCAAACAGAATCTGTTTGCTCTAGCACCCGGAGTAAAGACACTTAATGTGGTGTATCGCTACATAATATAAAACAAAGTGGTCCGCCACATCTGTCTGTTTGTCTGTGCACGATTTTCTCAGTAACTACTAAACGGATTTTATTCCGGTTTTCACTAATGGATAGAATGTCTCACGAGAAGGTTTAATTTGTTGATAGTTTGTGTAAATTAGCCGACCTATAGCGATGAATGTCGATGAAGTTAGAAAAAAATCAATCGTCTGGGAGGTATCGTCACGTGCAAATCAATCATCAGAGAGGTATCTTCACGTGTACTGCGTAAATGGTTAGAGATACATGAAAACAATAGATAGCAATATTAGTAGATATACATTTGCATGTTCTTCCTCAAAATCCTATGTATTTTCTTATGGCTTAAATCCGCAATTTTGACCCCACTCTCGAGTATGTGCGCGTGCGCAGGAGTGAGACAGTGTTGCCAACTCTGTGTGAAGAAGTAATTTTTGGTTGTCTAGGGTATTGTTAGTGTGCAATAGAGTTAGAATAGATGTCAAACGGTCGTTATGAGACAGTGTTGCCAACTCTATGTGAAGTAGAATTTACCCTCATTTTCGGATGACATTAAGTATCAATACATAGTATAAGACAATGTTACCCGCCGCGTCTGCCTGTCTCTCTATCTGTGCACAGATAGTTTCATTAACGGATTAAGTTCTTCACAAGAAAGGTTTAAGTGTATAATTTGTGGATATTTTGTGTAAATTTGTGGACCTATGACGACAAATGTCGATGATGTTCACCTCAAATAGTTCTATAAAAAAATTCCAGCATACCTACAAAGGTTAACTCGTATTATCGAAATAAAGATATTATAAATAGACTTCTTAAAATACTTCAACTAAAGAGGCTAATTTAGGTAGAAAAATATAAATCCATATCAAATTAAATGCGTTCTTTGTCTTTAAATTGTAAAATGCATGGTGTTTTTGTCTACACTAAATTATAACAAAGTTATAATAACTCCCGTGTGAAGCCAGGCAGGGTTGCTAGTATATATATATATATATATATATATATAATATATATATATATATATATATATATATATATATAAATATACGCGTAACAGGTTTTTCTCTAATTAAGTATGTAAGTTAAGCATTTCACTAACCAGGTAGCGAACACAATCATACAATTATAATTTATAATAGTTTACATAAACTTATATATCACACGTCCTGACGAACACCTCAATGTTTCTTCTGTCGTTTGTTTGCATTTCAGTGTCTAGAAGAAGCTAACAATTAGGCAGCGAAAGCTTGATTAAAAAAAAATAAAAAGCAAAAGCTAGAGCCTAAAGTTCTTTAATTGCTCATCTCTATTTCCATATAAGAGCGTTTCCCAGAAATTAAACTTTCGATTATATGTATATTTATATATATATATATATATATATATATATATATATATATATATATATATATATATATATATATATATATATATATGTATATATATATACATATATATGTATATATATATATATATATATATATATATATATATATATTATATATATATATATATATATATATATATATGTATATATATATATATATATATATATATATATATATATATATATATATATATATATATATATGTATACATATATCTATATATATATATATATATATATATATATATATATATATATATATATATATGTATATATATATATATATATATATATATATATATATATATATATATATCCCGTGGGGGAGCGGGATAGAATATCTCCCCCAGTACGTTCTGCCTGTCATAGAAGGCGACTTAAAGAACAACTTGGATGGTAGATGCCCAGATCCCACCAAGCATCGCCCGGTGTAATCTCATCACTGATGTTGCTTAACGTTTCGTGGCTGTGCCAATGTTCCCGGACTGTGGGAACAAATAGCATGATAAGGCACCTGGATACAAAAAATTCCAGAGCTAAAATAGCCCCCCGTTCGGATCTCCGGGGGGGCTGGTTCAGGGGCGTCGGCAAGCAGAGATCATAATTTTAAAATAGATTTTTTGCAACGTACGAGGTTTAAACTCGGACTTAAATTCAGTGTACCAACACCTGCAATCAAATAAACCTCATGTACTTGATCTCTGTTTAGAGGTCAGTTCGTCGACCAGTACAGTCAACTATATCTATCACGGATACGACTTCTACTCCCGGTTTAGGCGTAACTTTGGAATATGTCTTTTTGTCAGAAGCGAACTCTGTTGCCAACGATAGGAGGTTCTGGAGCCCCGAAACTTTGATGTTATGTGGTTAAGAATAACGACTCAAAAAACCGCAAGGTTCATCTGCATCCTCTATCGACCACCAAGTGATACTAACTTAAGAACGCTTTTCTCTTATCTTGCAAACACCATCGATCATTTACAAATTATCTATCCAAATGCCAAAATTGCTATCCCTGGTGACTTTAATGTCCTCAATCAGTTGTGGGTTAACTCAGTTTATTGACGAACCAACACGGATCCCTGATCGAGACGGAGAGTTCGCCAGTCTTGTTGATCTACTTTAACCACCAATCCAGAGAGTTACACTATCACCGTAAATCCGCCATCGGGTTCTTCCGACCATAAACTGCTTTCGACATCGAGGATCCTACCAATCAGCGACAGAGGGGTGCCTAAACTGCGCATAATTTGGCACTACAAATCTGCTCACGACATATTTTCAAACTTTGACTTGGTCAGACCTTTGTTTTCGTTCCGGTGTCCCATCTGACTGCGCCTAGGAGGTTTTAGATGTTAGTTTGGCTGGTATGGAAGTTTAAATCTCTTTTTTAAAGCAATGCCCTTCGGTCAAACCAAACTTTGGTTTGACCGAAAATGCAGAGAAGCTGTTGCTTCTAAACATCTTGCCTACCGACAACGGCATGAAAATCCTAACGTCATAAATCTTCATTCATGCCGGAACAGATGCAAAGAAATTATCGACAAAACACACAATCAACGAATTAGAAACAAACTTCTTGTTTGTCCCAAAAATTCCAGGTTTTTGGTCAGTCGCTAAGGCAGTTAGTCAAAATTTCACCAAATCCACCACACCACCACTCACATGGCCAGATAATTCTACTGCAACAACACCTGTTGAGAAAGCGAACTTAATGGCTGAACTCTTTGCTTCAGATTCCACTGCCGATTTCCAAGGAAAAACACCACCTACTCTTCCCACAATACAGTCAAGGATGCCCGATATTATCTTCAGACAGCGTATCATAAAACGTATTTTAATGAAGTTAGACACCAAGAAAGCTTCTGGCGCTGACGGAATACCTGCCATAGTACTCAAAAACTATGCGAGAGAACTAACACCAGTTTTCTGTAGACTTGTCAACTTATCATACAGAAAGGAAATATTGCCTTCCTACTGGAAATGCCCACAGTTCAGCCGATATAAAAAAAGGCAAGAAGACCTTGCCAAACAACTACCGCATTGCTTTCAATAATATCGAATGTCATGGAAAAGGCTATCAATCAACATATTCTAAAATATCTTGAGGGATTCAACATTATTAGCGACCATCAATATGGCTTTCGTAAACATAGGTCAATCGGAGACATTCTAACTTATGTAACACATGTTTGGAACAATGCAGTTGAACACTCTGGAGAATCTCGAGTTGTTGCTCCAAGGCATTCGACCACATGATAGAATGTTGTCTAAGATACGCTCTTCTGGTATGTCTGAATAGAAAAAGAACCGACGGATTTGTCACTAACACTTCCACTATTAACGCCGGTGTACCCCAGGGCTCCATACTGTCTCCTACTCTCTTTCTTATTTACATTAACGATCTCCTGGAAAAGATCGGGGATTCAAATCTACAGCTTTGAAGATGACAGTATATTTGTCCCTTCATTCACTTTGAATGCTCGAGCATCGGCTACTCAGACAACTCTCCGCAAACCGTAGAAAGTCATTCAACTTCACAAAGACCTAGAAGAAATTTTATCTTGTGACAGTAACCAAGTGGAATTTAACGCTACAAAAACCCAGGCGGCAGTTTTTTCTAAAGAAATTAACGTTGCTGAACCTGACATAGTTATGTTGGGGGCACTCTATTCCTCTAGGATCGTCACTCAGTTTGTTGGGCGTTAATTTGGGAGCAAATATGTCTTGCATGAACATCTGGAGAGCATAGCAAAGAGAGCTTCTCGAAAGCTGGAAATATGATTTCGAACTAGAAAGCTTCACACTCCACAACAACAGTTGATTCTCTACAAAACTCAAATTCTACCAACTATGGAATACTGTTCCCATGGTTGGGGCTCTACTCCCAAACATACACTGCATTTGTTGGATTCTATTCAGAGAAGAGCTGTTCGCCTGACTGGAGACCCGACTTAGCCGGGGGCCTTGATTCGTTGAAAAGTTGAAGAACGGTTCGCGACTTAAGCTTCTATATTCTACAGGTATTTTTTTTGGAAAGTGTTCGATGGATGTAGCCCGCTTAATTGATCCTAGAGCGGTGCATGCTAGAAATACACGTCGCGCAAATACTTCAATCCGTATGAGATTCAGCTTGTTACTCCTCGTACAACCCTATTCAAGCAGTCTTTTATATGGAGAATCTCATCATTTTGGAATAATTTGCCCAGGACTGTGTTTCCCACCAAGTACAATTTACAACGATTCAAGGCCAACGTGAATCTTTTTCCCGCACAGGTACCGCTCTTGTATATATATATATATATTATATATATATATATATATATATATATATATATATATATATATATATATATGTGTGTATATATATATATATATATATATATATATATATATATATTATATATATATATATATATATATATGTTGTGTGTGTATATATATATATATATATATATATATATATATATATATATATATATATATATATATAAATATATTATATATATATATATATATATATATATATATATACATATATAAATAACAATGCCTGTCCTAAGCACATTTTACGTAAATTAGCAGAATATAAAGCCAATCACAAACTCAGTTGTAGCCTCATTCAAAGACTTTCCAAATATAAAAATTGAGAAATATAACAGCATACGCGGTTTCTCCACTGTTTTCAAAAATAAAGGATACAA
The DNA here is from genome assembly GCA_019049505.1 of Pachyrhynchus sulphureomaculatus. Taxonomy (NCBI): domain Eukaryota; kingdom Metazoa; phylum Arthropoda; class Insecta; order Coleoptera; family Curculionidae; genus Pachyrhynchus; species Pachyrhynchus sulphureomaculatus. Next base: position 139,242,159 of record CM032446.1, read on the forward strand.
CGCCCCTTTTGTACAGTAACGTAGTCTATAGATCGTCTTGTTTGCAACGTGCGGTTTGTTACATTGGACAGACATTCGCAGTGGATAAAACAGAGGCTCACACAGCATAGGAGTGACTGCAGATTGGGAAAGAATTCATGTATCATGCAACATCCTTTGAAAACAAGTAAAAATTTTAACTATAACAGCGTTAACATTTTAGCTCACGACAACGACTAGAAAGGGAGACTTTTTAAAGAAATGTACCAAATAAACAGGGACCTCAGCTCAATCAATATTGTAGGAAAAGCTTCTTTTAAAAAGAGCCGTTCGGTGACGTGGTGGAGATATAAGTCCACCAAATCTTAAATTCAACCTATGTACGTCTGTTCCATAAATAATTTTATTTATTGGGTATGATGGGCAGTTATTAACAACAAAAACATGAAACATTACCAAAGAATGTAGTCTACGTCTATCCTGCATATTCAACCACTTACCATCCTCTAATTTGTGTGAGACACGGACTGAAATTTTCTTATACCATAAATGAAACGTAAACAGCTCCTTTGCACTTTTTCAATTCTATTTAAATTTACTTTATCTAAACACGGTCCGTACATAATATCACAATAATTAAAGTGACTTAAAACAAGGCAATCTGCCAATTTTACCTTAAGAGATTCTTCCTTCTTCTTCTGTCTATGTGGATAAAGCATTTTCAGGTACATATAGGCCCTTTGTATAATATGCCCTACGTGTTCTTTGAAACGTAAATCTGTATCTATTTTAACACCTAAATTTTTTTAACTATTTTGCAATTCCAAACGTTGTCTAGCAATGTTTATGCTCATATCACGCTGCAAACAGTCCACTGTTACACCAAAAATTATGACAGATGATTTATCAGGGTTAATTAACAAACCATGGCGCTCCGAAAACTCCACCATAGCACTTAAATCATTATTTACCATTGCCTCAGCCATTCTCCAATCACTAGACAAAAAGGAGTACAGCAGTTGAGTGGGCATCGGCATAGAGTTATGACTGACATGCTTCAAACAAGAAATAAAATTATTCGTATAAATTGTAAAAAGTAGAGGTCCCAGTATGGAGCCCTGTGGCGCGCCACACTTCACCAGTTCCCTCGATGACTGTCCCATGGACGTTTCAACGTACGGGAGTCTGTTTCTCTAATAATTTTTCAACAAACCCAATATCACCATTCGAAAAACCAACAAAATTTAGAACAGCTAACAGTAAGTCATGGCATACCATATCAAACGCCTTGAAATAGTCCAAAAGCACCAGTATCAACGATTTCCCAACGTCCAAGGCTCTAAATATGTTATCCGTCAGACCTAATAAAGTTGTTGTACAGCTGTATCCCTTTCTGAAACCCGACTGATTTATGGGTAAAACAGAGTTATTTTCTAAGAAAAATCTTATTTGCTTATCCATTATTTTTTCCAAAATTTTTGAAAGACAAGGTAGGATACTTATAGGAAGTAGTTGATTAAAAGATTTAGTATCACTATTTTTTGGTAAGGGTGTAACACGAGCTATTTTTCCAGGTATCTGGAAATATCCCCTCCGAAATGCAATTCATTATATTAGTAAGGAAAAGGTAAAATCCTGGACAACATAAGCACAACATTTCCAAACCTATAGAGTCCGAACCTGTAGCTAGTGATTTTATACTAAGTAATTGAGATTTTACTTCATCTGTAGTAAAAAACTCATATTTTTTTCCTATGTTCGTTTTCATGTCATTTAAATAATATTCTATCAAATTTGGATCCGTCTGTGGGTCATTGTTGAGAATTGCAAAAAATGATCATTAATATCAGAAAGTCTATTTAAGGCAACCGGAAGATGCTTAGCTGTAGGTTTATTCACAACATCCAAGTTTCTCAGTCTTTGCCACAATATTCTGCTGTTACCGTTATTCGCGCAAAATTCTAAATATTTTCTTTTTTCAGTTCTTATGTTAGATTGATTGCGTAACTGCTTATAATAGTTCCAATGTTCTTGATTTGTTGCTCTATTGTTTTTATGAAAGGCTCTATCTTTCAATCTAATCATAGTTTGCACAGTGTCTGTCAGCCAAACCGGTTTTTGTTTCTTTATTACAACGGATTGTAAAGGAGCCAGAACATCAAAAATATTTAATATTAGAGTGCTCAAATATGAAAGTTTGTCATTAATGTCAACAATATACACAATGTCCTCAAATGGGGCATTTTCTAAAAAAGTTCTTATTAAGTCCTGATCGATACGTTTTAAATTTCTTATTATACAATGATTTTTACTTTCTGCTACTAAATTAACATTAAGGCAGCAATCCACAAGCGTACGATCGGAAACCTGAGGGAAATTTTTCGTTGAGGCAGTATATACTTTTTCATCTTTACATATCAAAATTAAATCTATCAAACTATTCGTTTTATTCGTAGTAACTCTAGTTGGTATGTTTATAGTTTATTGCAAATTAAAAGTTTCTATACAAAAAATAAAGTCCTGAACACTTTTTTTACACAAATCTAAAAAATTTAAATTAAAGTCACTGCCACAAAAAATATTACTGCACACCATTGAAAAGGATGACAGAGAATCTTCAAAGTTATTCAAAAATTCACAAAATTGTCCCTTAGGGGGTCTATACAATAAACCTACAGCATATGAAATTTTGTTGAAATTAAATTAAACCTATAACTATTCCAAATGGTCTCTCTGAATAGAATTTAAAACATCATAATTAAAATTATTCCTAAAATACATGCCCACATTTGTTTTATTATCCGCCACCTCTTGTTACTCATCATTTCTAATAAAGATGTTTGAAATTTTTAGTTGATCATTTGAAATATTTTCACCCAACTATGTTTTCGATATACCTAAGATATATTTTTCCTGCAATAATATACTTTTAACTTAAGAAAAATATGCCAATAGAGAACGTACATTCAAAAATGCGACATAAAATCGTCCCCTATCTCTCTCTCTCTCTCTCTCTCTCTCTCTCTCTCTTCCGCACCAAAATTACAAAAATATATTACAAGAAAAAAGAAAAATAATAATGAAATAAACAGTAATAATCTTACAGTAAAAATACTTATTAATTTCAAGAGAAAAAAAATAATGCAATAAAGAAAAAGAAATATACACTAATTTAAATTAAAAGCAAGAAAAAGAAATAGATATAACTAATATCTGAACTACTAGTCAAAGTGCCCTTCCCTGTTGCAAAACGTCATCTTCCATTCTAATAATTGCCCTTTTTTCCATTATTTCTTGCAAATATCCTTCCATCCATTGTCCATACCTTATCTCTTCCTTTCCTGTCCTTCGCCAACATCAGCAACTGGTACCTCCGCAGAGTAAGTTCTTCAACTATTACCAGTTTACTATTTTTTCAGCTTTTTCTTATTCAAATACACCATACTGCGTTGTTTAACAGATGTGAATTCCAGAACAACTGGCCTTAACTTTAATGATTTGCTGTCTTGCTTACCGAAGTGATAACGATTGGCTATATCAATGTTAGAAATTCCAAGTTTAGACTGTATAATTTTACAAACTTTAGTTTTTAAATCTTTGTTGGCCTCAGAGTCCATACAGGTGAAGTTAATTTAGTTTTGCGTGTGGCTCAAGGTCGTCCATTTTAAAATATAACTCTGTTTGAAAACTTTTTATTTGACATTCTAAATAGTTTATTTTAGTTTCCAAAGTCCTGACCTGTTCATCGATTTTTTGTCTAATGATATATGCTATCTTTGACGTCAAGGAATCCATGAAGTTCTTATTACATATTATTTTTTGTTTTACCTCCTTAACATTAGATACCAATTCAGATCTCTGTCTTTTAGTAAACACCATTTTAAACAATAATTTGCTTATTACGCCGATACCATAAATCGTATTAAGTATTTTCTTTCATTATATTAACTTGTTACTTGTTATTTATATGCGTACCGAAATTCAAAAAAATAATCACACTTTAGCCGAATTTATAGGCAATTTAACCGAGCCAAAAAAAATATGTCATTCACGGACGAACATTACTACTATATATATATATATATATATATATATATATATATATATATATATATATATATATATATATATGATTTGTATGTGTGTGTCTAAAATCAACAGATTGAACCATCACATTTAACACTTGTCATAATCAAGGGCTTAATAATTAATATCTTACAGTTTCAAGCAGTATGGTTTTTAATTCCCAAAAATACCTCCAGATAATGTCTTAACGCTGTTAAATTCTATACTATCTGGTGTCTATATGACCAAAAAATATTTGTTTAAGTAACATTAGTTATGTAATTTTAAAGAAATAAAGAATTAAATGCTCTTTATATAAAAATATATATTTTGTTGAAATTTATCCTCATATCCTTGATTTTTTATTTTTTAGGTGGATTTCATATCCATTTTTCTTTCACTGTGTATTTAATGTGTTACCACAAAATAAATTAATATCAATTTTTTTTTTCCCATTTTTTAATATGATACGTATAGGAAATGATCGCCAAATCTTCTAGATATTATAGCTAGCAGAAACTACACACCACCTAAAACCTTAGTTTTCAAAGTACATGGTGATGTCAGTCATGAAGATTATTTATTTTTTTTTTTATTTAGGTAAATCCTGAAATATGAGTTCTTGTTCATAGTGACAAGGAAAAAGCTCACATGGCCGTAGTGGATTCATATTATACAGGGCGGTTAATACATTTTTTTTTACTAATTTCTTTCTTCTTATGTTGTACGTTATTGTTAGTTTGTGCATTTTAGTTT
>CM032446.1:139247058-139252058 GCA_019049505.1 Pachyrhynchus sulphureomaculatus
TCTAGAACCATTAAATATCCAATATTTCATTGAAATTCAGGAACTTTTTTAATACACAGAATGTTTCTTTGAAAAAGATAAGTCGACACACATTCATCCATTTTAGTCCATCATATATAATTAAAACTATTTCCGGATTGCAGAAATATTAGAATAAAACTGATCTAGAAGTAAGATCTATCGTGTTGAATCTTTGGCTGATATCAACCCGATGTTAAAAGTATATCCTCCCCCTACCAAAAACCGTCATTGCAATTACAAGCCACATAATAATGAAAGAATCTTTAGCTACGAGACGGTCTTCCCGACACAATTCGACAGAAGAGAGAGCAATAATTAATTTTCCAAAATAGATTTAGTTTTGGTAGTTATTAACATTATTACACAGGTCCACACGAGGGTAGTAGTGTGTCTGGCAGCATATTTAAATAATTTATATATCGTTTTGTATTGTTAGACAATTGAAGCATATTGTAGGAACGGTAGATTTTGCAAAAATACGCTAAAATAGATCAGATTTAATAACTCATAGACCATATGGAGGACATGTATTCTAATGTTCTAAAACCTACCTTACCACCAAAATGCTCAAATGTCCTTAAATTTTTTTTTGGTGAGACTTGATCGGTTTTTTTGAAGTTATAGTAAATTACCGATATCGAAGGACAATATAAAACTCAAATTCGGTTTCCGAGCATCAAAATACAGAGGGATATGTCAATTTGATCAGAAAATATTTACTCTGTCTCGATTTTTACGAAAAAGAGCCAGTTATTTTCATGCATTTATTTCTTAACATATTTTCAGACACTCGAATCTCACGAAAAAAAAAAGAATTGAGGACATTTGAGCATTCTAGTAGTAAGGGAGGTTTCGAAACATTAGAAGACATGTCTTCCATATGGTCTTTGTCCAAGAACAACACATTTTTTTTGTGGACCCGTGTTAGTAAATCTGATCTGTTTTAGCGTCTTTTTGTAAAATCTACTGTACTTAAAATATATTTATGTTTCAATTATCTAACAACAAAAAATGACATATAAATTATTTAAATATGCTGCCAGACACACTGCTAACCTCGTAAAGTGATATTTTTGTGGTTAAATTTCTAAACAAATAACTAATATTGACCAGTCATGTTTGCAAAAAAATTCTCTTGTAAATATTCTACTTGAAGTAGCTGCCTCTGGACTGACAATACAAACGATATATTTATAGTATTTTATTATACATGTATAAGTAGTTATGGTTATTATAATATTAATCTATATAGTTCTGGTACGATTAGATTAAAACCCGTCTTAACATATAAGACCATACCTGCATGGGAACTTAAGAATTTTTTTTTCATTCTTAAGTCCACGATTTATGTGACTCCGAATTAAGGCGAGAGCGGTCACTATTATGCAAGATGGCTGTTAAATTTACATTCCGTAGCCAACAAAAGAAGTTGAATTTTTAATTAAACGTTTGGGTTCTATCTTCTTTTTTTATTTTGTTTCTCATCTTTTAGATTTTATGATGTTACAGAAATTAATACTAAATTATAATGACAGTTGCTTAAGAAAAACTCGTTAATTCTATATCGATAAAAAGTTATTCTAATTATAGTTAATAAAGGAATGGAAAATGGGCGGGTTCCTAAAATAGCATATATTTCTATTATAGCAAACCGCCGAAATGATTCTTAAAAACTTTGATACACCAACCAAAAAGATATCCTGTTAATAGCAATAAGAAATATCAAGAGTAATCTCGTTGTTGGTGCTAGTATTCGATTATATTAAATGTTTAGCATAATGGTAGGTGTTCACTTGAGAGAAAATTTTGAGAGTACTCTGGATAGCTACTCTCCACTGTGTGTCCATTTGAGAGTATTTTTGCTATCCGAGAGCTACAATAGAACTGTCGGAGAGCTTTCTCTCAGTCAGTTCTCTCAGAGCCACTGTTGTCGTCTGTCAAGAGTTTATAAAATCCTGTACTAAATTTTAAACAGCTCAGTTTAATTATTATTTCTTAATAGCGCTTGTTTATGAATGTGAAAAAAGTTGTTTTTAAAATCATGAAGAAAGAGAAGAAACAAAAGTTTAAAAGAAACTGTTGGGTAAAACCATGGATTATCCGAAGATCAGAACTGGGTGTATGAGTTTCGGTAACAAAAGAACTTGAAATAGAGGATGCTCAGCAATTTCGCAACTTTGTTCGGATGAATCCTGTCGAGGTGCAACATATAATAGAATTGGTGGGTCCATTAATAGTTAAACGAAATACACAAACGCGAGAGGCTATTTCTGTCTACGAACGAGTATATATATATATATATATATATATATATATATATATATATATATATATATATATACATATATATATATATATATATATATATATATATATATATATATATATATATATATATATATATATATATATATATAATAATAATAATAATAAACTGTAATTAGTTGATCTAAACAAAAAAAACGAAAAAAGTTTAAATTAATAAATATAACACTAGTTACAAAGTAGTGTATTGAAAATTTTGACAAAAGTCTGCACATGTCGCTTCTTGTGTCGTCAGTGATAGTTCTGATTCAGGTGACGTAATAGAACATGACGAGGCAGGAGTACCCATAAATAACGATGATGAGCATCCATGATATTCATTGTCATCCTCCTGTACAATGCGAACTATGGTCTTCCTAATTTCAGTTTTCAACTCCTTTTTGTTGAAGTCTGATCTCAATCCTTTCGATTCCATTGCAAGGTATTGACAAAATTTGTCATATTCATCTGGTTGTTTCATAAGGACTTTCATTGTTTCTTGAAAAAGTATGTCATTATCGTCATCCTTATTATATTCTTGTTTTCGTGACCAATATTAAAAATTTATTGAAAATGTTTGTTTCAGTTTCCAAATTCTACAGAGGATTGGCTGAAGCTGGCTAAAACATTTAACAAACGCTGGCATTTCCCTCACTGTTGCCATTGATGGCAAACATGTAGTTATTCAAGTTCCAGCAAATAGTGGAAGTGAATATTATAATTATAAGAGTACCCACAGCATTGTTTTATTAGCCGTCGCCGATACCAAATATAACTTTACATATGTTGATGTTGGATGCAATGGAAGGATATCTGATGGGAGAGTCTTTGAAAATTCTTCATTAAGTAAACAACTTAAAAAGGGAACTTTAAATTTACCTACTAATGCCCCGTTACCTAATAGGGATATGGCGGTTCCATATGTCTTTGTCACTGACGATGCATTTGCAATGAAAAGGTATATTTTAAAACCTTACCCATATCGGGACCAACCTGCACCAAATCGGATATTTAATAACAGATTGTCAAGACCTGCGGAAACCTATTAATCTAAATCCGAATATATTGACAGATATTGTTCTTGCAATATGTGCACTACATAATTTTTTATTATCTACAAAAGATTCACGAGCAAATTATTTTAATCAAGGGCTGATCGACACAGAAGATCCAGAAACACACGAAATAACCGTAGGAAGTTGGAGGGAAGAAAATGAGCCCATGAATACATTGTTGCCCTTACAGCGAGGTAATTTACATAACTATAGTTCATCGCAAAAAGAAGTTAGAGATGAATTCAAGGAATACTTTATGACACCGTTGGGTGAAGTAGCATGGCCGTATAGAAACATTTAATCAATTACGTTTTAATATGTTTTGAAATAATTATATATTATTATGAAAAAATAAGGTTTTTCTTACCACATTTGTTGATTCTGTAGATAAGTCTGTTGATAGTGAATCTGTTGTTTCCCTTGCAGTTAATATGGGTATCAAAATTGTAGGGCTTGGAAATATGGCCAACCGCTTACATAAACTTCATCAGTGCCATCACCGCTTTTTTTGTTTTTACATTTCTTCAGTTCTTGTGAGACCTAAAAATTGCATAAATAAGATTTAAGTTAGGTTAGGTTACAGTGACATATCCGTACTAAAAGTATAAATTAATTAAAATATTTTCTGGTTTCGTAAATTATGCAAGTTTCATTGTATTTCATCGGTAGTGCAATTAAATTTGTTTGATATCTCTTTAAATATATTGTCCTTTATTTCCCGATTTCGGTACTCTTTACTTTTATGATTCCATAAAATTGAGTTTTCCTCATATATTTCTATCAATTGAATAGTTTCATCAGTTGACCAATTTTTTTTTCGCACTTTGACTCGCAGATATATTTATTCAAAAACACAACAACTTCAGAACGAAACTGTCTGGAACTTGGAGAGTGACTGTCGGGATACACAATTGTAGTGTGTCCACATGCGAGCATGTCTCAACTTGAATACTGTCTGACAGTAGATAGGCGCTCTCCAAAAGTTACTCTCAGAAGTATGTTTTCTCTCAAGTGGATACTTAGGATAAGGAGTAATTTTAACCCTTTGTAATAAAAACATAGTATAACAGGTTATTTATTAAGTAATGATAAATTCTATAAAAAAAAAAATGATTTGAACTGGTCAAACTTGGATTTATCTTGTATTTTATGATTAAAAAAGAACATTTGATGTTTAAGAAGTTTTCTTTTAATTGAAACTCCCAGTTTTGCTTTTTGAACTATACAGATATGTCTAAATATATTTATTATAACCCATATTCCAGAATTAGACAGTTTTAGGGTTACTCTATTCTAGAAAAAAGACAATTATACCATTTTACGGTCCTATCCTAATTTTTAATATTTTATTTATCTGGACTAAGTTATTGCTGTTGGCAGTTTTAAGTGAAGACTTAAAATTAAAATGGATTGCCGAAGCCAAGGCTAAATCAAAAAAATGTCCAATTCTAGTGTTGAAATTAATATTGGTTTTACCTACTCTAAATTTCAATTTAACTAATCTCAAAAAAACTTTAATTGACATTATAACTTTAGACTGCATTAATGTATGTAAAAAAATATACACTATAAAATAGTCCCCTCAGTATCTGTTAAAAAATGTTGTTTATGAATCATCAT
>CM032446.1:139254558-139277058 GCA_019049505.1 Pachyrhynchus sulphureomaculatus
AGAACTTTTATTTTAACATCATGAATAAATTTTCTTTTTATTGATTAAAGCTAGTGTCTCACTGAATACCTATCTTACTTCTCAGGATAATGACGGCTGTACCAAACTGTTTTTTATTTAACAACTGTACACCCTTTCAACATTTTTTCATTTTTTTAGCTGAAGTTAGATTGTTTCTATTTTAAAATGAATGGTGCCCAAAAGTCGTACAGCTGAGGTTTTTTAAAAATAAGAAAAAATAATTCCAAAAAGACGTACAAAAATTATCTCTTACCCATATCTCTCTACCAAGGAAAACTGAGCTAGTGTGTGTTTAATTTCTTTAGTTCTTTTAAAATAAGGATCCACTCAATTTATTATCAGAAATTAAAAAGAGGTTGCAAGAAAATTGCGCCCAAGCGTGGGAAAAACAACTTTTCACAGGGTACAAAAGTGCGGGCAAGTTAGCACCTTACAAAATGACGCTGTCAACGCGGGGCTTTTGGAATTTTTATTTTTTAAAGGGTTCAGTGTACTAGCTATCGAACAAAGTAAAAGCTCTAACTTTTCAGATATTTTTATTTCATAACATTTATTAAACGAAACTACACTACAGCAATAAGACAAAAGCAGGAAATTTGTAGAATTATTTATTTCAATTTATCTGATGGTAGTATAGATATTTGAATTTTGTTAATCGACTCAAAGATAAGAGATTCCTACTTTTTTCTTAAAAGCTACTTTTATAGTTCAGATTAGCAGATGTGCTGGTTTACTTTAATTTTTGCAGTGTTAGATTTATTTTGCGGAACCGAAGAAAAAACTGTACTTTTTTTTCTCATCGCTGTTTTGCATGAATATTAAAAATACTTTGCTGATACGAAACGGTATTTGGAGATTTTTTTGTTGAAAATTCTTAACATATTGGTAAAAGAATTTTAATACAAGGCAATACTTAGAAATTTTTTTAAAATTGTTGAAGATTTTTCTTAAATGTTTGGTAAAGAAGTTTACATATTTTAAGTGCCTTTACATATTTTCTATTTTTGACTATTGAGAGCACAGGAGAAATATTTTCACGACTTTTTAAACAATTCTTTTAAATTGTATTCATTTATCATGGAAGCCTTCAATTTTAAAGTCAATCACCTACTGGAATATGAATTAGACTATGAACTGAAAATCCGTCGTACTTTCTCAGAACGTCCGGTCGCGGATAAAAGAAAGATTCTAACGAGGATCTTAAGTAAAGAAATTAATGAGCCCGGAAAAACGATAAAAATAGGGGATGACACTCTGTCTATTAAAGAAGAAACGGCTGGTATCGAAAAGAGTTTAAATTCTATCCAAAACTTAATCGATAGTTATGACGGCGATCCAAATGATTCACTTGTACACCGGGTTAAGTCACGTTTATCGCATGTAGCGGGTCGCGTACAAAGAATTCCCATGCCGGATGACGAAGAGGAAGCGTCGAAGTTTTCCAGATATGTTCAGGAAACAATAGCTACGTGTGTGCTCATGGAAGCAAATCTTGCAGAAAAGATAGCTCCTGGTCATGAGTTACCACAGTTGCCTATTACAACCCCAGTCATAAATGTACCAGCTCCAATCGTGAATTGCGCAGCCAGAAATATTCCTGTCAGCGAATGGCAATTGAAATTTAATGGAGACTCAAAGAGACTCTATCCTTTTTTGGAGAGGCTGACTGAAATAGCTCAAGCTAGGAAAGTATCGGAAGATGAACTTTTCAGCTCCGCTGTTGAATTTTTCACTGGCGATGCTTTCATTTGGTTTAGAAGCATAAAATCAAGTGTCAACGACTGGCATTCCTTGGTAGATAGGCTAAAGAAGGACTTCTTGCACTGTGATGATGATGAAGAATTGTGGTCGGAAATAAAGAGGAGGCGACAAAAGAAGAATGAGTCCACTGTGATTTTTATTGCCCACATGGAATCTTTATTTGATAGGTTGTCCACCAAGCCTTTGGAAAGTACCAAAGTTAAATTTATACGGAGGAATATTCTGCCTAGTTTCGTCAATCGGTTAGCTCTACTAGATATTAATTCGGTAGCCGAACTCGCCGGGTTATGTAGAAAACTTGAAGAGTCCGATTATTTGTTGGAAAAGAGCAGACCAAAAGGCGAAACTAATATACATCAAGTAGAGTATAATCCAAATGGCCGAAGTGGAGTCTCGACAAATAAGATTGGGAATGTAAATCGGAACCCTAGGAGTAACCAGAAAACGGGGAAAAAGAAAAGATAATGACTCTAAAATTAGCGACACTGCAGCTAAAGTGAACGACAAGTCGGTCTCACCTAAGGCAATTTTCACTTGTTGGAATTGCACAGGTCCGAATCACACTTACCAAAATTGTACGGCACCGAAGAGGGTATTTTGTTTCAAATGTGGAACAACTGGTGTGAGACTAACATCATGCCCCAAATGTACAAAAAACGAGTAAGGACGGTATATTACCGAGGCGGATACCCTAAGTCCAACAAAAAAGCCTCTAATCATTCGGCTAAGTCACAAGCTCATGTTCGCAGTAAAGCCCCTAATCCAAAACGTTCTAGAAACACGGACGAACAAAAATATTCCAATAGATCAGATTGGACTGAATGGTTACAAAAAGTTTCTGATTTTTTAAAGTCTAATAAAAATTCTCCTTCTCAAGTTAAAACTCCTGCTTCTCCAAATGGTCACATGTCTCCTTTATTCGTGCATAAATATTTAGATAACAGACCGCATATCAAGATAAATCTATTAGGTGTCCATTTCTCGGCTTTATTTGACTCTGGTGCAAATGCCTCCGTCGTAGGTCAGAATGGTATTAAAATTTTAAGTCGTTTAAGTATAAAAATATGCCATGTCAAAAATAGAAGTGTTACCACTGCAGATGGCAGCCGTCTAAAAGTTTTAGGTACGGTTGAGTTGCCGCTAGTCTGCAATGGTCATTGTTTAGTAATCTCTGCTCTAGTAGTACCTTCTCTATCACATACTTTGGTTTTAGGATGTGATTTTGCACAAAAATTCGGAATTTTAGTAAATTTTAAAGATAATTCGTGGTATCCACAGTCCCTAGAAGTCAATTCTCAAACAAGTTTTAAAGATTGTTATTCAGAAAGTTCTTTAGAAAACCTTTTCTCGCGTCTATGTACCCTAGATGATCTCTCGCGGACGGAACGCTTAAAGGCAGAAAAAGTAATAAGCTCTTTCAAAGAAATAAGTAGTAAAGATAGGTTAGGCCGAACGAATAAAATCACCATGTCTATAGATACGGCTGATGCCAGTCCTGTAAAGACAAGGCCCTTCGCCATGTCTCCGTATATGTCAAAAGTATTAAATAAAGAGTTAGACGAAATGTTGAAACTCGGAGTGATTGAAGAATCAAACAGTCCCTGGTGTTCTCCAATCTTATTGGTGAAAAAGGCCGATGGACAGTATCGTCTATGCTTTGACGGAAGAAAGCTCAACGAGGTCAGCAAATTTGATAACTATCCATTACCGAACATCGATAGAATTTTGACATCACTCAGGAATGCTAAGTATGTATCCTCGATAGATCTTAGAAAGGCATTCTGGCAAATTCCTTTGGACAAATCCTCTAAGGAAAAGACCGCTTTTGCAGTAGTAGGCCGAGGTCTATTTCAGTTCGTCACTATGCCGTTTGGTCTAAAGAACGCTGCTCAAACTCAGCAACGTTTAGTGGACGCTATATTTGGTCCGAAATATGAGCCACATATTTTTACCTATCTAGATGATATTTTAGTAACATCGGAAGACTTCGAATCGCATATACGCTTACTTAAAGAAGTAAAAAATAAATTGAAAGAGGCCGGACTGACGATAAATTTGAGCAAATGTGATTTTTTTTTTCAAAACTTCTCTAAAGTTTTTAGGCTATATTGTAGGCTCAAATTCCTTGCGTACCGATCCGGATAAAGTAGCAAGCATGGTTAATTATGCGAGACCTACTAATACTACGGAAGTTAAGCGCTTCGTAGGAATGTGTTCATGGTACAGACGTTTTATTGAGAATTTTTCTACCCTGTTGTCGCCTATTAATGATCTTTTGAAAGGACGAAAAAAAGGACAATCGATAGATTGGACAAAAGGCAGCCGAAGAATCTTTTATAAAGATTAAAGAGCTATTGGTTTCAGCTCCCATTTTATCCCAACCAGATTTTTCCCAACAGTTTTATATTTCTAGTGATGCTTCTAATACCGGTTTAGGGGGCGTCCTAACACAGAAAATCAATGGTGAGGAAAGAGTGATAGCGTATGCCAGTAGAACTTTATCAAAGGCTGAACGTAACTATTCGGTTGTTGAAAAAGAATGTTTAGCAGTACTCTTTAACATCGAAAAGTTTCGACCTTACATAGAAGGTGTTCCTTTCACGGTCATAACAGATCATTATAGTTTATTGTGGCTTAATTCTATTAAAAACCCTAGTGGCAAACTAGCGCGTTGGGCGATTAGGTTGAGACAACATACGTTTAATTTAATTCATAGAAAAGGAGTCCACAATGTTATTCCTGACGCTTTGTCAAGAATCCCAGATCATACAGTGGACGAAAACAGTCTTAATGCACAAATTGACGTAAGAATAGATACAGTTGATATAGATCGCATTGATCCATGGTACGATAATTTACGGCAGCAAATTAAAGAATTTCCTCAAAATTTTCCGCAGTGGAAGGTGGAAAATGATTTCGTGTACAAGTTTATCCCAAACCAGTTGCCTTTAAAAGTTAATGTACCCGAGTGGAAAATACTAGTTCCTAAACCCACAGAGAGAGGAAATTATAGACATGTGTCACACTCCTCCTACTTCTGGTCATTTTGGTTTTTATAAAACTCTTCACAGGGTTCAGGAACAGTATTATTGGCCAAAAATGCGTTTTGATATCTTAAAGTTTGTGAGGACTTGTGAAGTATGTGGAGCGCAGAAATCTCCAAATACACTACCTATGGGACTGATGGGAAAAGAGAAAACGGTTAATTACCCTTTTCAAGTCATAGCAGCTGATCTAGTAGGCCCATTCCCACGTTCAAAAAAGGGAAATAAATGGCTTCTCGTGGTTTCTTGCTGGTTTACAAAGTATACCATGCTATTTCCTTTGAAAAGCTCTAAAGCTGAACATATAGAGAGAATTTTGGAAAATAATGTCTTTCTAATCCACGGTGTTCCATCGCTCTTAATATGCGATAACGGTACTCAGTTTACCTCTAAGAGTTTTAAGAGCTTAAGTGAAACTTATGGTTTTAACATCCGTTTTAATCCTGTGTACTCTCCACAATGTAATTTTGTTGAACGTAATAACCGAACAGTCGGGACCGCTTTAAGAAGTTACGTTGATTCACATGACACTTGGGATGGCAATATTTCCAAAATTCAACAAGCAATAAATACCAGCAAGACACGAAGTAACAGGGTTCACACCGTCTTTCTTAGTTTACGGCAGACATATACCTCTATCTGGATCGTATTATAAAAATTTAGATTTGGATGTCAATGTTGACAGCGAAATAATTCCGGGTAACAGGGGTGCGTACGCCGAAAATTTAAAGGGTTTAAAAGATATTTTCACTGACGTGCGTAGTAGGATACATAAGGCTTATGAACGGAACAGTAAGTCTTACAACCTTAGAAAAAGGGATTTTGCCTTTAATATAGGAGATCACGTTTGGCGAAAAAAAATAAAATTCTTTCCAGTGCAGCAGATAAATTCACATCTAAGTTGGTACCTAAGTATGTGCATTGCGTGATAAGAGAAAAGATTTCAGACTTAGTTTATGGTTTAGTTAATTTAAATGGGACTAAAGTAGGACGATGGCATATTAAAGACTTAAAACCATTCAAAGGACCTAACCCTAATGAAAGTTTGTCAGAAGAAGAATAATTTATATTTACATTATCTTAATTGCTTTACTTTATTTTTTTTGATGTTGCTCTGTGGAGGTGACGACCTCGTTTTTTTTGACTGTTATAAAAGTTGAGCAGAGAATAGCTTACTTTTATTGTTTAATGCTAAGGTTTTGGGTATTGGCCATATCCCAAACTTAGGTTGATTGTGGTTGATGTTTAGCATCGACTCAGCTGTTGCGAGCTTGCGAAGGAGTCATACTCTGGATATATCATAAGACTGGTATGTCGGTGGTCGCGGGATTTGATTTGCTTAAGACCCCAAATAATATCCAGTTCTTGACACTTGGAAGCGAAATTTTGATTAGAGGCAATCCAAGGTGATCTTGAGTTAGGACAAGCGCAAGATGTAGCTCGCGTGGTATGATGTAGAGTCAAAAATTTTTATGAGCAATTTCAAAGTTTGTTACCCGAGTGGGTGTATTTCTATTACCTTAGTGGTATATGTTGGGTGCAATTAAGAGTAAATTGATTTTGGTTTATCCAGTAAGTCTAAGGCTTGGATTATTTTGATTTAGACCTTCTTCTGAATTGACAAACTGAGGGTATACTTTTTTCTTTTCAGAGCCGTTTAAACGTTACCTTTGAGTCACTAGTTTTTTTTTAAAATTTTTTTTGCATGGACTCATAGGCTTATGTTGAGTTTTTTCGGTATACTATCAGATTGATAGGAAATTGAAGTCCTGCAGGAGAACTAAAGGCTGATCATTTACAGGAGATGAGAGCAGAGTAAGACAGTCGATTCACAAAGAAATGATCAAAATCTGATACCGAGATGAGAACCTTGTTAAGAGAGGCTAAGCGCAGTGAAGGAAGATTCCTAACCGAATTTTTAGATTTCCAAGAGGTAATCTAGAAGTTTGGGCTGACAGAAAACGGTTATGCCTGATACCTGTAGCAGTTTCTTCTAGAGGCTATTGTCTAGGAAGACGATTAACACCATGATCGAATATTTTAGCTGTCAACGATGTTTTCTTCTTGTTTCTGATTAAGCTGGAAAAGCTCTTGTCGTCTTCAAAAGTTTTGTAGCATTGCCACCGAAATATTGAGAAATTTTTGCTTCATGTAGCTTTTTAAGCTCTTTTTCGTTTTTTGGAAATTTCCGTTAGAAGCTTGGTTAAGTCAACCTTGTAAACCTTTTAGGTTGTATCCCATGAGTTATTTTTTTTACAGGCTGTGATGCACCGGGTGCTAACAGATGCCGTTACGACGTTTGGCAGGAAGTTTATCTTCCTGAGGAACAGACTGATTGGAAGGGTAGTCTATGGGGGGTGAACGTTTGACCTTTGGGACCTTTAAAGGTTTTGTTACTCAATGGTTATTTCTATTTGAACCAAAGGAGAGCCTAGCTACTGTAGTCGACCTCAGCTCCAATTAGCCTATTAGTGGTGACAGGCTGTTGGCAGTAGTGTGTTTCGGAACACCCTATTGATTAATTTTTTTGACTTATGGTGGTGTGGTAGACACCGTTTTAGTTTAGTGGATGCTATAATCTACTCCCTTTTGTTGGTGGACTCCAGGGTCACCATTTCCGTATTCTATTGTCTCCACCTTTCAGTATATCGTAGTGAGGTGTTTGTCTCCTGTTATGTGGGATGGATTGAATGTTTTTCGTTGTTGTTCTAGGGCGAGACCAGTACACGAGGGTTCTTCATGCAACTGGAGAAGCGCAATGCTGGTTAAATTTTATATCTCTGTGTAGCCACCCTGAAGAATGACGGAGGGCGTTTTTTCTGGCTCATGTTTCTAGGCAGATTTGTCACTTTGGTGCGATGTGCTGAAGATTTGATTAGCTTTTGCTAAGAGCTTTCACCAAGCTCGCTATGGAGTTACCATGACCAAGAGTTTGGGATTTGAACTCCTGTATATATTTTTCTGTATATATTTCTGTATATATTTCTGTATATATTTCGGTGTATGTTGGTTGCCTGAGGGCATGTGCTCAAAATGCGTGATTTTGAGTCGTTTTGATTATGGACTCCTATATATAGGGTTATGACTTTAGGGAGGTCCTATTTCGAGACTTGCTGTCTCATACAGTTATATTGGGAATGTTTCCTAGAATGTTAGTTGTGCGCAGACTAATCATTCTGTTCTTAGTGAACATTGCTTTTTGAAGCAGGATCATTCAGTTTGGTGAATTTTAGCTTTTATAGCTATTCACTGTGTTTAGAGTGAATTTTAGCTTTTATAGCTATTCACTGTGTTTAGGGTGAATTTTAGCTTTTATAGCTATTCACTGTGCCTATAGTGATATTGTTAGCTTTTATAGCTGCTCACTATGTTAATGGCGAGATTGTTCTTTTAGAACGCAGACTTTGTGTAGTCGAGGACTATTTACAGAATGTTTTCTTGGCGAGGAGCCGAGGTTTTTTTCTGGCGATATACCAGAGTGTTTAGTTGGCGATGAGCTGACGTGTTTTCTGGCGATCAACCAGAGCGTTTTCCCTGGACGATTTAGCATGTCTGGATGTCTTAGGACGTCGACATTGCGCTGTAGAGTGCGATTATTTTCGGAGTGCGACTAGTAGTGATACTAGATTTGGAATGTTCTCTTAGCGGTGAGCTAGAGCAACGATGGCGATTTTTCACGAGCGTTTGTCTGGATTTTCATCCAGATGTTTTTTCTTAGCCCTGTGCTAAATGGTCTTACAAGACTTTTTCTTTTTAGTGTTAGTGTTTGCACTAGAATCATTTATTTTTTTTGTTTTTCTTTATTTAAGAATTTTTATAAATTTCTTTTGCTGAAATAGAAAATTTTCAGACAATCCTTAAAATATTTTAAGGGGGGTGTTCATACTTTGTTTCAGTTCATTTTTTTTATTTAGACAAGAGTCTAGACAAAATTTTTTTTTTTTTTTTTTGTTTTGGTAACAATAACAGAGCTGATTCTTTTATATAAGAAGACCGCGATTGTTACTTTAGAAAGGTATTTCTTATGTTCATGCAAGGATTTTTATTTACTTTTTGATGTACTTAACCTTAGTGCTTAATTAAGTTAAGTCTAGTTATAAGATTCTTGTGTACATGCAAAGATTTTCATTTGGTTTTCATTGTACTTAATATTAGTGCTTAATTGAATTAAGTCTAGTAGTAAGGTCCGAAGTTTGTAATTTTGTTTTAAGTTCTGACCTTAGTAGTAAGTGATAGTGTACCACTTTGTACCTTTTCATAAGTAGCCTTAGTTTAATAGACTAGTGTAGTCTATTTCTTTTTGGAAGGGGGTAAATGTAACATTCATTTTTTCTTAGATTTTAAGACCATGTAATGTTACTGATTTTTCACTTTAAATTGTACTTCCTTTCATTTTTGTATCGAGCAGTATATTAATCAGAAATTGCTAGCCGCTCGGTATATTAGTGTGCTGTGCGGGTTTGCGACCGAATCTCTCGATACGCCGGGATTGGTCAAAGATTTGTATCCGGAGTTTTGGTTCCGGCGTGGCCATATTACCGAGAGAGTGCCCACGGTTTATTTAAGAGTCCGGTGGACAGGAAGAGGGGCTTATTTCCACCGAGCCGCCAAGTAGGTTATTTCGACCGAGCCGCCAAGTAGGCTAATTTCCATCGAGCCGCAGCGAGGCTTACTTCGACCGAGCCGCAGTAGAGGCTCATAGCAACAATTATGAGAGCCAAGTAAAGCACGAGTTTTTTTTTCTAACGTAAAGCCGTAGTGGGCTCTAAGTGTTTCCTACAAAGTGTAAAATCGGTTTTGTGTTCCATCGAAGGCCTAGAAGCCCAAATAAAAACCGTAAGTTACCAGAACATTCATCAATAGACCTATTCCCGAAGTAAGTGTCTTAATAGCAATTTGAACTGACAAAAGGTGAAGTGAAAATCACGATTCTTCGCTTTCGGGGGTAGTCAGGTTTTAGAATTTAAATGTCTGATTTAGGGACTCTAATAATAATAACTACCTGTTAGGCTAGAATTTTTTGTAATCCTTAAAACAGCAGAGGTTAGAACTTTTATTTTAACATCATGAATAAATTTTCTTTTTATTGATTAAAGCTAGTGTCTCACTGAATACCTATCTTACTTTTCAGGATAATGACGGCTGTACCAAACTGTTTTTTTTTATTTAACAACTGTACACCCTTTCAGTATTTTTTCATTTTTTTAGCTGAAGTTAGATCCTTTCTATTTTAAAATGAATGGTGCCCAAAAGTCGTACAGCTGAGGTTTTTTAAAGTAAAAAAAAAATAATTCCAAAAAGACGTACAAAAATTATCTCTTACCCATATCTCTCTACCAAGGAAAACTGAGCTAGTGTGTGTTTAATTTCTTTAGTTCTTTTAAAATAAGGATCCACTCAATTCATTATCAGAAATTAAAAAGAGGTTGCAAGAAAATTGCGCCCAAGCGTGGGAAAAACAACTTTTCACAGGGTACAAAAGTGCGGGCAAGTTAACACCTTACAATGTATATATATATATATATATATATATATATATATATATATATATATACTAGCCGGACCCGCGGCTCCGCTCGCGTGGACTTGATTCAGTACTATCGTCACTGCTTATTCCTTATATTACCCAACGTAATAAAATATCTCCCATTATTTTCCCTTATCTCCCAATATTTCTCCTTATCTCTACATAATTTCCATTATTTACTTATCTCTGCTCCTCTCCCATTATTTCTCCTTATCTCCCATTATTTCTCTTTATCTCCCAGTATCTAACCTTATTTCCCATTATCTAGGCTTATCTCGACTTATCTCGCAATGTTTCTCCTTATCTCCCATTATTTCTCCTTATCTCCCATTATCTCACGATAACTCCCATTATCTAGACTTACCTCTGCTTATCTCCCATTATTTCACCTTATCTCCCATTATTTATACTTATCTCTCATTATCTCACCTTATCTCCCATTATCGAGGCTTATCTCGACTTATCTCCCATTATTTCTCCTTATCTCCCATTATCTCACCTTATCTCTCATTATCTAGGCTTATATCGAATTATATAGAACATATGTATAAATTTATTAAAACACGTAGATCGGATAAGTGGTTCTCGAGTGATAGTCGCACTAACGGACAGACAGACCGACAGAGAGACGTTGCATTTTATATATATATATATATTATATTCTTTACTACATGATATTTTTCCATATTTAATGCTTTAGGCAGTGTATTGCAAGAGAACACGCTAGCGGCAAACTTTTCTCCAACTTGATTCACTATTATCGTCACTGCTTATTCCTTATGTCACCTAACGTAATAAAATATATCCTATAACCTGGCCAGAAAACATACGTATGTTTTAAAAAAAAAGCACGTAAATCGGACAAGTGGTTCTCCAGTGATAAGCGCATAAACGGACAAACAGACAGAGAGACGTTGCATATTATATATTATAGATATCTTTTGCTACATGATATTATTCCATATTTAGTGGTTTAGGCAATGTATTGCAAGAGAACGCCCTAGCGGCAAACTTTTTTCCGATTTGATTCACTATCCACTATTCACTGCTTATTCCTCAGGTTACCTAACTTAATAAAATATAGCCTATAACCTGGCCGGAGAACATATGTATGTTTTAAAAAAAAAAGTACGAAAATCGGATAAGTGGATCTCCAGTGATAAGTGAACTAACGGACAGACAGACAGATAGAGATACGTTGAATTTTATATATATTATAGATATAATAAATCTCTATAACCTGGTCAAAGAACATATGCATGAATTTAAAAAATCACGTAAATCAGATAAGTGGTTCTCGAGGGATAAGCGCACTAACGGACAGACAGACAGACAGAGAGACGTTGCATTTTATATATATTATAGATATAGGTTATATAATAATATTATTATTATATAACCTGGCCAAGGAATATATGTAAGAATTTAAAAAAAGTCCCTTAAATCGGATAAGTGCTTCTCGCGTGATAAACGCACTAATGGACAGACATACAGACAGAGAGACATTGCATTTTATGTATATGGTAGATTATAGATTATAAATATTCTCTGCTACATAATATTGTTCCATAATTAATGGTTTAGGCTGTGTATTGCAAGGGAATGCGCTAGCGGCAAACTTTTTTTTTTCCGACTTCATTCACGATTTTACGTCACTGCTCATTCCTTACGCTACCTATCGTAATAAAATATAGCCTATAACCTGGCCAGAGAACATATGTATGTTTAAAAAAAAAAAAAGTACGTAAATCGGATAAGTGGTTCTCCAGTGATAAGCGCACTAACGGACAGACAGACAGACAGAGAGACGTTGCATTTTATATATATTATAGATATAATAGAACAGCCAAAGTAAGAGGGTTCTACTAGGCATGATACTGCTTTTTTTTATGGGTCTAGCACATATGCTGCAGGGAGGTCCCTACAGTAGCGGCATGTGTGCTGAAAAAGCGATTCACTTTGCTCTTGAATCGCTGTAAACTGTACTCGGTGGGAAACACAGTCCTAGGTAAATTATTCCAAAGGGATGATGTTCTCCATATAAAAGACTGCTTGAAAAGTGTTGTACGAGGAGTAACAAGCTAAACCTCATACGGATGTGAAGTATCAGCGCGACGTGTATTTCTATCATGTACCGCTCTGGGAGTAATTAAACGGGCCACATCCTCCGAACACTTTCCATGGAAATACTTGTAGAAGAGGCTCAAGTCGCCAACCGTTCTTCGATGTTACAGCGAATCAAGGCCGCCGGTGAGTTCCGGGTCTCCAGTCAGACGAACAGCTCTTCTCTGAATAGAATCCAACAAATGCAGTGTATGTTTGGGAGCGGAGCCCCAAACATGGGAGCAGTATTCCATAGTTGGTCTAATTTGAGCTTTGTAAAGGATTAACAGTTGTTGTGGAGTGTAGTACGGGTAGTTTCCCGTTGCCTTCCTAAGGGAGGCGACCGTCAAGTTGTAAAACTCGGGTCACTGGCGTAGAAAGGAGACACCTTAACCACTACGCTATGGCCGCCTCTATATATATATATATATATATATATATATATATATATATATATATATATATATATATATATATATATATATATATATATATATATATATATATATATATATATATATATATATATGTACATACATATATATATATATATATATATATATATATATATATATATATATATATATATATATATAAATATACATATTTTTTTTTTATAGGTCTAGCACACGTGCTACAGGGAAGTCCCTAAAGTGCTACAGGAGCGACACGTGTGCGGAGAAAGCGATTCACGTTGTTCTTAAATCGCTGTAAATTGTATTCGGTGGGAAACACAGTCCTGGGTAAATTATTCCAAAGGGATGATGTTCTCCATATAAATGACTGCTTGAAAAGCGTTGTACGAGGAGTAACAAGCTGAACCTCATACGGATGTGAAGTATTAGCGTGACGTGTACTTCTAACATGTACCGCTCTGAGAGGAATTAAGCGGGCCACATCCTTCGAACACTTTCCGTGAAAATACTTGTAGAATAGGCTCAAGTCGCCAACCGTTCTTCGATGTTCCAGCGAAATATATGTATGTATGTATATATATATATATATATATATATATATATATATATATATATATATATATATAAAATATATATATATATATATATATATATATATGTATATATACATATATATATATATATATATATATATATATATATATATATATATATATATATATATATATATATATATATATATATATATATATATATATATATATATAATATAGAATATTCCCCCCGGTACGTTCTGCCTGTCGTAGAAGGCGACTTAAATAAAAACTTAGATGGTAGATGCCCAGATCCCACCAAGCATCGCCCAGTGTGATATCATCGCATCGGCTTAGGCTGCGTGATGTTGCTTAAGGTTTCGGGGCTGTGCCAATGTTCCCGGACTGTGGGAACAAATAGCATGATGAGGCACCTGGATACAAGAAACTCCGGGCTAAAATAGCCCCTCGTTCGGATCTCCGGGTGGGAGCTGGTTCAGGGACGTCGACATGCACAAATCATAATTTTAAAACAGATTTTTGCAACGCACGAGGTTTAAACTCAGACTTAAATTCAGTGCACCAACACCTGCAATCAACTAAACCTCATGTATTTGATCTCTGTTTAACCAAGGTCAGTTCATCGACTAGCACAGTCAACTATACCTAGCCTGTGTACGACTTCTTCTCCCAATTTAGGCGTAACTTTGGAATCTGTCTTTTTGTCAGAAGCGACCTCTATTGCCAAAGATAGGAGGTTCTGGAGCCCCGAAACTTTATTGTTATGTGGTTAAGAATAACGACTCAAAAAGGCTCATCTGCATCCTCTATCGACCACCAAGTGATACTAACTTAAGAACACTTTTCTCTTCTGTTGCACACACCATCGATCATTTACAAATTAAGTATTCAAATGCCAAAATTGCAATTCCGGGTGACTTTAATGACCACAACATCAACTGGCTTATGTAATCAAATACTACCGATGAGCAAGGTCGTGAGGCTGAAGCATTCTCAATCAGTTGTGGGTTAACTCAGCTTATTGACGAACCAACACGGATCCCTTACCGAGACGGAGAGTTCCCCAGTCTTCTTAATCTGCTTTAACCACCAATCCAGAGAGTTACACTATCACCGTAAATCCGCCATCGGGTTCTTCCGACCATAAACTGCTTTCGACATCGAGTATCCTACCAAACAGGGACAGAGGGGTGCCTAAACTGCGCAACATTTGGCACTACAAATCTGTTAAACGGGAAGAACTCATGACATATTTTCAAACTTTTCCTTGGTTAGACCTTTGTTTTCGTTCCGGTGACCCATTTGATTACTCCTAGGAGGTTTTAGATGTTAGTTTGGCTGGTATGGAAGTTTAAATCCCTTTTTTGAAGAAATGCCCTTCGGTCAAACCAAGCCTGTCTTCATACAGCGTATCATAAAACGTATTTTAATGAAGCTAGACACCAAGAAAGCTTCTGGCGCTGACGGAATACCTACCATAGTACTCAAACACTGTACGAGGGAACTAACACCAGTTTTCTGTAAACTCAACCTATCGTACAAAAAGAGAATATTTCCTTCCTGCTGGAAATGCGCCACAGTTCAGCCGATATAAAAAAGGCAAGAAGACCTTGCTAAACAACTACCGACCAATCGCATTGCTTTCAATAATATGGAAAAGGCTATCAATCAACATCTTCTAAAATATTTTGAGAGATTCAACATTATTAGCGACCATCAATATGGCTTTCGTATCGGGGATCTTCTAACTTAAGTAACACATGTTTGGAACAATGCAGTTGAACACTCTGGAGAATCTCGAGTGGTTGCTCCAAGGCATTCGATCGCGCTATGGAATGCTGGCTAAGATACGCTCTTTTGGTATGTCTGAACAGAAAAAGAGCAAACGGATTCTCACTAACACTTCCACTATTAACGCCGGTGTACCCCAGGGCTCCATACTGTCTCCTCCTCTGTTTCTTATTTACATTAATGATCTCCTGGAAAAGACCGGGAATTCAATCTACAGGTTTGAAGGTGACAGTACATTTGTCTCTCAAATTCTATCTTGGGGTGACAGTAACCAAGTGGAATTTAACGCTACAAAAACCCAGGCGGCAGTTTTTTCTAAAGAAATTAACGTTGCTGAACCTGACATAGTTATGTCGGGGCACTCCATTCCCCTAGGACCGTCACTCAATTTGTTGGGCGTTAATTTGGGAGCCAATATGTCTTGGCATGAACATGTGGCAAGCATAGCAAAGAGAGCTTCTCGAAAGCTGGGAATATTATTTCGAACTAGAAAGCTTCACACTCGACAACAACTGTTAATTCTCTACAAAGCTCAAATTCGACTAACTATGGAATACTACTCTCATGTTTGGGGCTCTACTCCCAAACCCCCTCAGGGGCTAGTGTGATTATTAAATTACACTAGTACGGGCTTGACGACCCCGAGGTCACCTGAGTCATGTTTTGTGTCGTCTATAGTGCTGTCTCCCCCGTTTGTCCAGTCTCATTATTGTTTTTGCGTAATCCTAAGGTGTAAAGAAACCGTGCCAAGGGGATGAATGGCCCAGCGCAAATTGGGTCATGAACGGTTCCTCCGGATACCAGGCGGCCTCCGGCAGTAATTAGCCTTACTGCAGTAACCGTGCTCTGCTGTAGTGGACTTCATTTCACAGGATACTCGTGGTACTTACATGTCAAAAAAATTCGATTTTCCTCCATTAAACGGGTCGCAAAAGCGACCCAGATTTGAGTTAACACCTTCACCCCCAATACAAAAAATTTACGATCGGTATTTTAAAATATCGATGGTTGAGGGATCATTTAAAACTTGTTCACCCTTCTTGATCCATAAGGCATTACAGACAAAACTTGGAACTCTGCAAGATATGGGAGAAAAAAAAATTAAGTGATGGATCATTGCTCATAGAAGTTACCAACGAAAGGCAATCTGATTTAATTTCATCTTTAAATAAACTACACAATTATGATGTAACTTCAATGCCCCATCCCACCTTAAACATCATCAAGGGAGTGATCACCTGTAGCGATCTCTCAAACTGTGAAGATTCAGAGATTTTAGAAAATTTAAAAGACCTCATGTATATAGACTACCACAAAGAAGGGGTTCTGACAGACCATCATCTACTTTTATTTTGTCTTTTCGACTGCACCAACTTCCAAAGCAAATTCATGCCGGTTGGTATTCTTTGAGGGTAAGACCTTACATCCAGGCTCCCATGCGCTGTTTTAATTGCCAGAGATTCGGCCATACGGCAGATAGATGTATAAATCCGGGTTTGTGTCCATCTTGCGGGCATTCTTCACATGAAGAATCACAATGTTCAAGAACACCTACATGTGTAAATTGCAAAGGTACTCACTCTCCAAGGTATAAGGGATGCCCCCAGTATAGAACAGAGTTTGACATTCAAAAGATTCGTGTTACAGATAAATTATCCTACCTTGATGCCAAAAAGAAATACATTGCAATAAATCCAACCTTTGCTACATCTTACAGTGCTATTGCCAAGGGTTCAAAACCAAAACTCGTGTCTACGTCAACACAATGTGATCTTCCCTCAACCACATCACCTAATTCAGTCCCAATAGGGTCTGACCTCCCTTCTTTCTTAAAACCTGTACCCCACACAAATCCCCCTTCCCAGGAAATCCTTCATAATCCTTCATCCTCATCAAACCCACCCCCAAAACCTCACGTCCACCAACAAAACCCTTCTACCCCCCCAACAAATCCACATACTACACCCAAAAACCACACTAAAATAAATACCTCTAACAACATAATCTAAAACAACAAATCTCTATTACATTAAATCGCACAAATCCCAGTCCCCCTCCTCCGAAAAAGAAACCTATCAAATCAAATAAATCCACACCAACTTCCTCCAGTGAATCAATCCTGGAGATAACAGCATCAGATTCCCTAATGGATGTAGATCCTAAATCCTCTGGAAAGGAAACTAAAAGAAAGTAACTCCTATCTAAACAAACATTCAATCCAATTATACATTGGAACATAAACAGCTTTAAACACCAGAAAAGAGGATCTACAACTAATAATTTCTCAATACAAACCCTCCATAATATGTTTACAGGAAACAAACTTTAAACGAACTTCAAATGTATCATTAAAAAATTATAGCGCAATACGAAAAGATAGAGTTGACCCTGCCCGAGCTTCGGGAGGAGTTGCTACATACATTCATAACTCATATGACTTCACGGAATTAACATTGGATACTGACCTAGAAGCGTGCGCAATAAGAGTCTGTATAGAATCTCAAACAACAATCTGTAATCTCTATCTACCGCCTTCCCAATCTATTTTCTCTCACCAGCCTGAAAAATCTAATTCTGTCCCTACCTACTCCATTCATGTTACTGGGAGACTTCAACGCACATCACCCCTATTGGGGTTCGACATTCTCTTCAAACAGGGGACTTACTATCCTAAACTTAACCGATGAATTAAACCTACATATTATGAACCAAAACTCACCCACCTTCATCTGTTCCTCAACCGGTACCTTTTCTAACATTGACTTATCCATCTGCAGTCAATCACTAATCCACAAAACCCAGTGGGATATATTGGAGGACACATATGGAAGTGACCACTATCCAATAATCATACGAAACCCATCCCCCTACCCTCACTCCTCCCCCACTGACAGATTTAACTTCAACAAAGCCGATTGGACAAGATATGCAGCAAACCTAAATCTTCCAACAAAAAAACATTACGGATATAGATACCTACCTAAAAGAAATCACCACAGACATATTACAAGCAGCATCAACTTCAATCCCAAAGCTTAATCTAAATAAAATCCCAGTACCCTGGTGGACACAGGCTTGTAACGTAGCCATAAAGGAAAGAAAGAAAGCATTAAACTTGTTCAAAAGACATCCTTCAAATGAAAACCTCATAAACTTCAAGAGAAAAAGAGCAGTAACCAAAAAAATAATCAAGCAGGCAAAAATTGATTCTTGGAACAAGTTTGTTTTAAACATAAACACTTCCACACCATCATCAGAAGTTTGGAGGAGCATCAGAAAAATGAAAGGTTTCTCTCCGAGAATGGTTCCAGGACTAATGATAAACAACACTTGGAATTCTGATCCGAAATCAATCAGTAACATTTTTGCAGACTTCTATCAAAATGTCCAACAACCTTCCCAACACATAAATAATATTACTCAAGATCCTTCAAATGAACAAAACCCTCCGGACATTCAACAATAATATACCATTTACCATTTCAGAATTTCACTCATCTCTAAGCAAATCAAAAGACACTGCTCCAGGACCCGATGGTCTACATATAAAATTTTTAAAATATTTACCCCCACATTACAAACAAAAAATATTAGACTACTTCAATCATTTATGGATAACAGACACCTTCCCTACACCATGGAGACAAGCAACAGTCATACCAATCCACAAACCAGGCAAGCCAAGGAATCAGCCAAACAGCTATAGACCAATTACATTGACTAGCCAGTTATGTAAGGTGATGGAGAGAATGGTAAAAAACAGACTAGAATGGATCCTGGAATCAAAAAATTTACTCGGAAACAACCAATATGGTTTCCGCAAACATCACTGCGCATTGGAACAATTGGCTCTGATTGATTCAGAAATTAGGAAATCTTTCCACAGAAATTCCCACTTTCTAGCCGTATCTTTGGACTTGAGGAATGCATTTGATACAACCAACACACATGTCATAATGAACCAAATAAAAAAGATCGGCTTAACTGGACATCTATCAAAATTCATTTTCAATTTTCTTAAACCACGTTCATTTAAGGTCAAGATAAACAATCATTTCTCCAACACATGCGAATCAAAAACGGGCATTCCCCAGGGATCAGTCCTTAGTCCGACACTTTTCCTTTTGGCTATTCAAACCATAGAAGAGCAAATACCGACAAATACTTCACTGAAAATCTTTGCAGACGACATAATTATATATAGTTCCGAAAAAGACAACTCTAACATCACAAAAAATTTGCAAACAACATTAAATAAATTAACGGATTGGTCTCGACAAACCGGCTTCCTTTTTTTCACCATTGAAATCCTCTGTAACACACTTTTGCAGGGAAAGAGGGTGTTCTAAAACAAATATCCTATCTCTGGTAAACACAACCATACCCATGAAAGATAGCGTACGCCTTTTAGGATTAGTTTTTGATAACAAATTAAAATGGAAAAAACCACATAGAATATTTAAAAGACAAAACTAAAAAAGATCTAAATCTAATGAAACAATTGTCTAATACAACGTGGGGCGCTGATTTCCCATCTTTAATAAAAATATATAGATCAATCATCCTTTCTAAGCTGAACTATGGTGACTTTATTTACGACGCAGCCAGTACCTCTCTAAAAAGATCACTGGAGGTCATTCAGAACCATGCAATAAGATTGTCCACGGGAGTATACAGAACAACCCCAGTTTCTAGCTTACAAGCAATTGCATCCATATTACCTCTATCCTTACAAAGACAATTTTCCCTGATGCGTTTCTACTCCACTTCACTTTTCAGAACCAATGCAGCAAGATCACTAGATCTACAAAATATCTCACAAAAATCGTATAGTCCTAATACAATACAATCTAGAATTAAAACTTTTCTTTCCACCCAAGACACTAAATTTGACACCCCTGTTACATCAAAAAATCTAATATTCCCACCATGGACGAACAATTCATTTAAAATTGATCTCAGTCTCACAAAATACAAAAAAGATTCTACCTCACCAATAATACTAAAATCGTTATTCATTCAAACAATACAGGAAAAATATAAAAATTTTACTCAATATTACACCGATGGATCTAAATCCAAATTGGGAACAGGCGCAGCGGTAATTTCTCCTATATCCAAATCAAAATACAAATTAAATAACATATCATCGATCTTTACAGCTGAACTGTTAGCCATAAGAGAAGCCATCAGATCAGCAATATCCATCAAAAATAAAAACATTTTAATCATCTCAGATTCACTCAGTTCTCTACAATCCATTAATGCATCTGAAACGTCTATACCCTTAATCCTGGATATAATGAACCTTGTACAAATATGCAATGTCCGCTCAATACAAATTGCGTTTCTTTGGTCTCCCAGCCATGTTAACATAAAAGGGAATGACTTGGCGGATAAATATGCAAAATCAGCAATCACATCAGGGAAAATCGAAAACAAAATTCTATCACCATCAGATCTAATCTCTCATTTTCATAAATCCATAAAAAATATGTTCCAACTTTCATGGGATCTACAAGATGAGAATAAACTTTGGGAATCTAAATCAAATGTAACCCCACCCTTGCATCTTCAGAGCTTGAGCAGAAGAGAAAATGTCATATGGAGGAGAATAGCTACGGGACATACACACCTTACTCACGCTTATCTTCTCAAAAATGACCCGATACCCATCTGTCAAATACATCACACGACTCTTACAATAAAACATATTTTGTCTCATGATTATACTCATATTAGATCTAAATACAATCTACGAAGACCACTAAATGAAATTCTGATGCCAAATGAAGAAAACGTACAATCTCTAATAAAGTTCCTGAAAGAAGCAGATCTTTATTCTAAGATATAACCTAATACAGGCGCCAAATGACCTCAGATGTCGACGCGCCTTACATTTAAACATCATCATCATCATCATCTACTCCCAAACATACACTGCATTTGTTGGATTCTATTCAGAGAAGAGCTGTTCGCCTGACTGGAGACCCGGACCTGGCCGGCGACCTTGATTCGTTGAAAAGTCGAAGAACGGTTGGCGACTTAAGCTTATTCTACAAGTATTTCCATGGAAAGTGTTCGATGGATGTAGCCCGCTTAAGGCATCCTAGAACGATGCATTAAGCGGCCAATACTTCACATCCGTATGAGGTTCAGCTTGTTACTCCTCGTACAACCCTATTCAAGCAGTGTTTTATATGGAGAATCTCATCACTTTGGAATAATTTGCCCAGGACTGTGTTTCTCACCGAGTAAAATTTATAACGATTCAAGGCCGGGAACCTTTTTTTCCGCACAGGTGTCGCTCTTGTCTATAATATATATAAAATGCAACGTCTCTCTGTATGTCTGTCTGTCTGTCTGTCTGTCCGTTAGTGCGCTTATCACTGGAGAACCACTTATCCGATTTACGTACTTTTTTTTTTTAAAACATACTTCTCTGGCCAGGTTATAGGCTATATTTTATTACGATAGGTAGCATAAGGAATGAGCAGTGACGTAAAATAGTGAATGAAGTCGGAAAAAAGTTTGCCGCCAGCGCATTCCCTTGCAATACACAGCCTAAACCATTAATTATGGAACAATATTATGTAGCAGAGAATATTTATAATCTATAATCTACAATATATAAAAAATGGTCTTTTTTTAAATTCATACATATATTCTTTGGCCAGGTTATATAATAATAATAATCTATATCTATAATATATATAAAATGCAACGTCTCTCTGTCTGTCTGTCTGTCCGTTAGTGCGCTTATCCCTCGAGAAACACTTATCCGATTTTCGCACTTTTTTTTTAAAACATACATATGTTCTCCGGCTAGGTTATAGGCTATATTTTATTAAGTTAGGTAACATAAGGAATAAGCAGTGACGATAATAGTGAATCAAATCGGATAAAAGTTTGCTGCTAGGGCGTTCTCTTGCAATACACTGCCTAAACCACTAAATATGGAATAATATCATGTAGTAAAAGATATCTATAATATATAAAATGCAACGTCTCTCTGTCTGTTTGTCCGTTTGTGCGCTTATCACTGGAGAACCACTCATCCGAGTTACATGCTTTTTTTTAAACATACGTATGTTCTCTGGCCAGGTTATAGGATATATTTTATTACGTTAGGTGACATAAGGAATAAGCAGTGACGATAATAGTGAATCAAGTTGGAGAAAAGTTTGCCGCTAGCGTGTTCTCTTGCAATACACTGCCTAAAGCATTAAATATGGAAAAATATCATGTAGCAAAGAATATAATATATATAAAATGCAACGTCG
>CM032446.1:139282058-139349558 GCA_019049505.1 Pachyrhynchus sulphureomaculatus
TCCTACACATCGAGAGTTATCTGCTTTCTCGACAGTTTTAACAATCGATTTTAAAAATTGTCGATATGTCATACCGAAAATTATCGGTATGACGATATATGTCGAATCGAATTAAGATTTCTAAAAATTACGTAATAAACCAAAGCAAATAATATTTTATTGAAGAATTTTGTAGAAATTTTACATAAATTTCAAAAATGAATAAAATACATATCTGGACCTCACTGGGGAAACATTTTGAAAGTCCCTGTTATTTTTAATTAGATCAAGTAAATAAAAGTATATATTTAAACAAAGCTGGTACAAAAATCCTGGCTTTGTTTCCTATTTATTTTTGAAAAATATCTGTAATTATCTGTTATTATTTAGCATGAATATGAAGATTTAGCGTCAGAATGAATGTTTTAAAAATAAATTATTTTTTTGAAGAGAACTTTTTATATCAGATGGTGTAATGCAAAGAAGTTGTTTGTTACTTAGTAGTATCTTTTGTAATACATTTCTTAAACTCAGGTTACCATTTATGATGGAACTCCAATACTTTTATTGCAAAGGCAAGACACTGGCAGTCTTGGTCCGCTAATAGTGTCCATGTTTATATTGAAATTTTATTTTCTACTTATATAGGTGTTTCTAAAAGAGAAGAAAAAAGACTCAAGGCCGATCTGCTTATAAACAGAGATGCAAAACGATAACCAGAGGACGACGCACCTTGATAAGAGGAAAGAACTCTCTTGAACTGGAACTGTAAAAACATGAGCGCTTTCCCATACAGTAAACTAAAAATTGATGGCAATGGTGGAGAACTTTTCCCATCATCTGTTGGAACTTTAAAAAATTACACCCAATTTCAAAATCGATAACGAATGTATTTGGCGAATTACCTTAGTAAGTTGTCCATCGCTTCCTGCATCAATAATCGCCTGATATTTTTTCTTCTTGGGTGGTTGCTAAAGCAAATAAAGGAAATTACACTAAATCTACTAGGCCGCTACTAACATGGACAAACAATACTCCTGTAATGACATTTGCTGAAAAGCCATTTTGTTAGCTCTCTCTCTCTCTTTGCTTCACACTCGACTGTAAATATCCAGAGGAAAATATCATTCACTGGTCCTAAAGTCTGATCAATAATATCGTTTCCAAACAGCCAATTATAAACTTATACTAATGAAACTAGATACCAAAAGATGTTCTCGTCATGACGAAAATATACAAAATTCAAAAAATATATAGTTTTCATAGGTTTTTCATCAGAAATTCAAATATTGCAATGGGCAATATTTATTTTTTTATAGGCATAGTATACATGTTATAGGGAAATCCCTAGAGCGCTACAGGAGCGACGCGTGTACAGATATAGCTATTCATACGGTTATTTGCATGAGTAGCCGATGTTTAAGCTTTCAAAGTGAATGAAGAAATAAGCGTACTATCATCTGTAAAGCTGTTGACTGGATTCCTGGTTATTTCCAGCATATGGTTAATGTAAATGAGAAGGAGAGTAGGAGACAGTATGAAGCCTTGGAGCACACCGCCATTGATGGTAAAGGTTTTAGATTAAACATCGCTCTCTGAGGAAACATGAGGGCCCTAAACAAAACCATTTACACATACCATAAGAGTGTAGCTTAGCCAACAATCTGTCATGTCAAACACTGTCGAATGCCTTGAATATATCAAGTGCAACCGCTCGAGATTCTCCAAAATGTTCAATTGCGTTATTCCAAATATGTGCTTTTGCTTACGAAAGCCATATTGATGGTCGCTAATAATAATAAATCTTTCTAAATGCTTCAGAAGATGCTGATTGATAACCTTTTTCATAACTTTCGATATTATTGAAAGCAGTGCGACTGGTCGGTAGTTGTTTGGCAAGGACATTTAGCCTTTTTTGGATATCAGTTGAAATGTAGCGTATTTCCAACAAGGAGGAAATATTCCCTTTCTGGAAGATAGGTTGACAAGTCTGCAAGTGTGTACTTGCGCATTTTTTGCGTGAAGCTTCATTAAAATACCTTTCATGACACGCTGTCTGAATATAATAGCGGGTATCCTTGACTACACTATGTACATAGTGGGTGATATTTTTTCTTCAAAATCTACAGTAGAATGTAAAGCAAAAAGTTTAGCTAGTAGGTTGGCTTTCTCAACAGGCTTTGTTGCCATCTGGCCGTGTAAGTGGTAGTTTAATTTTGAATAATGACCCTAGCGACTAAGCAAAAGGTGGTGTTGTTGAGGCAGGCAACAAGTTTATTTTTAATTCTATGCCTCCTTGGTTTCGTCGATAATTTCTTTGCATCTATACCGGGTACGAATGAAAATGTTACAATTTATGACGTTCACGCCATTGTCAGTAGGCAAGATGTTTAAACGTAACAACTTTTTTGCATTTTCGGTCAAACCAAGGTTTGCATTGGAAGGGAATTTCTTCGGAGGGGGATGTAAGCTATCATGCTACCCAAAATAACATCAGAAACTTTCTTAGCGCAATCAGATGTGTCATTGGAACAGGGTAACCAAGAGAAATTTTGAAAATATTCCATGACTTCATCCCATTTAGCAGATTTGTAGTGCCAAATATTGCGCGGTTTAGACACCATTCTGTCACTGATCGGTAGGATACTCGATATCGAAAGCAGTTTAGAGTCGGGCAAACGGTGGACTTACGGTGACAGTGTAAATCTCTAGATTGGTGGTTAAAAACAGAACTCATTGCGTTAAGTAGCGTAATATTCAATTGACCTCAACAAATTTTAACGCTACAACCCTTTTAAGCTAAAATGCACACAATAAAAATAACGTACAACATAATATGAACTTAAGAAAGAAATTAGTAAAAAAATGTATTAACCGTAGTGTATAATATGAGTACCAAATTAAAAATACTACGAATTTTGGCGGTAAATGAAAACAACGGTTTGTTATTCAGCACTTCTTTATATCCCTAAATTAAATTTTTGTATGTAAATTACAAATGGTAGTAGTTAAAATATATCCAAAACATTTTCTTGAAAGTTTTTTACTACATATATTAAAAAGAGATTTATTGTCATTTTATCATTTCAACCACCATTCAATATGTATTGTAATATTATAACTATAAAAATATATTATTTTTGGCACTTAAAAACTAAAATTAAAAGGACGGTGACACGATATGTAATTATTTAACCTTGTTTTGAAACCATTGGTGTGATATTAAGCTCTTTGGCTAATTTTTCATTTGTATTATGTTGATTTTCTACATATTGTAAACCACCTTGTTGATCCACTACGGCCATGTGAGCTTTTTCTTTGTCACCATGAACGAGAACTCGTATTTCAGGATTTACCTAAATATAAAAAAAAAATTAATAATCTTTATGACTGAAATCCCCATGTACTTTGAAAACTAAGGTTTTAAGTGGTGTAGTATTCCGCTAGCAGTAATATCTAGAAGATTTGGCGATCATTTCCTATACGTATCATATTAAAAAATGGGAGAAAAAAATTGATATTAATTTATTAACTACACAGTGAAAGAAAAATGAATATGAAATCCACCTAAAAATGAAAAGGCAAGGATACAAGGATAAACAAAATATATATTTTTATGTAAAGAGCATTTAATTCTTTATTTCTTTAAAATTACATAACTAATGTTACTTAAACAATTTTAACAAATATTTTTTGATCATCTAGACACCAGATAGTATAGAATTTAACAGCATTAAGACATTATCTGGAGGTATTTTTGGCAATTAAATACCATACTGCTTGAAACTGTAAGATATTCATTATTAAGCCCTTGATCATGACAAGTGTTAAATGTGATGGTTCAATCTGCTGATTTTAGACACACAT
Source organism: Pachyrhynchus sulphureomaculatus (assembly GCA_019049505.1). Taxonomy (NCBI): domain Eukaryota; kingdom Metazoa; phylum Arthropoda; class Insecta; order Coleoptera; family Curculionidae; genus Pachyrhynchus; species Pachyrhynchus sulphureomaculatus. The sequence goes on from CM032446.1 coordinate 139,285,905, forward strand.
ACAAATCATATATATATATATATATATATATATATATATATATATATATATATATATATATATATATATATATATATATATATATACATATATATATATATATATATATATATATATGTATATATATATATATCCCATCAAAAACATAAAATGTAAAAAAATGCGAAGTCTCGCAACGAACTCCTTCCACCACAAAAAGTTGTGAGATCTCATGTAAAACCAAGTCAGTTATTTTAGTTAGTATCTATGGAAGCACCTGTTCAACAACTTTGTCATAAATTGTTATCTAATTAATTACCTACCAACATTGATAGTGACCGTATCAATATTAGACATCTTTACTTCTATAATAAATATAATGACTTGGCAATCGCACGGCAACATAATCACATAAGAATAATCTACTATTTCGATTGCTAAGTAAATCTAAACAGTGCACTTAAAAATAAAGTATTTTAAATAGTAGATTATTCTTATGTGATTATGTTGCCGTGCGACTGCCAAGTCATTATATTTATTATAGAAATAAGGATGTCTAATATTGATACGGCCACTATAAATGTTGGTAGGTAACTAAATAGATAACAATTTATGACAAAGTTGTTGAAAAGGTGCTTCCATAGATACTAACTAAAATAACTGACTTGGTTTTACATGAGATCTCACAACTTTTTGTGGTGGAAGGACTGCGTTGCGAGATTTTTTTACATTATATGTTTTTGATGGGATCTCGCTTCTTTTTGTAGGTAGTCCTCTTTTTTATTCGTCTCGGGTAATATTTCTTGTACGTCAGCTATGGATTTTCTTAAAGCCCACTCCCTGTCTCTATTGGTTTTTCTCAAAGGCTATGATGTAAGAATTTTTGACAAGTCTGGACGATAAGTGCTTCTAAGTCGATTATATTCAACGATTGCGGGCTCCTGAGCTTTGATACTACCGAAGTCGACATTAATTAGATGTAATCCGCCCAGACTTGTCACTCTCGAAAGTGCCACGTATGCTTGACCGCATGTGAACACTGAAGACTCGATGGCCATCAAATTTTATGCTCTACAATTTTCATAATACGAGGCTGGTTTAAAAAGTCCGTGCAAAAATAAAAACTACTTATCTGTTTGGGGTAAACCTTTTTTATTTTTCGACATAGTCTCCTTTGAGGCTTATACACTTCGTCCAACGATGTTCTAGTTTGTTGATCCCTTCCGAATAATAGGATTTGTCCAAGTCTGCAAAATATCCATTAGTGTCTGCAATCACCTCCTCGTTTGAATAAAATCTTTGTCCCGCCAGCCATTTCTTCAAATTGGGGAACAAATAGTAGTCCGAGGGAGCCAAGTTTGGAGAATAAGGGAGACGTAAAACGAGTTGGAATCCTATTTCCATTAATTTTGCGACCACAACTGCTGAGGTGTGTGCTGGTGCGTTGTCGTGATGGAAAAGGACTTTCTTGTGGGCCAATCGCGGGCGTTTTTCTTGCAGCTCGGTTTTCAAACGGTCCAATAACGATGAATAATATTCACCTGTAATAGTTTTACCCTTTTCCAGATAGTCGATGAGGATTATCCCTTGCGAATCCCAAAAGACAGTCGCCATAACCTTTCCGGCCAAAGGAACGGTCTTCGCCTTTTTTGGTGCAGATTTCCCCTTGGTAACCCATTGTTTAGATTGTTGTTTGGTCTTAGGAGTATAGTAATGTATCCATGTTTCATTCACAGTGACGAAGCGACGCTTAAAGTCCTCCGGATTCTTCTGGAACAGCTGCAAACCATCCTTGCAACACTTCACACGATTCCGTTTTTGGTCAAGCGTGAGCAATCGCGGCACCCATCTTGCGGATAGCTTTCTCATGTCCAAATGTTTATGCAAAATATTATGTACCCGTTCAGTCGAGATGCCCACAGCACTAGCAATCTCACGCACCTTAACTCTTCTGTCATCCATCACCATATCATGGATTTGATCAACGATTTCTAGAGTCGTAACCTCCACAGGCCGTCCAGAACGTTCAGCGTCACTTGTGCCCATATGGCCAGTCCGAAAATTTTGAAACCACTTATAAACTGTTCTAATCGAAGGTGCAGAGTCACCATAATGTTTATCAAGCTTCTCTTTAGTCTCCTGAGACGTTTTGCCTTTCATAAAGTAATGTTTAATCACCACACGAAATTCTTTTTCGTCCATTTCTTGAAAATCACTCGACTTCCTTGATTCACACGAATGCCGAACACAAAGAAATAGACCAATATGGCTGAAACTTGGTGTGCGTTCATTAAAGAGATGCTACTAACTAAACATGACCTCGATACGCGCCGGCGGTGCCATCTCTCGGACTTTGCACGGACTTTTCAAACCAGCCTCGTAGATGCAAATATCATTGAAACCATAGGAAGCGAGATATTTCCGAAAAACCTATGTTTGTGAGCTTTGACCTTAAATATCTTAAGACGCGGACACGAGATTTTATGAGACTTTTCAGACAAATTTTAGAATGCCAAAATAAAGGTTTATACAAGTTTACAGGTTATTATCTCTCATTCCGAGGTTAACCCTCTTTTTTTGGCTTAAGTAACTGTACAATTTAGAAAATGGGACTGAAATTTCGGGATGTTTCAGTTTTTTTCTTCCTTTATAGGCTAAACATTAACTAAATTCAAAATTTGAAATTTGTGCGTCTGCTAGAAGTACCTTAGAATTTTAATGATTGGTGAGTGTGTTACTGACAAAATTAAAGAACTTCGACTGGCGATAGTTCGTAAACTATAAGGTATAAGTAGTAGGTAATTTAGAAATGTAGCTAGTATAGTATGTCCTCTCGGTCACTGAAAATTCTGGCTTCTAACTTTATCCACAACGAAGTTACAGGGGGGTCTAAAGTGCTGTGAGTGGCTTCGAGAAAAGGATGGTACGGCTGTGCTTTCTGTTCGACTTGGCGGGGGCGCTACTGTGCCCCCAGATATATATATATATATATATATATATATATATATATATATATATATATATATATATATATATATATATATATATATATATATATATATTAGTAATATTCGTCCGTGAATGACACATTTTTGTTTGGTTCCGGTTAAACTGCCTATAAATTTAGCTAAAGTGTGATTATGTTTTTGAATTTCGGTACACATATAAATAACAAGTAACAAGTTAATATAATGAAAGAAAATACGTAATACGATTTATGGTATCGGCGTATAAGCAAATTATTGTTTAAAATGGTGTTTACTGAAAGACAGAGATCTGAATTGGTATATATTGTTAAAGAGGTAACGCAAAAATAATATGTGAGAAGAACTTCATGGATTCCTTGACGTCAGGTAGGTAGCAGATATCATTACACAAAAAATCGATGAACAGATCAGGACTTTGGAAACTATAATAAACTATTTAGAATGTCAAATAAAAAGTTTTCAAACAGAAAACGAGGAGTTATATTTTAAAATGGACGACCTTGAACAACACGCAAATCTAAATCATCTTCGCCTGTATGGACTCTCCGAGGACAACAAAGATTTAAAAACTAAAGTTTGTGAAATTATACAGTCTACACTTGGAATTTCTAAGATTGATATAGCCAATTGTTATTACTTCGGTAAGCAAGACAGCAAATCATTAAAGTTAAGGCCAGTTGTTCTGAAATTCACATCTGTTAAACAACACAATATGGTGTATTTGAATAGGAAAAAGCTGAAAAATAGTAAACTGGTAATAGTTGAAGAACTTACACTGCGGAGGTATCAGTTGCTGATGTTGGCGAAGGACAGGAAAGGAAGAGATAAGGTATGGACAATGGATGGAAGGATATTTGCAAGAATTAATGGAAAAAAGACAATTATTAGAATGGAAGATGACGTTTTGCAACAGGGAAGGGCATTTTAACCGGTAGTTTAGATATTAGTTACATCTATTTTTTTTTCTTGCTTTTAATTTAAATTAGTCTATATTTCTTTTTCTTTATTGCATTATTTTTTTTCTCTTGAAATTAATAAGTATTTTTGCTTTAAGATTATTACTGTTTATTTCATTATTATTCTTCTTCTTTCTTTGCAATATATTTTTGTAATTTTGGTACGGAAAAGAGAGAGAGATAGGGGACGATTGCATGTCGCATTTTTGAATGTACGTTCTCTATTGGCACATTTTTCTGAAGTTAAAAGTATATTATTGCAGGAAAAAATATGACATCTTAGGTATATCGCAAACATGGTTGATTGCAAACATGGTTGGGTGAAAATATTTCAAATGATCAAGTAAAAAGTCCAAACTACATCTTTATTAGAACTGATAGAGTAACAAGAGGTGGCGGAGTGGGCATGTATTTTAGGAATAATTTTAATTATGATGTTTTAAATTCTATTCAGAGAGACCATTTGGAACAGTTATGGGTTAAATTTAATTTCAACAATATTTGATATGCTGTAGGTTTATTGTATAGACCCCCTAAGGGACAATTTTGTGAATTTTTGAATAACTTTGAAGATTCTCTGTCATCCTTTTCAATGGAGTCCATAAGTATTTTTTGTGGCGGTGACTTTAATTTAAATAAATTTTTTAGATTGGTGTAAAAAAATTTTCAGGATTTTATTTTTTATGTAGAAACTTTTAATTTGCAACAAACTATAAACATACCAACTAGAGTTAGGAATAATATTTTGATAGATTTAATTTTGATATCTAAAGATGAAAAAGTATATACTGCCTCAACGCAAAATTTCCCTCAGGTTTCCAATCATGCGCTTGTGGATTGCTGCCTTAATATTAATTTAGTAGCAGAAAGTAAAAATCATTGTATAATAAGAAATTTAAAACGTATCGATCAGAACTTATTAAGAACTTTTTTAGAACATGCCCCATTTGGGGACATTGTGTATATTGTTGACATTAATGACAAAGTTTCATATTTGAACACTCTAATATTAAATATTTTTGATGTTCTGGCTCCTGTAGAATCCGTTGTAATAAAGGGACAAAAACCGATTTGGCTGACAGACACTGTGCAAACTATGATTAGACTGAAAGATAGAGCGTTTCATAAATACAATGGAGCAACAAATCAAGAACATTGGAACTATTATAAACACTTACGCAGTCAAAGTAACATCGCTATAAGAACTGAAAAAAGAAAATATTTAGAATTCTGCGCGAATAACGGTAACAACAGAATATTGTGGCAAAGACTGAGAAACTCAATCAACTATAAATCAGACACTGATCAACTTAGTAATATCTACAGCAAAATAATCAATGCTTATTAATCATTTATAATTAAAACATTAATAATTTTGTTTGCAGTCCAGGCCGATTCCGATAACCAAAACATATATATATATATATATATATATATATATATATATATATATATATATATATATATATATATATATATATATATGTCGTCGCCAACAGAGGCTAGGGGTGGCGTACGCCACATAGAAACGCATTTTTTTTCATTGGGGCTTCTCTGTTGTGACAAATGTTCATCGATTTTTAAATTGATTAATAACACAGGGCAACAAAAAAATATTTTTGTTTTGGTGCCTGGGATTTTAGAGCTGATTTTAATTATATTTGGGACGCTAAATCTATACATGCAATCCGTTTTTCTCTATCAGCTCTACTTTTTTAGATACATCAACTTATCTACCAATGTGGTTTTTATTCAGTATATTCATTTATGAGAGTTCTAAAATTATTATATATTCATTAATGTAGGTACAATGGTTTTATTGTCAGTCTGTAATTGAGTAAATTCCAGGTAAATCTATAAATAGTGGAACCATTGCCTATCAGGTACCTGAACTGACCCTTTTAATCACCTAACTCCGGTAAGTCTCGTCAGTTTGTGCGTTCTTACTAATAAGAGTAGATCGAATTCGGCGTGTTATTTTATGTTAAGAAAAGAGTGTTTTTGTGTTATTGAACAGAATTAAAATGAGTTCAGGTTCCAGTTCAAGAAGAAGTTGTGTAAATCAACCTGATGTGTTTTGCTATATATGCGGAGAATACATGTTTCAACAAAACAGACAAACTATTACTGACTTTGTAAAGCGAGCGTATCTTGGATACTTTGGAGTTAAGCTTGGTGATCAGGACAAAACGTGGGCCCCGCATCTCGTATGTAAAACTTGTACAGAGCATTTACGGCAGTGGACTACCGGGAAAAGAAAATGTCTAAAATTCGGCGTACCAATGGTTTGGAGAGAACCAAAAAACCACTTCAATGATTGTTATTTCTGTTTAGTAAATACTAATGGAATCAATCGAAATAACCGCAGGAAGTGGACTTATCCCAATTTAGACTCGGCAATACGCCCTATCCCGCACTCAGATGAAATACCGATTCCAACATTTCATCAGCTACCACATATCTCTGATGACGAATATTTTCCCTCTGATCGCTCTTCTGATGCTAATAAAAGTTCTGATGCTAATGAAACTAACAGTAACTATGAGGGGACGTCATCAGTTCCTCAACGCTTCAATCAAAATGAATTAAATGATCTCACCAGGGATCTCAATTTATCGAAAAAAGCTTCTGAAGTACTGGCTTCTAGGTTGAACGACAAAAATTTACTGGAACAAGGAACCAAAATTACCTTTTAACGTACAAGAGAAAAAGATCTGCTACCATTCTTTTCTCAAGAAGACAATCTTGTATTTTGTCACGAAATTAGGGGACTCATGAAAGAAATGGGACTTTCTGAATATATTCCAGATGATTGGCGCCTATTTATTGACAGTTCAAAGCGAAGTTTAAAATGTGCCCTTCTACATAATCGGAATAAATATGGTTCAATACCACTAGCTCACTCAACGAAACTGAAAGAAGAATATAATACCATAGCTTTGGTCTTGCAGAAGATAAAGTATTACGAACATCAATGGATGATTTGTGTAGACTTAAAAATGGTAAACTTTCTTCTTGCAAAGTGGTTACACGAAATATCCGTGTTTCTTGTGCCTCTGGGATAGTAGGGACAAAACACACCACTGGGTTAGAAAAGATTGGCCTCAGAGAGAAAACATGGACGTTGGGGAAAAGAATGTCATTAACGACGCTTTGGTTGAAAAAGAAAAAATCATACTTCCTCCGATACATATAAAGTTGGGCTTAATGAAGCAATTTGTAAAGGCTCTTGATAAGAATGGGTCTTGTTTTGCATATATAGGGGTAAAAATGCATCAGTTGAGCACAGAAAAACTCAAAGCAGGGATATTTGACGGCCCACAAATAAGACAATTAATTAAGGATCCTGCCTTCATAAATTCAATGAATCAAGTTGAACGAGAAGCTTGGACATCATTTGTTGCAGTTGTAGAAAATTTTCTAGGCAAACATAAAGCTCAAAACTATGTTGAAATGGTTAACAAGATGCTTAATAGTTTCAAATCCTTAGGGTGCAATATGAGTATTAAAATACACTATTTACACAGCCACTTAGACCGTTTTCCAGAAAATTTAGGAGACATGAGTGAAGAACAAGGTGAAAGATTTCACCAAGATATTAAAGTTATGGAGGACCGCTACCAAGGAAGATGGGACATGCACATGATGGCAGATTACTGCTGGAGTTTAAAAAGGGACTGTTTAAAAAAACATTCAAGAATGTCGCGGAAAAGAAGCTTTCCAAGTGTTGAGTGACTATTTCATTTCTTCAATGTTTTTTTTTTGTTTGTAAGTACGACATAATATTGTATTTTGTATAACTAAAATAAAAATTTCGTATATACTTTTGTTTACTACACTTACGTATTTGAGTTACAATAATGTAACTTATATTTCTCTAAAATTGTATATCTTAAAAATTTGAGCTCCTAGGTACAAATGAATACGTTATTTGAATTCAGGACATCAAATTGATATAGAATCAGCTCAAAAAACCTCGACACCAAAACAGCTGTTCCCCTGTGTAATTTTTTTGGAATTCCGTTGTAGGCAGAGTTTCTCTTTTTACATTGAGTGTACGTTCCACTATGAGTATGGGCTTCTTTTTTGTAAAAAAGTACCCCACCCACCACCAATTTTTCAGTTAGGTGTAAATTGTTAAAATATCACTTTAGGAAGGTTTTCTTTTTTGATTATCGATTTTTAGCTTACTGAATTGGGAAGGACCTAAGCTTCCAAAGTTCTAGGCATTTTTTTCATCAAATTGTTTTGTTTGCCGATTATTGGCGTTTCTCTCACGTCTGTAAGTTGCTCATATTTTTTCTTTAAAGAATCGCTATGTTTATGTGTATGTAAATATTAGTAACGAAGATAAAATGTGCCATTTTATAACGTAACACAATTTTTCTTGTTTACTTACTGGTTCCATATCACGCATATATGTTATAAGGTCACTGAGCCTGTCAGCAAAGCCAGGTGCGAAGGCTTCTGGATTTATGGCCATAAAAGATTGCCCTAAGTCAGCTATTGTAGTTGAATCGCCCCATTTCCTTATATTTGGACCATATTGTGCACCTATGATTAAATTTTTTAGTTAAAATTCAAAATAATAATACGGACCTGGAAAGATATTAACATACAATATGTTATATTAGATTTTAATACATAGTTGTTACAAAAAATTCTAAATTATTAAATTTCTGTAATTTCTCAACAAAATGACTGTTATGTCGTTATAAGGGCTTGAGAATTATCCATTAATTTGGTTATTTTGGAAATTGTTGTTTTATCACCTTCCGCAACGCAACATTCTCATTCTATTTTGTTTGCTTGATTATTATTTACAGTTAAAAATATAAAACAATTATGTTTCGTTAGACAACCCTACCGATGTAAATACAGCTATTAGAGCTGTCGCTAATTTGATGATTTCAAGCAAACTAACATTGTGTCCTTTGCTGTATGTCACATGTGGATGGATCGATGTTAGTTAAAGGAAAAAATACACGTAATTTGGGGATTCTATTTGACTCTAAGCTGAGTTTTAGTGCTCACATAAACAAAATAATAGCGGAAGCAACACAAATATTGAGATTTGTCTTGAGAGATTAGAAGTCGTTTGAGAATACAGTTGTACTTAAAACCTTAGTAAGAAGTAAATTGGAATATGGTTCCTTGATATGGTCACCAACTTATAATACATATATATTAGCATTGGAGCAAGAAAAATTATATTATTATTATTATAGCCTTCAGAAAAGCAGAGGATTTAATTCAATAACATTTCTGTTAAAAATCGTTAATGGTAGTGTCGATTGTCCTTCTTGATTGGAAGAACTGACGTTTATTATAGCCAAAGGTTCTTGTAGATCAAGAAACTATTTCTGTCTGCCGACAGCCACTACGAATATTATGTTGGGATCATCATTGTACAAAATATGTTCAGTTTATAACCGAATAGTACGTCAATGTGATCTTGAAATGCCCTTTAAACAGTTCGTTAGTGGCCTCGTGGATTTATTATAGTTTTACGAACTATTACTGTATTGTTTCGACCACCAGTACCATGTGCACATGTGTTTGTTGTGCTATTTTTAGCTATTTTGTCAAATGTAGGCTTATTACTTTATAAGGCCCTATTAATTAATTGTGTTAGACCTAGCTATAAATGCATCAATAAAAATAAATAAGCTTAGTAAGCCCAAGCTATGTAAGTAAGCCTTCTCATCCAGGTCCCCAAAAATAACCACAGTGCTTGTCTTTTGTCACAGAATATACTATGTTCCTTAAAAGTTTCATCTTATCAGAAATGAACATAGTAATCGCTACTCCATATATATAGATTTGTTGATTCCAAATTTTGGATACTTGAAAGACATGGAAACAATATTATTGTTTTGTTAGTAGAAAATATTATTGCAACTCATCATCATCATCGGCTTATACTGTCCACTGCTGGACGAAAGCCTTACTCAAGTTTTGCCACTTTTTTCTGATCTAGGCCGCTTGTATCCAATTTCCAGCCACTCTTTTCAAATCATCAGCCCACCGACTTGGTGGTATACCTCTACTTCGATAGGCTTCCGATCTTGGTCCTCACTTTATAATTCTCTTTGTTCATCGTCCATCCTTAAATCTAGCAACATGCCTAGCCCAGTTCCATTTAAGATGTAGAATGGATTTTACTGCGTCTTGTACCCCCGTTCTCGTCCTGAGAATGTGATATGGAATGTGATCTCTAAAAGTAACGCGTAATATTGACCTCTCCATCTTTCGTTGCATGACACATATTTTATTGATGTTTTTCTTCGTCATTGTGAGAGTATCAGCTTCGTACGTAAGAACAGGGAGTATGCATCTGTCAAATCCTTTTCTTTTTAAACACATAGGAAGGTTAGATTTGAATACATAGACCAGTTTGCCATATGCAACCCAGGAGAGACCTATTCTCCGCTGAATTTCATGTGTTTAATTATCTAGTCCTATGCTGATTTCATGTCGCAGGTATTTATATTAGTGCACTTGTTTGATCTCTACGTTATTCAGTTTTGTAGTGTCGCTTAATGCCAGAGTTGTCATAAACTGGGTATTGGATAGATTAATTTTAGACCAACCGTACCTGAAACTTCCTGAAGCATGTGCAGAGGTAGTTCGTGTTTGGGAGAGCATATCGCCCTGTCGCCTCCTCTTTCGATTCGAAATTTGCTGGTGGATTGACTAGTTTGTGTTTTAACATGAGCGGTGTCATTTTCATATATGTATTTAATTAATTTGCAATATCGATTATTTATCAATAAGACACTCAGCAAGCGCTTCCAAAAGTCTCTGCTGTTTACAGAATCAAATGCCTTTTTGAAGTCCACAAATACGAGGTTTATTATATTCTATACATTTTTCCATGAGAATTTTAACTGTAAGCAAATGGTCGTTTGTTCCATACCCCGAGCGGAAACCTGCCTGTTCTTTTAAAAGGAGAAACTCGAATTTATTTGCTAGACCTTTGGTAAGTATTTTCGTGAATAATTTGTATACATGACTCGGGGGGACATGAGTCGATAGTTTCTAAGGTCTGAAGTATCTCCTTTTTTATGTATGATGACGATAGTTGCATTATTCCACTGCGATGGAGTTATTCCTTCCAGGAGGCATTTACTGAGTAACATTTTAAGAGATTTGATAACGTGTTGTCCTACTTGTTTAATTGCCTCTACTGCCCTTCAAAGCTATGTGATTTCTTCTTCTGTGATGTCTGGGATATTCTCCGACCCCTGATTTTGGACTTTTGGTATGTTGATTTCTGTTCTTTTGTCTTGTAAGGCATATAATTGTTGATAAAATAATTCAAAGTTCTGTAAAATATCTCTTTTGTTTGTTATTACATTATCATGCATGTCCTTAATCTGACATATGTCTTTCCTTCCCATCGTGTTCTTTTTTTTCTAAATTTTTAAGCTTTTATTTTGTTCTACAACATTTTTATATTCATCTGCATTTTTTGTCTTTTCTAATTTCCGTTGATATCTCTCTATTTATAGTTTTGTATTCAACTGTAGTCTTATCTCTTTTGCTTGATTAGCTGTTTTATTATTTAATTCAATTTCTAATCTTTTTGTTGTTTTGGGCAAGTTTTGTCAGTGGAGTTTTCTATACTATTTATACATGTTTTCAAATATGTCATCAACTGCTGTATCTTCATTGTATTGTAACTGCAGATCGAAAATTCGTATAAAATTTTCTAAACAATGAAAATATATGTGACCCGTTATGGATATAAATTTGACGTGAAATTACGTCAACTGACCAGGGTATAACTACGTAAGGTACCATAGAACTTTATAATCTAGCTCTAAAACTTTAATTTATTCTTCACGTTATGTATGTAGATAAACTCTGGATGAAAAGCTTATAAGCTATTTTCTTTTTTTCGTTTGTTTCAGTTCTCTGAACGTTCCTTACAATACATTATAAAAAATTATAAACATGTTCATCTTATACCATCCTATAAAATTCTGAAAACTTTTTAGAACTCTCCTCATAAAAGATCAAAAATACTCTGAATGAACCAAAAATTTTAGTGCTTGTATAATTATTCCATCAAAGGCAATAAATATTAGATTACATACTCATAAATACTTTTAAATTATTTAAAATTTTAATTTCGATCTTGTGTAATAATAGGGTTGTTTCATCAAGATTAATAAATATGTGATTACGCGCTCATATATACTTCTAGGTTCCATAAGATTACTTAAAATTTTTATTTCGATCTTATGTAACAACAGAGTTTTCTAACTGTGCATGTGAAATGTTGTTTTGAAACTGAAAATTCGACAACTATTACCTAAATAAAATATGTCCTTTTATTATTTATTTTAACCTGAACCAACCTGACCTAAGAAGTAAAAATGACCGGCTTTACAAGCGATTCTATTGTGTATTTTATGAACAAAATTAAATTAAATAACTAATACCCGCTAAAATTCCACAAAAAATTTCAACTAGCATTCCTAATCCATATCCTTTGTATCCTGAATTGGCTTCGATTCCTCCAAGGGGCATTAATTTCGCAGACTTATACGCTATAGTGGGATCGGTTTCTACCGTACCATCGTCGTTTAAAGCCCATCCCACGGGAATCTGCTCCTTTTTTCTTCGTGCAAGTTCAATCTGATTAAATGAAAATTAAGGTTATAAAATAAAACAAGAAAAGTCGGAAAACAAGTACTTTGGTAGCTCCATAAATTTCTAAGCCAAATTACTTCAAAACAACAGAAATAAAAAACAAGATTTTGCTTTTTTCGAGTGTTACATTTATTTTATTTTAATAGACATAATTGAGGTTAGTGTGTCCATTAATTTTTCATTTCATTAGTCTTCTAAAAACATTTTGTTGTGAGTAAAAATAATTTAATATTTTTCGAAGCTCCAGAAACGTGTAACATTTATTATTCCTGAATTACGTTGCTGTAAAAATTTCGCAAATGAGACAGGCAGAAATTAATATTTTCTTAAACAAAAAAGTGATGTATCTCTAAAAATTTGAAACCCACCTATATATACGAGGCTGGTTTGAAAAGTCCGTGCAAAAATAAAAACTACTTATGTGTTTGGGGTAAACCTTTTTTATTTTTCGACATAGTCTCCTTTTAGGCTTATATACTTCGTCCAACGATCTTCTAGTTTGTTGATCCCTTCCGAATAATAGGATTTGTCCAAGTCTGCAAAATATCCATTAGTGTCTGCAATCACCTCCTCGTTTGAATAAAATCTTTGTCCCGCCAGCCATTTCTTCAAATTGGGGAACAAATAGTAGTCCGAGGGAGCCAAGTCTGGAGAATAGGGGGGATGTGAAACGAGTTGGAATCCTATTTCCCTTAATTTTGCGACCACAACTGCTGAGGTGTGTGCTGGTGCGTTGTCGTGATGGAAAAGGACTTTCTTGTGGGCCAATCGAGGGCGTTTTTCTTGCAGCTCGGTTTTCAAACGGTCCAATAACGATGAATAATATTCACCTGTAATAGTTTTACCCTTTTCCAGATAGTCGATGAGGATTATCCCTTGCGAATCCCAAAAGACAGTCGCCATAACCTTTCCGGCCGAAGGAACGGTCTTCGCCTTTTTTGGTGCAGATTCCCCCTTGGTAACCCATTATTTAGATTGTTGTTTGGTCTCAGGAGTATAGTAATGTATCCATGTTTCATCCACAGTGACGAAACGACGCTTAAAGTCCTCCGGATTCTTCTGGAACAGCTGCAAACCATCCTTGCAACACTTCACACGATTCCGTTTTTGGTCAAGCGTGAGCAATCGCGGCACCCATCTTGCGGATAGCTTTCTCATGTCCAAATGTTTATGCAAAATATTATGTACCTGTTCAGTCGAGATGCCCACAGCACTAGCAAACTCACGCATCTTAACTCTTCTGTCATCCATCACCATATCATGGATTTGATCAATGATTTCTGGAGTCGTAACCTCCACAGGCCGTCCAGAACGTTCAGCGTCACTTGTGCCCATATGGCCAGTCCGAAAATTTTGAAACCACTTATAAACTGTTCTAATCGAAGGTGCAGAGTCACCATAATGTTTATCAAGCTTCTCTTTAGTCTCCTGAGGCGTTTTGCCTTTCATAAAGTAATGTTTAATCACCACACGAAATTCTTTTTCGTCCATTTCTTGAAAATCACTCGACTTCCTTGATTCACACGAATGCCAAACACAAAGAAATAGACCAATATGGCTGAAACTTGGTGTGCGTTCATTGAAGAGATGCTACTAACTAAACATGACCTCGATACGCGCCGGTGGTGCCATCTCTCGGACTTTGCACGGACTTTTCAAACCAGCCTCGTATATGAGGATAAACTAAAATGTTTTAGTGAAATAATAAGATTAAATAACCAGTCAAGTGCAAGTTGAACTTGAGCAATTAGTATTCCGTACGTTAATTACTTTTGAAATAAAAGATTTTGTTACGGAGGTATAAAATGATCAGTGACTTCAAAAAACACACCCCAAAGGAGTTCTCAACAAAGTTTGTTTCCGATCTTTGTTGAAAATTGATGATCTTGAAGTTTATATATATATATATATATATATATATATATATATATATATATATATATATATATATATATATATATATATATATACGAGGCTGGTTTGAAAAGTCCGTGCAAAAATAAAAACTACTTATGTGTTTGGGGTAAACCTTTTTTATTTTTCGACATAGTCTCCTTTTAGGCTTATACACTTCGTCCAACGATGTTCTAGTTTGTTGATCCCTTCCGAATAATAGGATTTGTCCAAGTCTGCAAAATATCCATTAGTGTCTACAATCACCTCCTCGTTTGAATAAAATCTTTATCCCGCCAGCCATTTCTTCAAATTGGGGAACAAATAGTAGTCCGAGGGAGCCAAATCTGTAGAATAGGGGGGATGTGAAACGAGTTGGAATCCTATTTCCATTAATTTTGCAACCACAACTGCTGAGGTGTGTGCTTGTGCGTTCTCGTGATGGAAAAGGACTTTCTTGTGGGCCAATCGCGGGCGTTTTTCTTGCAGCTCGGTTTTCAAACGGTCCAATAACGATGAATAATATTCACCTGTAATAGTTTTACCCTTTTCCAGATAGTCGATGAGGATTATCCCTTGCGAATCCCAAAAGACAGTCGCCATAACCTTTCCGGCCGAAGGAACGGTCTTCGCCTTTTTTGGTGCAGATTCCCCCTTGGTAACCCATTGTTTAGATTGTTGTTTGGTCTCAGGAGTATAGTAATGTATCCATGTTTCATCCACAGTGACGAAACGACGCTTAAAGTCCTCCGGATTCTTCTGGAACAGCTGCAAACCATCCTTGCAACACTTCACACGATTCCGTTTTTGGTCAAGCGTGAGCAATCGCGGCACCCATCTTGCGGATAGCTTTCTTATGTCCAAATGTTTATGCAAAATATTATGTACCCGTTCAGTCGAGATGCCCACAGCACTAGCAATCTCACGCACCTTAACTCTTCTGTCATCCATCACCATATCATGGATTTGATCAATGATTTCTGGAGTCGTAACCTCCACAGGCCGTCCAGAAGGTTCAGCATCACTTGTGCCCATATGGCCAGTCCGAAAATTTTGAAACCACTTATAAATTGTCCTAATCGAAGGTGCAGAGTCACCATAATGTTTATCAAGCTTCTCTTTAGTCTCCTGAGGCGTTTTGCCTTTCATAAAGTAATGTTTAATCACCACAGGAAATTCTTTTTCGTCCATTTCTTGAAAATCACTCGACTTCCTTGATTCACACGAATGCCAAACACAAAGAAACAGACCAATATGGCTGAAACTTGGTGTGCGTTCATTCAAGAGATGCTACTAACTAAACATGACCTCGATACGCGCCGGTGGTGCCATCTCTCGGACTTTGCACGGACTTTTCAAACCAGCCGCGTATATATATATATATATATATATATATATATATATATATATATATTTAAATTATTAAAGGTAATGCACTCGTGATAGATAATTTTTATTCAATCTACACCCCATGCAGAATATTCCAGAATTTTTTCAAAATTTTTTGAAACAAAAGTGTACGCAAATATTACATTATATATATATATATATATATATATATATATATATATATATATATATATATATATATACAGTCGACACTGTTTATAGTGAAACTCTTTATAGTGCAATTTTTTCAAGACCTAGAATATTTATTATACATAGCAATATATACGGATTTTTTCTTTATATAGTGAAAAACTTTCTATAGTGAAATTTCGGTCAACATTTTGGTCTTTCACTATATAGAGTGTCGACTGTATATATATATATATATATATATATATATATATATATATATATATATATATATATATATATATATATATATATATATACATATACTATATATATATATATATATATATATATATAGTATATGTATATATATATATATATATATATATATATATATATATATATATACTACTCGTGTTTTTTCACTTGACACCACACTCGATGACCTAGTAAATTTTTTTTTCTCACTTCCGATTTCACCCCCCAAAACTAACTCGTTAAATCAAAATTTAAGTTTCAAAACTACACGGCTCTAATGAGTAGTACCAAATTTCAACTTTCTATGTCAAATAGTTTCGGAGAAAATCGGGTGTGACAGACGAACGGACGGACACCGAAGTGATCTTATACGTGTTCCGTACGGAACACTAAAAATAGGGCAGGTCTCAATTTTTGTTGTATTCTATGAGACCATAGTAAATAAATTACTAACTTAACTCTATTTAATACATAAGTTGATAATTAAACAAGCAAACAAACTTGAAAAGGTTGTTCTTTGACAAATTCCAAGTGAAACGGTTCGCATGTCTGATACAGAGTATTCAAAATTAAATAGAAAATTATTTTAAGTAGAAAAAAATATTTAAAAACGCATTATGGTTCAACTAAAATTTATTTCAAAATATTATTCAACTAAACGATATTTCTAGTAACATATATATTTTTTTATTTTCACCAGAGGCGTTCATAACCTAAGGAATTGAGAGAAATGTTTATTAAGACGGCTAAAATATACTATATTAACTATTATAATTTATATTTTGCTTAAAATATTTAGAAAATAATAAATAGATTTTGTTAGTAATTACTAAAAAATTATTCTTTAAAACATCGCAATTATTTGATTGGTAGGTAATTTTAAGAAAAAAAGTCAGGAAAGAACTTCTAATCAATTTTGACAAAAGAAAGAAAATTACCACTAAAATTTTAAAAAATAAGTGCCCTAGTTATTCCAAAGTATCTATGTTAGCACGGTGCTCACCACTGGGGATAATTCAAAAAGGAACTAAGATTTGTGCGTTGATATTTTTTATTATGTCTAAAACTATTTCTTTGCGTACATAATTAACAAGGTTTTTTCGTTTCGAAATGGGTATTAGCAAACGTGCTGCAGGAAAATCTCTAAAGCGCTACAGGAGCGACGCGTGTGCCGAAAAAGCAATTCACGTTGGTTCTGAAGCGCTGTAAATTGTACTCGGTGGGAAACACAGTCCTGGGCAAATCATTCCAAAAGGATGAGGTTCCCCATATAAAAGATTGCTTAAAAAGGGTTGTACGAGGGGTGAGAAGCTAAACTTCATACGGATGTGAAGTATAAGCTCGACGTGTATTCTTAGCATGCACGGCTTTGGGAGGAATTACACGCGCTATAGCCATCGAATACTTTCCATGAAAATACTTGCCGAATAGATCCACGCGCCAACCGTTCTTCGATGTTCCAAGGAGTCAAGGTTATCGATCAGTTTGTCTCCCACCACCTGAACAGCTATCTTCTGAATAGAATCTAACAAATGCAGCGTATGTTTCAGAACAGAGCCCGAAAGATGGGAGCAGTATTTCATCGTCGGTCGGAATTGAGCTTTGTACAAAATTAACAGTTGTTGTGCAGTGTAAAGCTTTCTAGTTCGAAATAGTATTCTCAACTTTTGAGACGCTCTCTTTGCTATGCTTGCAACTTGGTCATGAAAAAATATATTTGCTAGTAAATTTATGCCCAGTAAATTGAGCAACGATGCTAGAATGCTCCATCATAGCTATGTCGGGTTCGGCAACAGTAATTTTTTAGAATTAAAACTACCGCCTGGGTTTTTCTAGCGTTAAATTCTACTTGGTTACTGTCACTCCAAGATAGAATTTCTTCCAGGTCTTTATTCAGTTGAGCGACTTCCTGCTGTGTGCGGATATTTGCATGAGCAGCCAATGCTCGAGCATTTAAAGTAATGGGCATACTGTCATCTGCAAAGCTGTAGATAGGATTCTTGGTCTTTTCCAGCAGATCGTTAATGTAAATGAGAAAAAGATTAGGATACAGTATGGAGACTTGAAGCACACTGGCGTTGATAGTGACCACCGCGACTCGTAGAGAGCCAGATATTCTCCAAAGTGTTCAATTATATTATTCTAAACATGTGTTACATAAGTAACCGCCTGTAGATCTTTGCTTACGAAAGCCGTATTGATGTCGCTAATAAAATTAGTTTATTAAATAAGGCCGATCCTGGTAAAATTCTACATCTCTTTAAATTTAAAAATCAGTAATTAAAAAAATAATACATTTAGAAAAAAAAACAACCTATAACAGAGTTATGTACGTCCCATATAATAAAATAAAACATCGAAATTTATTTTGGCTCAAAAACATTTTGATTTATCTCGGTATGAGGCGTGAAGGTCATAGATTTCTTCAAGGCACGTCATTTTTTCGGAAACTTACAACAGTCTATTCGAGCGCATAAAGCATGCCTCTAAACGTGGTTATAAAAATCGTAAGCGGAATAGAGTAGGGCGTTGAGAACAAATTAGTTGATCAGTTGTTATTTGTAAAGAAGTTAGGTAGCTGGATTGGATTATTTTCGTTTTTTGTTTCATATGAGTGTAATCACCCGTATCTCTTTACAGTTGAGTTAGATGGAATGATTATCGATGTTTAAAATAAGTGCAGTGCTGAGTAAATGCTAACTTTACTAAGAACTTTATTCTTTACGACTCATTTTAGATATTAGAGCATAAAATATATTGTAATATTTTTCTAATTTATTATTTTCTTAAACCGATATAGGGAGTTTTTTTAGATGATATAGTGTAAAGATAAAATTATTCTAAAGTATTGTATTTCGTAACGCGTATGCACCACCCATACGTCTCCGGTCTTCAGAGTGAAATGCCAATGAAAGAAATAACTAAGACTCGAGCATACTAATTGCTTCTTCATCATGTTATATGACGTAGCCAGGTTCACGGGGGGAGCTTTTCTTTAAGGAAAATAACTGGTCAAGTGCAAGTTGAACTTGCGCAATTAGTGTTCCGTAAATTGATTGCTTTTAAAATAAAAATTTTCGCCATCCCAAATGAGTTTTTCAACAAAGTTTTATCCCGATCTTCACTGAAAACTGATGACCTTGATTTATTTTTTCTTATATACCAGATAAATCATTAAGGTAATGCACTCGTGATAATTTTCGCTCAATCTACACCCTATAGAGAATATTCCAGAATTTTTTCAAAATTCGAGCTAAGGGGGGGACAGTGAGTTTTCATTTTTTTTTTAAATAAAACAAAGAGAAGTGTGCGCAAGTACATTATATATAGTTTTGACCCCCCACTCGATGACCTGGTAAAAAAAAAATATCATTTCTAATTTTACTCCCAAAACTAACTTTTTAACTTTTAAAACTACATGACTCTGATGAGGCCATCAATTCCTATATTAGTGGCAAATTTCAACTTTCTATGTCAAATAGTTTCGGAGAAAATCGGGTGTGGCAGTGGCAGACAGACAGATGAACCGACGGACACCGAAGTAATCTTATAACTCTTCCGTATGGAACACTAAAAAAAGGGGAGAACACCAGAGTTGAAGCTATTTATATAGCGTAAATCGATAAACACGAGGGCGTGGAACCCCTCAATGAAAAGAACAGACCCTCTTGCACTAGAATTTAAAAGCTTATACCCCTCACAAAACAATAAATTAAAAATCAATAAATGTGATGGGGGAGATTTTTCATTCGATTTAAAATTTTTTGACCGTTGACCGGGAAGGTCACAACAATAAAAAAAAGTTCCATTTCTAAGAATCATATTTTTTCCATTTATAGGGGCGGGATGGCATATGCCACTTTTACTCCCCCTTGGCTAAGCCATAGATCAAAACTGTTAAGACATTTATTTTTGCTGCCAAAAATTTGAATATGTATGAATTAAATAAGCTTAATGAGAGACCCTAAGACGTGAAAACATACTATTAGATTTTTTTAGGAATATAGCACGCGTGCGGCAGGGAAATCACTAAAGCGCTACAGAAGCGGCGAGTGTACGGAAAAAGCGATTCACGTTGAATCGCTGTAAATTATACTCGGTGGGAATCACATTTCTGGGCAAATTATTCCAAAGGGACGAGGTTCTCCATATAAAAGAGTGCTTGAAAAGAGTTGTACGAGGAGTGACAAGCTGAACTTCATACAGATGTAAAGTGTCAGCGTGACATGTATTTCTATCATGTATCGCTTTGGGAGGAATTAAGCGAGCTTCATCCATCGAACATTTTCCATGAAAATACTTGCAGAATAGAATCAAGCCACCACTGTTCTTCGATGCTCCAAGGAATCAAGGTTGCTGGTCAGTTTTGGGCCTCCAATCAGGCGGATAACTCTCTTTTGAATAGAATCCAACAAATGTAGTGTATGTTTGGAAGCAGAGCCCCAAACATGAGAGCAGTAGTCCATCGTTGGTCAAATTTGAGCTTTGTACAGTTGTTCTGGAGTCTCAAACTTTCTACTTCAAAATATTATTCAGAACTTTTGAGAAGCTCTTTTTACTATGCTTGCAACATGTTCGTGCCAAGACATTTTTGCTCCAAAATTAACGCCTAGCAGATTGAATCACGATGCTAGAGGAGTGGAGTGCCCCGAGATAACTATGTCGGGTTCAGCAACGTTAACTTTTTTAGAAAAGACTGCCGCTTGGGTTTTTGCAGCGTTAAATTTTACTTAGTTACTGTCACCCCAAGATAGAATTTCCTTCAGGTCTGCGGATATTGGCATGAGTAGCCGATGCTCGAGCGTTTAAAGCGATTGAAGAAATAATTGTACTGTCATTGGCAAAGCTGTATATTAGATTCCTGGTCTTTTCCAGCAGATCTTTGATGTAGATGAGAAAGATAGTAGGAGACAGCATGGAGCCTTGTAGCACACCGGCCTTGACAGTGTAGGTGTGGACTGCTCATAAAGAATCCTTTCTGAAGAAACACGAGAGCCATAAAGAGAACAGATGCTCAGGATAAAAGCGCACAAATGGTAGGATAACATCCATTATTATTAATTTTCAGCTGAGTAGCTTTTGTTATAATTTTAGAGAATGACTCATATATTGCTCTACCTTTATTTGTCGTAGGTGTTTTCGAATTTGACAGATTTTTCTTTTTATATGGAGAGAGTTATCGCTTCTTTATATGAAAAATAATTACCCCAGAAGAAATCTTTTAACGTAAAATATTGATCGTAAATAATCACCAAACATTTAATCAAACTAATTTCCCAAAACTCTTCATTACCTTTCCAACGGCAACAGCTGTCGTAGCCATATCTAACAGAAAACTATCCCCTTGAAGTCCTGGTGCACCCAATGCCAATGGATTTGTACCGAGGGCAGCCTATAAAAAAATCTTTAATTACTCCTGTTCATAAAAAGAAAATTTTACTTACAGTTTATGTTCGTTAATCTTTATTTTCACTTAAGTAATTACCTAAAAATTGTGTTCGTTTTCCAGACAATAAACAAGTCACTAGATAAAATTAGTTTTAAATGTTTATTATTTCATTATTGGTTTTCATTTATAATCGATAGATTTATTTTCGATGCAAAGAAGTAGTAACATAACATTTGCTATGGAAATATAAAGGTCGGTACTTTTTCAAAATAGTCGTTTTGTACCAACAAGAATAAAGAATATAAACAGTCCTAGTTGTTGCTATTCTTATCTTAAAGGACATGTCTAAAACCATATAGCATATAAATAATAACGTAAATATTATGTATTTAGAAGAATCGGTAAATTTTTTAACTATGTTAAAAAGTTTTAGTTCAGAGTCACTCATTTAAATATATCAAAACATTTTCCCACTTTGTATATCTCCCTGAAGCCGGTAGAGTAACTAAGAAAGTTAATTTTGGGAACCACTATATTAAAAACTGAAGCTTAGAGAGCTGCAAATTTCTTGCTTTATTTTTAATTATTTGGTACTCCTATTATTCTATCTTCAGCATTAATAGTTTTAAATTAAATAAATACTACAATATTTACCTATTTCAATATCTACAGTCTAAGGTGGTAAAGTTATAATGTACCTGCCATTTTTATATAAAGACATATATATATATATATATATATATATATATATATATATATATATATATATATATATATATATATATATTATATATATATATATATATAGACATATATACATACATATGATTCTGTGGTTTTTTTTTTTTATTTCTTAGGATTTTGGTTGTACTTATTAAAACAACTTATTTTATTTTATTTAGTTTCTACTGACGTTTCGCCCATTTTTTGCGGGCATTCTCAAAGTATCTAAAAATTTTTTAAAAAGTTTCAGGACACATTTTACAAGTGGATAGAAACTGTATTTCTCACATTACGGTCGAACGAGTCTTTCATGTAGGAATTATTTCTACCCGTAATGTGAGAAATACAGTTTCTATCCACTTGTAAAATGTGTCCTGAAACTTTTTAAAAAATTTTTAGATACTTTGAGAATGCCCACAAAAAAATGGGCGAAACGTCAGTAAAGACTAAATAAAATAAAATAAGTTGTTTTAATAAGTAGAACCAAAATGCTAAGAAATAAAAAAAAAACACAGAATCACATGTATATACGAGTATATATATATATATATATATATATATATATATATATATATATATAAATATATATATATATATATATATATATATATATATATATATATATATATATATATATATATATATATAGAGAGAGAGAGAGAGAGAGAAGATTCTAGAAAAAAAGAAATTTTATAGAATATATATATATATATATATATATATATATATATATATATATATATATATATACATATATACATGAACAACTACTTTGGTAAATGTAATTATACGAGGCTGGTTTGAAAAGTCCGTGCAAAGTCCGAGAGATGGCACCACCGGCGCGTATCGAAGTCATGTTTAGTTAGTAGAATCTCTTGATTGAACGCACACCAAGTTTCAGCCATATTGGTCTATTTCTTTGTGTTTGGCATTCGTGTCAATCAAGGAAGTCGAGTGATTTTCAAGAAATGGACGAAAAGGAATTTCGTGTGGTGATTAAACATTACTTTATGAAAGGCAAAACGCCTCAGGAGACTAAAGAGAAGCTTGATAAACATTATGGTGACTCTGCACCTTCGATTAGAGCAGTTTATAAGTGGTTTCAAAATTTTCGGACTGGCCATATGGGCACAAGTGACGCTGAACGTTCTGGACGACCTGTGGAGGTTTCGACTCCAGAAATCATTGATCAAATCCATGATATGGTGATGGATGACAGAAGAGTTAAGGTGCGTGAGATTGCTAGTGCTGTGGGCATCTCGACTGAACGGGTACATAATATTTTGCATAAACATTTGGACATGAGAAAGCTATCCGCAAGATGGGTGCCGCGATTGCTCACGCTTGACCAAAAACGGAATCGTGTGAAGTGTTGCAAGGATGGTTTGCAGCTGTTCCAGAAGAATCCGGAGGACTTTAAGCGTCGTTTCGTCACTGTGGATGAAACATGGATACATTACTATACTCCTGAGACCAAACAACAATCTAAATAATGGGTTACCAAGGGGGAATCTGCACCAAAAAAGGCGAAGACCGTTCCTTCGGCCGGAAAGGTTATGGCGACTGTCTTTTGGGATTCGCAAGGGATAATCCTCATCGACTATCTGGAAAAGGGGTTTTAAAACTATTACAGGTGAATATTATTCATCGTTATTGGACCGTTTGAAAACCGAACTGCAAGAAAAACGCCCGCGATTGGCCCACAAGAAAGTCCTTTTCCATCACGACAACGCACCAGCACACACCTCAGCAGTTGTGGTCGCAAAATTAATGGAAATAGGATTCCAACTCGTTTCACATCCCCCCTATTCTCCAGACTTGGCTCCCTCGGACTACTATTTGTTCCCCAATTTGAAGAAATGGCTGGCGGGACAAAGATTTTATTCAAACGAGGAGGTGATTGCAGACACTAATGAATATTTTGCAGACTTGGACAAATCCTATTATTCGGAAGGGATCAACAAACTAGAACATCGTTGGACGAAGTGTATAAGCCTAAAAGGAGACTATGTCGAAAAATAAAAAAGGTTTACCCCAAACACATAAGTAATTTTTATTTTTGCACGGACTTTTCAAACCAGCCTCGTAATGTTCGTTTTCAAGTCACCAATCTCTGTTAGACTTTAAGCGCTATACCCAACTAATAGTTCCGATAATAATAATTTTTTTAAATTCAAAAATAATATATTGATAAAGAGAAATTCACGTCGCCAATTCCTATTATTTCTAAATGGCATATTTACTATTGTTATTCATATAACTATTATTGAAAGGTAACAAATTTTTATTTATTTAGTTTAAGATCTTTCATAGGCTAACAAGAAATAAAATCCACAATAAGCCTAAATACATTTTACACAATCACACAAGGGTAAGAGGTCTCAAGAGTCTAAAATAGGGATACAACACTCCTAAATCGACAAAGCCGCAAATGCATTATAGTCCAGAATATTACACACTCTGACCGAACTTGGTGGTCCACTTAAATCTCATGAGAGCCTTTACCTATCCGAATTCGAAATATACTCGATACTATTGAAATCCTCTTTTAATTAAGTTAAAAGGCAAGATGTTCTGATAAAATATTATAGATAGTAATGAACACGTTTCTTCTACTATCCAAAGATAGTTTCCTTTTTAAACAGATGTTAAAGTAATAATTACTCAAATTGACTGTTTTACACCAATTTTGAATCAGAATCAAATAATTTCTTTAGACAAAGAAGGATACAACATCAACTGGTCAAAATTTCTCAGTAAGTGTACTTTTTTAAAGTCGAAATAATTTATTTTATTAAATCATTTACTGAAGAAGATCGAAAAGGTTTTTCTTTAAAAATGAAACATAATCTTTTAGCACTTGATTTCTAAAATAGAGCAAATGTGCGGAACAGATAAAAAATGTACCGTTTAAATGTGGTTACTTTTTTTTAGTATTTACAAATTTAGATATCATGTGTGGATTCGAGTACTAGACAGATACGTAATTATTTTACACTTTGTTCTCTCATTTTGGTATAAAAAGTATTATTTTTCTAGTTTATGCCTGCATTTTAATTAACGATTATGTCATTGCTCCAAATGATGTGAGAACGAAATGAAAAAATCGAATTTTTCAATCAAGGAATTGACTGTTCGAATAGCGAATAAAGCACGCTGCATTTTACCGCGGAAAATAATATATAAGTTGTTCGCACCGTACATTATTTAATTATAATTATAATTAATACAATATCAAATAATAATAATGCATTATTCCCTCTGCTTAGGAAAATGAGGTTTCCCTAAACTGGCTCTTTTTCACTTTTCTGTTCTATTAGAATGGTAAAGTGGACGGAAGAAAAACTGAAATGTGGAAAAAAAATTACAAATGAAAAAAAATTGCCTGTTCCTTGAATACACCTTTTACGCTAAGAAGGTGAAGCTTATGCTTGCATAATCAAATTGTTGTCGGACAAGTGTTCCAAGAATTTCGGATTCTCTCAAGAAGATGGTTGGTAGTGGTTACGGCCATGAATAGTGAGGTGTTACAACCGTGATGGAGAGCACACTGAAATATCTTGATGTGTTAGTATCGAACATCAAAATAATGAGGTTAACATTTAAATTAAGAACCACTTAGACATAAGGCACTTAAGATAGGAAGTATATAAATAGCAAGACAAGCTGAATTCAGAAGATACAGAAAAGTTCAACATGGAGTTTTCTACGAGAGCATGGAGTCACTGAAGCTCACTAAAAAATGAAAGATTACTTGCTTGTGAACACCTTACTATAGCTTTGTCAATTTACAGATTTGGCCGGGTAAGCAACAAAGATCACTTATGCGTTTGTTTGCGTGCTTAGTTCAACTGCATCATTATACATCCATAGTCGTACTGAGCATATCCCATATATTGTTTCAGAATAAATTGCATTTGAATGATTCTTAGTACCTTTTTGACTCTAAAATTTCATTTTTAGTAACAAAAATAACAATGTACGTATAAAGAAATATCCTGTATCGGGAAGGATAGGATAGGACCAACATTCCAAAAATGTATATATTTATTTGGTATTCTTATACATAATTAAAGGATATTAGAAGGTACAGAAAAAAATTCAATTTAGTACTAAACAGTTTCGTGCTAGATTCCGAACAAGCTGCGATGAAATAACTCTAGGTATGTAAGGGTATTGATAATACAATCTCTTTGAGCTCTGTTTAACAGATGCCCTATAGAAAGTGAAATACGTACACCTTGGGCAAACGCCTTGATTGTGCTTATTTTTAAAAAGGGGAACATTAAATTGGAGAATTACAGACCCACCGGCATGTTATCGGTACTATGCGAAATCCTGACTAGAATCATAACTTATAAATTAACGAACAAATTAGAAAATTATCAACCACGGGAACAAGCGGAATTTAGACGGGGATACCACACTTTGGATCATCTTCAAACAATTAGATTATTAGTGGAAAAAAACAAATAAATATAAGGTTACCTTGTGGATAGCAATCGTTGACTACGAGAAAGTATTTGATTCGGTGGAGATATGGGCAGTCCTTAACGCCTTAAGTAATAGCAGACTCGACGAAAGATACACAACTCTTCTTGAACACATATGTAAAAATGCCATCTTACCAATATTGCTTGAAGAAAAAAGAAATAAAATCAAAATTAAGCCGACTCAATATCCCCAAAGCTGTTCACTTTGACTGTAGAAGATATGTTTAAACCGCTAAAGTGAGAAAATCAAGGAATACTAATGGACGGCAAACGGTTAAATCACCTAAGGTTCCCAGATGATGACACTCTGATCGCCAACACAAAAGAAGAATTACAAAAAAATGCTGATGGAATTAAATAATAAAAAAATAGGTCTGAAAATAAACTTCACCAAAACCAAATATTTGAACAACCAAAGTGAAGATATCAGCCAGGAACTATTAATAGAAGGTGAAAGAACAGGAAAGGTACACACATTCATTTATTTAGGACAAAAAATCGAAATATCAAAAAAAAAAATTAAAGGCTAACTTGAACAGAGAAGTATTGTTAGCTTGGTCTGCGTTCGGAAAATTACAATTGATATTTAAATTAGACATCCCAAATACAATAAAAGCTAGAGGGTTTGATCAACATATACTGCCGGTATTAACTCGCACTGAAACGTGGGCTTTAAATAAAAATATAATAAATAAACTTGAACAGAGAAGTCTCGTTAGCTTGGTCTGCGTTCGGAAAATTACAATTGATATTTAAATTAGACATCCCAAATACAATAAAAGCTAGAGGGTTTGATCAACATATACTGCCGGTATTAACTCGTACTGAAACGTGGGCTTTAAATAAAAATATAATAAATAAACTCCAGGTAATCCAAAGAGCAATGGAGAGGAGAATGCTAAATATTAGACTCCAAGATGATATTCCTTACATCGAGATACGAAGAAGATCAAAAGTGACAGGTGTAATCCAACGAATATCTACCTATATTAAAAGATGGACACGCCGTATGGTTGAATGGAGACCTAGAGAACATAAAAGATGCAGAGGTAAACCACAGAGAAGATGGACAGATGACATAAAAAGATTAGCGGGACACGATTGGATCCAAAAAGCAAACAATAGAGCTAGTAGTTTTGAATTTTGAGTGGCATATTAAGAAAATGTACTGCTTTGAGTTAAATATCGAACCAAATCTGAAAATGGATTTCAAAAAATTTCAGAAAAACTAAAGTAAAAATGTAATTTCTTTATATAACCAAAAGTTTTCTCTGATAATCTTATTCTACAAAAAAAAACCTACAACTTTTGTAAGAAATTTACCACAGCTTATTTGCTATATTTTGGATATTCGACAATTTTTTACTCGAAAACTAAAACTTTTAGAGAAATTATGTAAGAAACAAAAAAAACTTTTGCAATTTGCCGGTAAATATAGGTCAAAATAACCAATTGTTAAAAAGTACTTCAATAAGGTTGAAAAAATTCATGGTGAGTCTACGAATAAAGTGTTTTTTGTCTCTTACATAATTTCTCCGAAAATTTTAGTTTTCCAATAAAAAAATTGCTGAATATCCAAAATATAGCAAATAAGCTGTGATAAATAACTCTGAAAATGGAGGACATTAAAAAACTTTTTCTTCAAAAGTTGTAGGTTTTTTGGGGCAAAATAAGATTTTATCAGAGAAAACTTTTGGTTACATTGGGAAATTACATTTCTACTTTAGTTTTTCTGACATTTTTTAAAATCTCTTTTCAGATTTGGGTCGGTATTAAGCCCAAATCAGCACAATTTCTTAATATGCCTCTCTGAATTCAAAACTTCATATTAGCTCTAAACTCGACCAGATTATGTTCTCATAAATTGCGTCAATTTATGGACTAATGGGGGGAGGGGTCCGGTTAACGAAGAATGACCCTTATATATATATATGTATATATATATATGTATGTATATATATATATATATATATATATATATATATATATATATATACGAGGCTGGTTTGAAAAGTCCGTGCAAAGTCCGAGAGATGGTATCGAGGTCATGTTTAGTTAGTAGCATCTCTTGAATGAACGCACACCAAGTTTTAGCCATATTGGTCTATTTCTTTGTGTTTGGCATTCGTGTGAATCAAGGAAGTCGAGTGATTTTCAAGAAATGGACGAAAAAGAATTTCGTGTGGTGATTAAACATTACTTTATGAACGGCAAAACGCCTCAGGAGACCAAAGAGAAGCTTGATAAACATTATGGTGACTCTGCACCTTCGATTAGAACAGTTTATAAGTGGTTTCAAAATTTTCGGACTGGCCATATGGGCACAAGTGACGCTGAACGTTCTGGACGGCCTGTGGAGGTTACGACTCCAGAAATCATTGATCAAATCCATGATATGGCAATGGATGACAGAAGAGTTAAAGTGCGTGAGATTGCTAGTGCTGTGGGCATCTCGACTGAACGGGTACATAATATTTTGCATAAACATTTGGACATGAGAAAGCTATCCGCAAGATGGGTGCCGCGATTGCTCACGCTTGACCAAAAACGGAATCGTGTGAAGTGTTGCAAGGATGGTTTGCAGCTGTTCCAGAAGAATCCGGAGAACTTTAAGCGTCGTTTCGTCACTATGGATGAAACATGGATACATTACTATACTCCTGAGACCAAACAACAATCTAAACAATGGGTTACCAAGGGGGAATCTGCACCAAAAAAGGCGAAGACCGTTCCTTCGGCCGGAAAGGTTATGGCGACTGTCTTTGGGATTCGCAAGGGATAATCTTCATCGACTATCTGGAAAAGGGTTTTAAAACTATTACAGGTGAATATTATTCATCGTTATTGGACCGTTTGAAAACCGAGCTGCAAGAAAAACGCCCGCGATTGGCCCACAAGAAAGTCCTTTTCTATCACGACAACGCACGAGCACACACCTCAGCAGTTGTGGTCGCAAAATTAATGGAAATAGGATTCCAACTCGTTTCACATCCCCCCTATTCTTCAGACTTGGCTCCCTCGGACTACTATTTGTTCCCCAATTTGAAGAAATGGCTGGCGGGACAAAGATTTTATTCAAACGAGGAGATGATTGCAGACACTAATGGATATTTTGCAGACTTAGACAAATCCTATTATTCGGAAGGGATCAACAAACTAGAACATCGTTGGATGAAGTGTATACAGTCCCTGGCCAAATTATTAGACGCACTGTATTTTTTTTAGTAATTTTATGTTTCTTAAGAGTTTTTATGCAATAATGGTATATTTAAACTACAATATTATTGATTTTTATTTAAAAGAATTGTTGTAGACTACATATTTGTATTTATTTTTTTAACATATGGCAATACTGTGTTGACAAAGTGATACATGAACGTAAACAACTACAAACCTGTATCAGTCGCGATCGGAATCGAGTCAGGTACGGACGTGTTTCTGTGGCTTTATGGACTGTGATTGTTTGTTTAACAGTTTTATACTACTCAGTTATTAGTTTATTTTGTATGCAGTGTTTTAAAAAAGTAATTGGACTATTTTCATTATGGGTAGAAAAGGCGATCTTTCACCACGTAAAAAAGCTGAAGTGAAGGCCCTTGTGATTGCGAAAACATTTACAAACCGAGAAATATCACGAAGATTGGAGGTTTCTGAAGCTAGTGTACGCCGCATAAAAAAGAAAATTGAGTCAGGGAAGGAATTAAGCCCGAAAAGAAAGAAAAGATGCGGTAGAAAACCAATTTTCACTCCACGGTCAGAGAGATGTTTGAAGAAAATTTGTGTAGAAAACAGATTTGCTACCACAAAGGTAATAAAATCACAACTCCAGGATGCTAGCGTAAATGCTTCTGAGCGCACTGTTCGAAGAAAATTGAAAGAATTAGATTTTAAGGCCTGTCGCCCCGCCAGGAAGCCCAAGTTAACAGCTGCAATGAAAGCAAAGCGCCTGAAATGGGCCAAACAATGGCAAGACAAAGATGTGGACTTCTGGAGATCGGTAAGATACAGCAATTTAATCAATAATTGATACATTATTATCATTTTCAGTTAAATAAAGCAAATAAACATGAAAGTTTATATATTTTTCCTATTTTTGACAGGTCTGCTTCAGTGACGAAAGCACATTCGAAATTTTGCAGAATAAAGCTCAGTATGTGCGTCGTCGTCATGGAGAAAAGTTTCATCCTGATTGTGTCGTCCCGACGGTTAAACATCCCACCAAAGTGATGATTTGGTCAGTCATCAGCGGCAAGGGCACTGGACGTCTGTACGTCGTCAAAGGAATAATGAGGCAAGATCAGTACAAAGAAGTATTACAAAATCGGTTGATTCCGCAGCTCAGAGAATGGTTTCCAAATGGGGAACCATTCACTTTCATGCAAGATGGAGCTCCCTGCCACACTGCTCGGTCTGTTAAAGCTTTTTTGGCAGAAAAAAATATCCCTCTGTTGGATTGGCCGGGTAGTAGCCCCATTGAAAATGTGTGGGAGCTGATGAAAAGAGAAGTGGCTAAAGATGTGATTACCAACAAAACCCAGCTCCTAGAAAAGATTATTCATGTGTGGAATCATCATCCTCAAATGCAGGAGACAGTACAATCTTGCATTGATAGCATGCCGCGCAGAATTAAAGCTTTGATAGCGACTAAAGGTGGCTCAACTAAATATTGACTTTTACTAACATTAATTTCACTTTTCTTTAAAAGTTAATAAACTTATGCTTTTCTAAATTAATGCTGTTTTATTTATGTCAAATAAATCGGTAATTGATTGGATAATATAAAAATAAAAAACAAATCAATTTAAAATAATAAAACGGTACAATATCACTCGGTAATTAATATTTTACATGAAATCTTGCAGTGCGTCTAATAATTTGGCCAGGGACTGTAAGCCTAAAAGGAGACTATGTCGAAAAAATAAAAAAGGTTTACCCCAAACACATAAGTAGTTTTTATTTTTGCACGGACTTTTCAAACCAGCCTCGTATATATATATATATATATATATATATATATATATATATATATATATATATATATATATATATATTGAGCATTTTAAATGATGTTGCGTTAGACACTGCAAAATATATTTTACCAGCTAATTTTCAATCTTTGTTTGATCCATAATAAAGCTGATATAACTTGCTTTACCATTTGTGATTCAGTAAAAAGAAACATATTTATAAACCTTCGCACTTCTTTTCCTGATAATAAACATTTTATCAGGAAACACTATTAGTTTCAAAAAAGCAATAAAAGCTATCCAAATCCTAATTATTTGATGCCTGATTTCAGTCTATGTCTACGAGAAAAAAAATTGGATTTGTGACCCTCAGGGTCTATAGCCCCACCCAACCCTTGTTAATGTTACATATGATGGACAGATAAAAAAATACCTGTTTTGCTCTTGTTGGTGTCATAAATGGTGACGTATTGGTAAAAGATAATCCTAATAATCCTTCATTTATTGCTTGCAATGCATAAAATCCTGCTATACCAAAATGATTTGAACCTAAAAACAATAATTTCAACTTAAGTGCTGACTTTCGTATGTATTTTCATATGCATTTAAAAAAATACAGAGGTAACACAAAGGCTGAGTATATTGCACAAATTCGATTAACAAATATGGCAGGAGGTATTCAAGACTAATTATATTTTTGGATTTGTTAAATAATATATCTGTCATTTTATATCAATTAAATTGAATGTTGACTGTATGTTTATTAAACTGAATGTTGACTGTGTACAAGTAACCAAGAGAGGTTTCGTAATCACGTTATTTTAAATTAAAATTATATTGTCAGGTTAAAAACATAAAGTTACTCTCAAATATATATTCGTATCAAAACCAAAAAAAAAAGTCAACGAGAGTTACTCGCAAGTAAATTATTATTTGCCGACGTTTTTATGAAAGGAACTAATTAATATACCTACTTAAAACTTAATAAGGAACTAAATTTCTGCAACTTTGTGGAAATATAATAATGTAAATAAAAAATTTTATAACGTGCAATATGGTAAGCAATTGTCAAATTCCAATATTTATTTTGTTGTCAGTGTCAGTTGTTTTGATATCAGCTATCGATAAAGAGACTATGAATTCAATAAAAATGAGGCACTAAAATAAACCTATACTCGGATCACTACATTTCGATAGCTATACTGAATCGCAGAAACTCCCAGTAAGAAGCAAATAAAGACGTTTATTAGATCTTACGTAGAGGGCCTACGTTTCGACAGCAATAAATCGTAATAATGACATGCTAATAGAATATTATTTACCGATTCTATTCTTTATTCCACGGTTTTCCTAACCAGGGATTCTTATGTTTTAAGCAAACAATGAAGTATTGTATAGACCATATAACGAACATACAAAAGTACATTGGCACTTTATTACAATACCTCAAAATTATACTAACGTGAGGATAAACGGTAGGCTCACCTATGTTGGGAATGTGGAATCTTTGGCACAATGACACTACTCAGTATATATCACCACTACACCAAACACTTTATTTTTGCACTCGTCAATCATCGCTTCTGATGAAGCTAACATAATTAGCGAAACGCGCATCGTGTGCGTGTAGTGGTGATATATACTGAATAGGTAGGCTTACGTTTGCCAAGAAATGCTATCCAGCAGCACTGACAACAATGAAACTAAATGATAGAATTTGACCGTAATCATTTGACCAACGTTATAAAGTTTAACTCTACACTAATTTATTAATAAATTATGATAGGCACTGTTTTCTTATTAGAACACCTTGAAGTAGTTACTTCACTGTTATCACTGATAATGCTTGCAACTGCTGTAAATATGGGACGTTATTTCAATAAAAATTAAAATATGATCCAATGGATGTGAAGCTGAATAAATATAATTTAAAGAATCTTAATCTATATGGAGCTTCATCTTTTAGAGACTGATATTTGCATAGGTCCTGTTTTCACCAGATTTTCTTTCGACTAGAGAATCCTCGATAAAATCCTTCGACATGTGTATAGCAAAAATTGTTCAAAAAGAATTTACATATTTATGGTAATATACCCGGTAAAACTCGCAATTCCAGTGATATAACCCAGAATTTTCAAAAAATACCCGGAACTCTAAATTTTTAGATTTTTATTCAACAATTTACTAAATTATTTGTATAAAATCTGTTATATCTACATACTATTTTTCTTAGCCACTTAAATTTCCATAAATTTTTGTAGTTACAGTGAACATGCAATTCATATTAATGAGAAAATACTTAAAAATAAAAAATCAGGTAATAAGAATGCTTTGAATTATTGTGGCTGTTACTTGATGGAAATTCATAACGAATGTAATGAAAGACTAATGTTGTCAAATTTCCACTCCATAAAGTGGAAAATTTGACAATATTAGTCTTTCATTACATTCATTAACAAGAATGCGTTTTTTAAGAAATTCGAAAATAAGGAAAATACAAAAAATGCTAGTAATTCCAACGCTTTTATTGTAAGGAATGGAGAGTTGATTCTTCATTTAATTTATATCGACTCATCTCAAGCAAAATTAAAACAACAAAGCTATACATTGCATTTTTGATTTATCTTTCTTTTGGAATTTAAACTGTAGTTTTCGTCATATGATATAAAACAATATAAAACGATTAAAATAACAATAACTGCGGTCATATTTTTTAAAACTTTTTTTTGGACGTTTTCATTTCGAACATACTTACTAATTTTTGCAAGAATTCCGACGATATATTTTGACGGAGGCTGTAAGTAATATGCTTTCT
The DNA here is from genome assembly GCA_019049505.1 of Pachyrhynchus sulphureomaculatus. Lineage (NCBI taxonomy): Eukaryota > Metazoa > Arthropoda > Insecta > Coleoptera > Curculionidae > Pachyrhynchus > Pachyrhynchus sulphureomaculatus. The sequence goes on from CM032446.1 coordinate 139,320,544, forward strand.
GCTTTCGATGTATTACCTTTTGCTACTACAAGTCCTATCCCTACATCTTTGGCTTTTTTTATTGCTATATCCATACATCGTTTCCCAATAACCGCTCCTAGCCCATTTTTTCCATCCACCCAGGCAGTAGCGACTGTTTCTTTTTGAATTACTGGCTCTATTGTTCCATCAGTTGAACCTGCTTTAATATCGCGAATATACATATCTACAAACGAAAAATTGGTAATAATGGGGATTTTCTAATTTTAAATGATTATTTTACTCATGTATTAATAACGCTATTAAAATAAATTATAAACATTTTTTCTAAAAAAAATATTCTAAATTGAAATTTAAATAATGGAATTCATAGTAAATTATTTATAGTACTGCTCATAAGCGCCGATTTAACGACGTTATGATGACACGTTACTCCTTCGACAGGATTTACCGCCTCAGTAATTATTAAATATCAAAGAACATCATAAAAATAACATTTCAATAAGGACCTTTTTTTGTTTCATTGCCAACAATTTTTAAGTTTCAATACCGCTGATTTTTATAGCATATACACTATCACAATGGAATATCCATTTTAAATGGCTTAAAAAATCATTACGATCAAAACGGTGAAGTTAATTGCTCTGTTCTAAAGCTAATCTTTATTACCGCCTGTATTTAATAAGAGATTAAGATTTAATTGTTGACCCTGTTTAAAATATATTTTGGCAATGGTTAAACAAACAGCCCCACCCCCGGATGGGGTGGAGGGTGGGTGAAGGTGGTAGGGGAGGATATTCCCTCTACGAACCACCGTAAATTTCGCAGCGATTACCTTACCCCCTATAAAAAAGATGCACCACCATTAGCATTGTGTAATTAGAGTAAAGATTACCCTTACAGTAATAATTAAAACACACATCCACCCCCAGAGGAGGTGGGGAGCTGGTGGAGGTAGTCAAGGTCGATCTTCTCTACAGGAAGGTAGAACCTGAACTAAGCCGAACTAACCTGAAATAACCTATACTAACCTGAACTAACCTAAACTAACCTTAACTAACACAAACTAACCTTAATTAATCCGAACTAACCTGACCTAATTTGAACTAACCTGAACCAGGTACCCGTCAGTGCGAATACCTTGTCCGTGCACCTAATTCTGCGTCGTTTCCTTTTATTGATCACTTTAACTGTACTGCCCAGATACTTTAAACATAACATTTCTTGGTTTACCGCAATGTACTCGTATGTACCGCACTCCCAACATACCACATATTGGCAAATAGAAGTCGTGGTGAGTGAACATCGCATTAAATGACTCGCTAACATGTCCTATGTAAATTGTAAAACGTACATATTTTTACTCGAAATGCAAAATGTTTATAGGAGTATATCTTTTTTGTAAAATCTATGGTGGTTCGTAGAGAGGACATCCTCCTCTACCACCTACACCCATCCACATCCCCTCCAGAGGTTGGGCTGTTTCCTTAACCATTACCTACATTTTGACAAGGAAATGTGTATTACATAGTCAGCGCAAATAAAGTGAAGTCAAATCAAAAGACAATTGCAGTCAAGAAAACATATGAAATAAAACATGGGTAGTCAAATTTATTATATCAATAAGTTTCCAATGGCTGGTCGATTTAAAATTTGATTATTGTTTTTATGCAAAAATTGTTTGATACTGTATATTTTTTTTAATTAGAGTGTTATAATATTCACTAAAATAAATTAAATCATGTCACCTTATAAATTTAAAAAAAAAACCCTTTTAAAAAAGCCACCCTAGAATACTTGGTTGCCTGCATAAAGGAAAGGTCATAAATAACACATGAAATACAGCGGAAAATAATTTCAAGTACACAAATTTTTGACATAGACGTTTTCAAAAGTGGACACTCGACGCATAAATAAAGCTTTAGAGAAGAAACTAATTATCAAAGTCAAATAAATAGTACAGGAATGTTACGATTTTCTAAATTTAGAAATGTAGAAAAGCTCAAAGGGTTCTATCTCCTTGATTACTACTATGACCAGTTAAAAATAATTTTTGAACATAAGGAGCAGTATTCAACTATTTCGGAAAACTAAGATATTCCACTTTTATCAAACTTAATAAAGTGAACACACTATCGACATCCTATTGGGATATACTATTTTTTAAATTTCTTTAAAAAATTTATTCTTTAAGGAAATTTGTACATGAAAACATATATTTTTGGGATATTTTTAATATCGATTTATAAAAGCAAAAAAATTAGATAATCGTAATTCGCAAACCCGAATATAAAAAACCGGCCAAGTGCAAGTCGGACTTGAGCAATTAGTGCTCCGGACGGAGATTGCCTTTAAAATAAAAATGTTGTTACGGAGGAATGAAATGATCAGTGACTTTACAAAACACACCCGAAATGAGTTTTTAACAAAGTTTGTTTCAGATCTTTGTTGATGATGACCTCGTGATAATTTTCATTCAATCTACACTTTATGAAGAAGGTTCTAGAATTTTTTCAAAATTTTTCTGATCAGTACTTTCCTAGATAAGGGAAGTGGACAGCGGTTTTTGGTGGCTTTATTAAAATATTATGAAGAAAAATTTATGCGAGTATTACATCATATATATTTTTAAGCTCGTGTTTTCACAAGCTTTCATTTTACATCCCATTCGATGACTGTAAATTTTTTTTTCACTCCCGATTTCACCTCCCAAAACTAATCCCTTATGGCAAAACTTTCAAAACTACACGGCTCTGATGGGATCATCAATTCCTATATTTTTGAAAAATTTCAACTTTCTTTGTCAAATAGTTTCGGAGAAAATCGGGTGTGACAGACGGACAGACTGACACCGAAGTGATTCCCGAAGTGTTCCGTACGGAACACTAAAAATACACAAGGTCGGTAAAATAAACAAAAAATGTTATCAAAAATTATGATTACTAAATTGAATAACAACTATTAATAGTTTTACAGTAAAAATATAAATTTCTTGAATTGTAATAAAAGTACACACAAGAGTATATTCTCCACTGTAACACACTAAGCACCTGTGATTTACCTCTGCTATAGATTTCGAGGCCCAATTCTGAATAATAAATAATATTTGAAAATATAATGATTTGTCGCATATGGAAATTGTGATGAAAGTAATGACATTAATCAATAGGTTCAGTTAAATGAGCATGCGTTTTTGTTCGTAAGTGTCAACTTACGTCACTGAAATTTACACTTATAATTTATTACAGAGCAAATAAAGTAATCGCTGAGTATGTTTGGGAGTATTATAATAGAATTACGAATATATTTTTTTCCTACTAAGCATTCTAAGCCGGACTGTAATGAATAGCGCAATTGGAAAAAATTCCTATTTCTTCATGGCATGAAAAACTAACTAATTTCAAGAAGTTAACCAGAACTACCCCAACTAAAATTAATCAAAGTAAACAAATATTTATTTTAATAGTATTTATAAAGATTCGGGTATTATTACCATATGCTTTTCACATCTAAAATTTTAAGGAAAACCGGAAATGCAATAATACATAAAATATTATAGCCTGTCCCAAAATATAAGATCCTGATTTTTGATGTTTTAAGTGGGCAATATAAAAATTCTGACCTTTTGTTTATGATAGGTTGCAGAGATGGACTTAAGAATTTTATTCATTAATGCAAATAAATAAAATTATAAATGTTTTTGGAGATGTTTATTTATAGATGCATGTAAAAACAAATGAATAAGAAGTAAAAATATACAGTTTGAATGAATGGGGTTTACAAGAGGGGACATATTGTATAAATAAAGATATTTTAACTTAAGCCTAATTTGGTTTCACTATCACTGTCATCCGCTGAGGTAATTATCAGTGGTTTTATATTATTTACATAAATATATGAATTTTCAACTTTAATAACGTGCTGAATGGAATTCTTCCAGCGTTCACAAGGTATATCATTTATAACTTTTTTTACTAATTCAACCACTAACATGCTTAAAGTAGGAGAAACATTTTGTGCCCTTATTTTTAATTTATAAATTAAATATGTTCAATTGGATTAAACACACAATAATACGGAGGAAACTGCAAAACAGTGTGTCCCATTTTCTCAGCCATACTATCACAAACAAATATTTCTTTTTCAATTTATAGTCTTTCGAAACTTCCAAAAGATCACTTTTTTTATAACTAAAGTCAAAATAAATGTCATTTTCTAACATATATTCCTGTATTTCCGATTTTGTGTTGGCTGCATTAGGAACCTTATTTAGTAGGCGACTATGTTAACTTGCATTGTCCATAACTATAACACTCTGTTCGGGAACATTTGGCAAAAGGGAATTTTGAAACCAATTTTCAAAAAGTTCTGCAGTCGTGTCTTCGTGATAGTCCAAACTAGAATCTTTTATGTTTTTTGCAGATAATAGTAGACAATTTAAAACCCAGCCCTTTTCAGATCCAGCATGCAAAATGGTTATTCGTTTACCTTTATTTGAAGGTGCGTTAGTCTGACATTTTGTACTGCTGTCAACCCACCCTTTTTGCACAGTGTCATGGGTATCGAACCATGTTTCGTCAAGGTAAATTATTGGCCAATTGTCTGATCGATACTTTTTAATTTCTTGTAAATAAGTATGTCACAAAATTCTTAATCTTTGTGAGTCCATCACTAGTACTTGCCTTCTGTGGATTTTTCGGAACGTGAATCCCATTCTTAAGAGAATTCTGTGAAGGGTTGATCGGCCACAATGTATATTGGTCCCGTCCTGCACCAGTCTTAATTTGATTTTGTCTAGTGTCGGCATTAACTGCTCTTTATACATAGAATATATTTTTCTCCCGATCTTTTTCACAATCGTCTAAATGATATATTTGAAAATCTTTCCGTTTCTTCCTGTTCCTGAGTGATGGTTTTCCTACAATACCCTTAATCGTAGAAATTGGGGTTTTTGTTAGTTCACTGGTTTCTTGCAAAGCACTTTATTTATTTAAATATCGTTTTACCAAATTTTTCACTATTTGTTTAGCGTCAAATGATAAATGTTCTTCTTGCGATAGCTACTATTGCAATTTTTCCACGGACGCCACATCATTTAAATAGAACCGTTACGTTGTAAGTAAAACTAAAAATAAAAATAATAAAAAGTATCTTTCGAATCTTAATGGGGACCTGTGGTCATTAGGCCTATATTATCAAATACTTAAAGGGCTCCAAACCGGGTTGCCATGTAGTAAATATATAGGTAAAAATAGATCCAATATAATTGCAGGTGCGAGTGAGGGCGGTATACAAAGTAGGTAAAATAAAAATACCTTTATCGTAATACCTGGCAACTATGCACAAAACCTTAAAAGGATCGTTTATTGCCCCATTGAAAAAGCAAAAAGCCAGGATCTTATATCTTGTGTTTAATTTTACTTTTATAATTATGTAATTGCTATCAGTTACCATGGTAATTAGGAAGCTTCTATGAATATGTACAATGAGTAAATATTTTATTTAATATTATTAACGTACTCTCAGTATGATGCAAAAGCAACATTTATATTTTGTTTTTATTTAATAATATTAATATTATTGCTAATATAATCGCAGTATCACACAAAAACAAAATTTATTTTCGTTTCACAAGATGCTGTATTTTTTCAAGTACTATTGCTGTTTAGATATACTACGAGTACTATTAAGACAGCAAGAAAAGCATATAGATCAAATAGTAAACATTATTACATTTTTTTGTCAAAATTTTGAGCTAGACCGAGCGTGCTCTGTCCTAATTCATATACATAATCATAATTTTAAGATTCACGACTTACTACGTCAAGCAGGAGAGGGCCCATGGGGTGGTCTCTTTCTTTCGATTTTTAAACAGTTTTTTCATTATACCGTCGCAATAAAAATTTATGGAGCGGCATTGGAACGCTCGCTAAGCGCGCTAAATTCACTAGGGCTGCCCTGAGCAAATCAGGTTATTAATATTTTTGTATACGTTAACGAATTAGTAATCTAGATAAAGTCCCCCTAAGGTTAATAAGGGTTAAATAGGAAGTGTAATAATTTAAAAGTTGTCTAAAATTTCACCACTATCAGTATGTAATTGCCTATAAAATTTTGACTCGACTTACTCAAACTACTTATTTGTAAGCAAGTTACCTAATCTATTCATTCCATGGCTATAATGCCCTCTATAATCAGCCTCTATAAGGTTACATGCCACAATATCTGCATGATCTGGGGGGGTACCAACTGCTATGAAGCAATCTTTCATAAATCGTTTTGCTTCATCAATTGGAGTGATTAAGTTAGTACCTACAACAAAAATGTAAGCACGTATAATATTTAACAATGAGACAGAGACGTTATAAGGCTGTAATGTGAAGCTGAAAATATAAAGCTTTTCTTTGATCGACTCTAAACATGAAAATTAATAAGTATATATGATAATGAAAAATAAAATTTTATTAAAAAAATAAATAAAACGACCTCTCCAATGTAATATAGGTGAACACGGTAATAAACAGGCAATGGTGCTTATGCAAAGGAGGAAGATGAAGTTTCAGTGATTTTAAGCAACAATATGATTGCTCATTGTTATGCACACTCTGTATGACTTATAACAATAGCTATGGTATATGATATATATATATATATATATATATATATATATATATATATATATATATATATATATATATATATATATATATATATATATATATACATATATTTATATATATATATATATATATACATATATATATATATATATATACATATATATATATATATATATATATATATATATATATATATATATATATATATATATATATATATAATCCTAAGTTTAACTACTGGGAAACGCCCTTATAAGGAGAAGAGATGAGCAATCAAAGATCTAAAGGCTCTAGTATCTGCTTTTTATTTTTATTATCGAGCTTTCGCCGCCTAATGGTAGCTTCTTCTGGATTCTAAAAATGCAAACCAGGTACAGAAAATAAACCAAAACGTTCGTTTTTTAAAATGTGATTAAATGAATTGTACGACTGTATGTAAAAATTACTTACAAAAATGTCAGCAGTTAGTTCATCTCTGGTGAAGACAATGAAATTTGCATTTTTGATGGCCAGGTAGTATGAATGATTACACAAACATGATTAAAAGACATTTAGAGAGTTACACAAATATTAAAAATAAAACTTTGTCAATAAACATTAGTTAAAAACACTTTTTGAAGACCGAAATATAACTGCAAGAAACACCATGATGTTGAAACGGTACTCCATTTTAAAATTTTTGACGTCGAGTTTAGTAACTATTTAGTGATATTTAAGTCCGAACCGGATATTGATATTAACGGATGGTTAGAAATATAATTTAAGTATCTTGATGACCACGTTTTTTTTGTATATCAAGATGTTTTTATGTTTTTATTTATGTGAGATAACGTTAAATCGAGATAATTTATTTTCTTGTTCTGTTCTACTTCTACTGGGAATTGTATTCTTTAGTGATAATTATTAAATTTATTTAGGAAATAATTTACTTGGTCGTTTGGAATGGCTGTTATGCAATCGTCAACATACCTGAAGAAAAATGGATTTCAAATTTTATATTTGAGATAATTTCAGATTCTAGGTCTTCCATCACTATTTGCGCAATAACGCTAGATATAGAGGAACTCAATGCTCAATCGTTTATTTAACGGAATCATTTATCTTCGTATTGAGAGTATGTTGAGTTCAGAACCAGTCCGACTGCCTCAACAAAAACATTTATTGGTATATCTGTAAATAGTTTGATCTCGTTTCATTTTTTTTATGATACTGCTTGCTAGGTTCATTGATATACTGGTATATAGTGATACTACATCCAGTGATATTAGTATGTAATCATCTGGGAGTTCCACATTTATTATTTTTTCTTTGACTTGGAATGAGTCTTTAATATAGTAATTATTTTTGTAATTTGTAATTTTTAAATGTGTGCAGAGTTTTAAAATGTAAAAAGTGTGTTGTGTATATAACTTTTGGAATGTTTTAATTATTAACAAGAAAATAAAAATCTTCCAAATTCTACATCCTAAGGTAAGCCAAATTATAACATTGTTATTGCATGTAATCATGGTTTGGTTTTTTTAGGGTACTTGATATATATTGGCATTGTTACTGGATGTATTAATGAAATTAAATGTTTGAAAACATACATGTCAAATGAAGTTTTAATTCACATAACCTTAAAGCCAAGAAAAAAATCGTTACCATATAAATATAAAAAGAGGGTTAAAGAAAAAATTGTTTAAAATATATGCAGCATGAATGAAAATATGCTTAATATCGAAATATTGAAAAACACATATGGAGAAACACTGACTATTGACATCAAAGAATATACCAGGACCACTGACAAACTTGCTAACCCAAAGACGCGAAGAATATTTTTGCTTAGATGTAAAGCATGTAAACTCACACCAATATTCTTGAATTTCAAAACATCACATATTAAATTTCAAAATGTAAGCCTGGGACGTAGATTTAAAGAGGTTACTATCAATAAGTTCATTCTTACTACTCTGAATACGTTAATAACTGACACATCATCCTACATAAACAAGTTACAATTGGTGTAGCATAACTTGGAAAACAAAATAAAAACACAATTTAAAATGATTTATTTGAGCTCTTTCAACTAAAATCCATTAGAAGAATTGAAAAACTTTTTCAAAAAGTAAAATCCAAAAATATCAAAAAAATTAATAATCTTAAAACAAACCAAACTACTATAGAAGAAAATATTGACTGGATTGAAAATCTCACTGAAAAACCGATACCCCAATATGCCAATGATATTTTGAGTTTAGGACCCAATTTTGCAATGAAAATAACTAAAGAATCACAATTGCCCACACACAATATAATTAGCAACATAGAAAATGGTATTCAAAACCTTACTCTTAAAGAAAAAGACGAACTCAGATCCAAAACATGTACTATTCTCACTAATTACAAAAATAAAATTAAAAACAATTCACAAAATACTTAGTTTTCAAAAAAAATATTCAAAACAAAGAAATTCCTAAAAAAACATCCCGAACTCAAGATACTTAAAGCAGACAAAACTAACAAGACTGTTATAATAAACGCTGAAGAATATACCAATAAAATGAATGATCTACTTAACGAAAATGAAACATATAAACCAATCAAAAGAGATCCAACCAGTGTATATCAAAAACAAAACAATCAATTAATAGACAAATGAAAAAAAGCAATATATTTCACCCGAAATAGCCAAACCATTAAAAATCAGAAATGTTATTCCCCCAAAAATTTATGGCCTCCCAAGACTACATAAAGAAAATAAACCCCTAAGACCAATAATTTCATGTGTCCAATACCCATTTAATAGTTTATCCAAATATCTTAAAAACATTCTTAATAATGTAATTTACAAAAATAATTACTATATTAAAGACTCATTCCAATTCAAAGAAAAAATAATAAATGTGGAACTCCCAGATGATTACATAATAATATCACTGGATGTAGTAACACTGTATACCAGTATACCATTGAACCTAGCAAGCAATACCATCAAAAAAAAAATGGAACGAGATCAAACTATTTACAGATATACCAATAAATGTTTTTGTTGAGGCAGTCGGACTGGTTCTGAACTCAACATACTCTCAATACGAAGATAAATTATTCCGTTAAATAAACGGTTGAGCATTGAGTTCCTCTATATCTAGCGTTATTGCGCAAATAGTGATGGAAGACCTAGAATCTGAAATTATCTCAAATATAAAATTTGAAACCATTTTTCTTCAGGTATGTTGACGATTGCATAACAGCCATTCCAAAAGACCAAGTAAATTATTTCCTAAATAAATTTAATAATTATCACCAAAGAATACAATTCACAGTAGAAGTAGAACAGAACAATAAAATAAATTATCTCGATTTAACGTTATTTCACATAAATAAAAACATAAAAACATCTTGGTACACAAAAAAAAAACGTGGTCATCAAAATACTTAAATTATAATTCTAACCATCCGTTAAAACATAGGAATTCGGTCGTAATAGGATTGGCAGACCGTGCAATCTCCTTATCAGATCCAAAATATCGAGAAGATGCAATAAACAAAGCCAAAAATGCTTTAATTTTAAACAAATACCCGTTATCGCTAATCAAAAAGATTTTTAAAAAGCGCATTCACAAATTTTACAATTCTACCGAAACAGTAAACCACAAACAAAAAGACACTAAAAAATATATTGTTTTATCATATCTAAATGAATTCTCACATCAAATTGAAAAACTTTTCAAAAGATACAATTTGAACATCGCTCCTAAAGCCTATAACCTCCTTGGTAACAACTTTTCAAAATTAAAAGCACCAACACCAAAAAACAAAAAAGTAACATTGTTTACGAAATCCCATGTAATGATTGTAGTGGAATATACATTGGACAAACCAGTCAATATTTGGAAAACCGTATAAAAGGCCACAAGTACGATAAAAATAACGTAACTTCATTAAATAAACATGAAAAGGAAAAAAAAAAAACACACACATTTAATTACGAAAGCACAAAAACCTTAAGTTCCGAAAATCATACCAAAAAAAAGAGAGATATTAGAATCCATCCTTATCCACAAAAACCAAAATGCCATAAACGACAAAAAAGAAATTAACAATCTGAATCGCATATATTTTTCAGTTCTTTAAAGTATAATGATAAAGTAACACAGTTTTAATAATTTTTAAATGTGTGCAGAGTTTTAAAATGTAAAAAGTGTGTTGTGTATATAACTCTTAGAATGTTTTAATTATTGACAAGAAAATAAAAATCTTCCAAATTCTACATCCTAAGCTAAGCCAAATTATAATATTGTTATTGCATAGGTAATCATGGTTTGGTTTTTTAGGGTACTTGTTACATATTGGCATTGTTACTGGATGTATTAATGAAATTAAATGCTTTGAAAAAGATCACTAGGTTGATCGAAACGTAAACATACATGTAAAATGAAGTTTTAATTCGCATAACCTTAAAGCCAAGAAAAAGTCATTACCATAAATATATATATATATATATATATATATATATATATATATATATATATATATAAATACACACACATAGAACTAGATATGCTATAGTATGGTTATGAAGTATACAGCATTGGCTTGGGTTTTAGGTCTTTCTTATAATTTAGCATAATTTCAGATAGGTGTCAATTGTCTTGTTTAGAGCAATAACACCCATAGTCACTTCCATCCTGCGATTTACACTCTCAAAAGTTGCCCTCTGCAGTTTTCTACTTACCTGTTGAGTAATGTTGATAGTTTATTGCCGAGACTTCAATACCTTGTGATTCCGACAGGAAGACTTGTGTTTTCTTACTTATTAAACCCTGACATGCTCTTGTTTTTTTCACTAGCCTTATCGACCAAAGAGCCATTTAAACTGAAACATATGTACAAACTAATTACCGATAATAGAAAGGAAAAATTCTGATTACATGTTGTTAAAACTAACTGCATAAAAGATGTTCTTAAATATCATAATAATACGCTAGGTGGTATTATCTATATCTGTAATATATGTTATATACAACGCAACGTCTACCTGTTTGTCCGTTAGTACGCTTATCACTTGAGAACCACTTATCCGATTTACGTGTTTTTTTTAAATTCATACATATATTCCTTAGCCACGTTTTAGTATATATTTTGTTACGTTAGGTAACATAAAGAATAAGCGATGACGATAATAGTGAATAAAGTAGGAAAAAAGTTTGCCGCTCTTTCACAAAAAAAACCTAAACAATAAATCTGTAGTTTACGCGAGCGCAGTCGCGGGTACAGCTAGTTCAGAATAACAAGAATAAATAAATAAATATATATATATAATATATATATATATATATATATATATATATATATATATATATACATTATTTTAATAAAAATCTAGATCCTACGGTATACAAGGTACTAATATGGTAGTTTGAGTTATATTTTTCTAAATCAGTTATACGGTGTAATATAAAGAAAAAATCTAAAAATGAATGGTGAAAGAGCCGGTTTAGTTTAAACTAAACATTTTCTGTCAGCTAACAGATTTCCCAAATTCGCTTAAATGAAAGCTTAGTAGTATATTCGTATGTCTTAAATAGTAATCAGTAGCACCTAAAGTATATGAAATCAATCAAGGGAAATCAAGTTTTTCTGTAGGCAGAAAAATTATTTTTATAGACCGTTATATTAGCAATCCCTATCATAGAATATATAGCTATCGCTAATATGTTCTATCACTCTATGTATTGGGTAAGTAGTAGCAGTAATATTGGTGATGGTAGTAGTAATGTTAATGGGGATAGTAGTAAACGTGTAGTAGCAGTATTTATAATAGCTTCCATACACATCGAATAATTTTTTTTTAATAATTATTGTACCAACATGGCTTATGTTACAATTTTATGTTAAAGCTAGACTATCCACAAGTTTGCTTGCAATATATTATTATGAGGTTTTCCAAGTTTATCATATTAACTTTTCCAGATCTTTAATTTGGGCAGTTTTTATGAGGAAATGAGACAAAAGCAGTCACAATTTTAGCAAATGCTTTCTTTTTAGTAGTAGCAACCAATTTCGTATTTGTCTTAGTGCATCTTTAGAAACTAAAGACCATAAAACAACCAAAAATATCACGAATATATTCAAATTCGTACTTCGAATGTTTTCTTTATAGCCTTTAGTACCTATAAATATATTAAAGTTCGTACAAAATCACTCACGAACCCACAAGCTAGTTTTTGAGGTTAAGAAACAAAAAAATCACTTGAAGGCAAATCTCGGAAATAAGGTGAGTGAAGAACTATTTCAAGACCCGGCTCGTGTACTCTTGCCATTACAATGGGTGATGTGTGGGACGCATTATCCTGGTGAAGAAGCACGCTAATCTTGATCGCTTTTGCTTCACTCAATATGCAAACGGTCCAGTTACGGTACGTAATAAGAGCCAGCCTTAGTTCCTTTTCAGAGCAGTTAGTCATGATGACAACCTGTGAATCCCAAAAAACCGTTGTCATCACTTTTACCGCCGATAAAACTATTTTCGCTATTTTCGGTGCACTTTTCCCTTCGCCAACCCGGGATTTTGACACGACCTTCCTCGTGCATTTTTGGTCTGGAATCAATAAACGCAGCATTCATCGCGCACATAGCTTATTCATTTTTGGAAATTCATGCAGGGTATTATGTACCTGTTCATATGAGATTCCTACCATTTCAACAATCTCACAAAGCATAATGAGATTCCATTACGATACCACGAATTTTATCGACCATTTCTTCAGAAGAAATATCAATCGGGCTTACTTAAATTTATTTCTCCAGTAATGAATGATCTTGAGTGCTGGTGCAGTGTCCTCATGAGCTTTCTTCAGTTTAGGTTCTATCTCGGCCGCAATTTTCTTTTTTAAATAAAAATGTTCTATCACTGCATGATACTCGGGTTTATCCGTTTCTAAGAAACATGTAACATTGATCACTTCCGATAGTTGCTAACAAACAGCTGGGAGTTGCGTCTGTTTGAAACTTTGAGCATAACCATTACAAGAATCACGCTTATCAACAGGCATTTCGCTTAACAAAATTTTCCACCATTTCGTAGAAATTTACCAGACATATATAACAGTCTGTTAGCAAGCGAATTTGTAAATTTATTTCGTGAAAAAGGAACATATTACGTCGTGCTTCGTGGAATGTAAGTAGCAAGAAACTCTAAAATAACAAAAAGAACACATCAGTGACATCTGTTTTTTTTTAGAGGAAACTAAGAAGAACGGAAAGGGACGAAAACTACTACACGGCGCGGCGATGACACGGTTAACATTATATGCAGCGAAGTCGCCAAAGAAAAACGAGCGACAAAAGGAGCGGTAATAGTAATATATCAATGATGCTAAGACCAGAGAGAAAAATTAAAATATATCTCTTCATGTATGGTAATCATTAAATTAACACACTAAACATTAAATAAAATAGTTCACAATTAGGCTGGATTAAATGTGTTTTTTTAATTCGTATTGTTAATTCCGCGAAATTCTGCTTGCCATAAACATCTTCCCTGCGCTCTTTTATTGAAACGAACTCAATTTCAACATAAGAGCGCAGGGAAGATGTACATTGGCGTTTTCCTTAATTACAAATGCCCATACCTACACAAACAGGAGACAGAGAAAGCTTGCATGTAACAATAGTTCTGAAAGATTCTAACGCCTAAATAGATAATGAAAGAAATCCAGAAGTAATGCGTTTGGTTCCTTTTTTGCATAAAATTTATTCATTTCTTTGCTTGTAAAGAGCGTCACGTTAACTATACGATTATTGTGCTTTTTTTTATTGGTCTAGCACACGTGCTGCAGGAAAGTCCTTAAAGCGCTACAGGAGCAACACGTATACGGAAAAAGCGATTCACGTTGTTCTTGAATTGCTGTAAATTGTACTCGGTGGGAAAAACAGTCCTGGGCAAATTATTCCAAAGGGATGATGTTCTCCATATAAAAGACTGCTTGAAAAGCTTTGTACGAGGAGTAACAAGCTGAACCTCAAACGGATGTGAAGTATTAGCGCGACATGTATTTCTAACATGCACCACTCTGGGAGGAATTAAGCGGGTCACATCCTTCGAGCACTTTCCATGAAAATACTTGTAGAATAGACTCGAGTTCCCAACCGTTCTTCGACGTTCCAGCGAATCAAGGCCGCCGGTCAGTTTCGGGTTTCCAATCAGACGAATAGCGCTTCTTTGAATAGAATCCAACAAATGCAATGTATGTTTGGGAGCGGAGCCCTATACATGTGAGCAGTATTCCATAGTTGGTCGAATTTGAGCTTTGTGAAGAATTAACAGTTGTTGTGGAGTGTAAAGCTTTCTGGTTCGAAATAATATTCCCAACTTTTGAGAAGCTCTCCTTGCTATGCCTGCGACATGTTCATGCCAGGACATATTTGCTCCCAAACTAACGCCCAACAAATTG
Source organism: Pachyrhynchus sulphureomaculatus (assembly GCA_019049505.1). NCBI lineage: Eukaryota > Metazoa > Arthropoda > Insecta > Coleoptera > Curculionidae > Pachyrhynchus > Pachyrhynchus sulphureomaculatus. The sequence goes on from CM032446.1 coordinate 139,335,584, forward strand.
AGTGACATATTAGAGCAATGGGGTGCCCCGCCATAACTACGTCGGGTTCAGCAACGTTAACTTTTTTAGAAAAAATTGCCGCCTGGGTTTTGTAGCGTTAAATTCCACTTGGTTACTGTCACCCCACCCCAAGATAGAATTTCTTCCAGGTCTTTGTTAAGTTGAACGCTATTTGCGGATATTCATCTGAGTAGCCGATGTCCGAGCATTCAAAGTGAATGAAGAGATAAGCATACTGTTATCTGGAAAACTGTAGATTGGGTTTCCGGTCTTTTCCAGCAGATCGTTAATGTAAATAAGAAAGAGAGTAGGAGATAGTATGGAGCCTTGGGGCACACCGGCGTTGATAGTGAAGGTCTTAAAAAGAAATCCGTCGACTGCCACTCGTAAAGAACGCTCTCTGCGAGCCACAAACAGAACTTTTCAGACAAACCATAAAGGTGCCATACCATAAGTGTTTTGGTTAATGAAGGAATTACTAATATTATTACACGTGTTAAGTAATTTAGAGCAGAAAAAAAAAACTTGGAAGTTAACTATCAACATTATTGTAACCACCAGATGTATCGCCTCTCTGCAAATAATACATATCAGAAACCTAAACTCCACTAATGTGGGCATCGGTCCGAACTTACTATTGACGAATATTGAAATAAACATTAAGATTAAGAAGAAAATAGAATCTATACAATCTATACAGCAAATAGACATCGAGTTACTTTGAAACGCAACTATAAATCTGTTAAACCAATATGAGTACGTAATATAATTAATAAAACAACAAACGTAACAAAATATATATGGTTTTTCAAAGCAAGCAAAGAGTGATGCGAAAAGAAACAGGAAACCTACGTAAATTATCTGACTGTACGGACTTCCAAATCATACGAGATTTATATAATAGTCTATAACGGTTTCACACCAATAGTTAGGCCAATTAAAAACGAACACTCGGAGCCCTTCACAAGACGAATGAACTCTAAGAGCAGATAAGGTCATTTTAATAAAATATTTTCTTCATTTTCCTATTAATTTTGCCGAGTTTGTATCCTGTAGTTCTTAATAGTATTATTGTATTTTTGAACAATTGTAGGCAAAATATTATACCAATTACAATTTCCTTGATTACTGAAATATTTCCACATAATATTTTTTAAAATTCTGTTAACATGTTCCACAATACTCGCTTTTAAATTAGAAAAAACTACTATGATTATTAAATTTTATAATCATTCATTAGTTTTTGAAAGTCTCCATTGTAAAATTCTTTTTCGAGATCTCTTTGCAAATTAGCAGGTTTTATGGTTTTTTTATCTAAAATTTTTTCATTGCCGCTGTTACATCTTTTCCACTTTAGTTTTTAAATGGTTCCGTCCAAACATATTTTGCCAAAGCATTTATTCTACTAAAATGTATCTTTACGATTTATTATATCTAGCAGGCTGCATTTCAACTAAATCACCTTGCCATAAGTCGTCTAAACCCTTGACAATTGTTCTTCTGTGACAATTTTTTCTGGCATGTTTATGTAATTCTTCAACAATAGTTTCTTTTATATTTTCCTACATGTTTTCTTTTTCGTACTGACCCATTTGAATTTGAATATTCCACTTAAATAAAAATTAATTCGTTTTCTTTACTTCAACATTAAGAATATCAATCTTTAATTTCTCTTACATTACCGTCAACTTTTGCGAATCCCTCTTCTAACTTTTTCAAAGCTGCTGAATATCTTGAAACCTTTACTCCCGCATCATCAACAACATATTTCAAATCACTGAACTCATCTTTACTTGCTTTGTCAAATTCCTTGAACATAGTCTATAAGATCTTTAATTGCTGCTGTATTCTCGCCTTTAATTCTTTTTTAAGGTTTTTTGACTGTTTTAATATCTCACCGATTTTTTCAATATCCAAATTTTCTTTTTTGCGTTCCTCAACTATAATTTGCAATCTTACATTTAAATTTTGTATCTCTTTTAACAAGTGTAATACTTCCTCAATTTTTTCACTGTTATTTGTGATATTATCAAATTGTTGTTTTTTTGAGGCTTCCTCTCTATTTTTGATTCTTTCCCGTAATAATTTTATTTCTTATGAGAAATCATTTGTTTTTTTTTATAAGCTTCCTTAAATTTTCGTTCCAATGAATTAACATTTTCACTATCATTTTTGGAAACTAAAAAATGAAGTTTCACATGTCTATCAACTTTTTGAATATTTTTATTCATATCACGATACATCTTCTTAAAATTTTCCATTTCTTGTGAAACTCCAAGCACATTAATAAAATTTTGAAATTTTAGAACGATATTCTTAAAACTATCACCTTGTAGTTTTTCTATATCTTATCCCAAACAATCCAATTCCTCGTATTTCTCTTTAATTATTTTCATGTCATTTTCATGTTTTGAAATTTTTATTATTTGGTTAAGATGTTCAGGAATAATTTTATCTTCGAATATTTTTATCTTTTATGCAACATTCTGTATATTATCACTAACTCTCTTTTTAAAATTTTTGACGTTCGTTTTTAAACCAGATTCCAAATTTTCAATTATTTTGTTTTTTTTTAAACATATTTTGTATTGCTCGTGAAGTTTTTTAATATTTTATTTTCAATATATGAACTTACTGACTTTTCAATCAAAAGAACATATGAGTAAATGTAATATTTTGAAATATGAGAACCAAAATTAATAACTGCCATGTTATAAATGTGTTAGTTTTTTTTTATGGGTCTAGCACACGAATATTTTTATCTTTTATGCAACATTCTGTATATTATCACTAACTCTCTTTTTAAAATTTTTGACGTTCGTTTTAAACCAGATTCCAAATTTTCAATTATTTTGTTTTAAACATATATTTTGTATTGCTCGTGAAGTTTTTTAATATTTTATTTTCAATATATGAACTTACTGACTTTTCAATCAAAAGAACATATGAGTAAATGTAATATTTTGAAATATGAGAACCAAAATTAATAACTGCCATGTTATAAATGTGTTAGTTTGTTTTATGGGTCTAGCACACGTGCTGCAGTGAAGTCCCTAAAACGCTCCAGAAGCGGCACGTATGCAGAAAAAGCGATTCACGTTATTCTTGAATCGCGGTAAATTGTACTCGGTGGGAAATACAGCCCTGGGCAAATTATTCCAAAGGGATGATGTTCTCCATATAAAAGACTGCTTGAAAAGCATTGTACGCGGAGTAACAAGCTGAACCTCATACGGATAAGAAGTATCAGCGCGACGTGTATTTCTAACATGCACCGCTCTGGGCGGAATTAAGCGGGCTACATCCTTCGAACACTTTCCATGAAAATACTTGTAGAACAGACTCAAGTCGCCAACCGTTCTGCGATGTTCCAGCGAATCAAGGCCGCCGGTCAGTTCCGGGTCTCCAATCAGACGAACAGCTCTTCTCTGAACAGAATCCAACAAAAGCAGTGTATGTTTGGGAGCAGAGCCACAAACATGGAAGCAGTATTCCATAGCTGGTCGAATTTGAGTTTTGTACAGAATTAACAGTTGTTGTGGAGTGTTAACTAAATGTTAACATGTATTTATATGATAACAAGGGCTTCTTTGAGTTCTATAGTGGAAATTATTTCATGTTTCAGCTAATTCATTATCATTTTAATATACATAGTCTGTATTTGGTTTAATCGTTTTTAAATTACCCCCTTGTGTGGTTAGTTTATTAGATATGGTCTGCCTAGGATTAATTGCCATTACACCTTGAAACAAATTCTGAAGGGGATTAATAGTTCTAGTTTTTATGATACCGTTTCTTTGTAAATATGTTAATATTATTGTCATATACTTGTGTAAAACGTTTCCTTGAACCTGTTTATCATTTCTACAATAAGAGTTAGTTCTTTTTAAAATATCCATATAATTTTCAATATCTTTTTGGGTGTAGCTTGTAAGTTCTTTTTTAAATAACAACTCATATAATTTTGTTGTTCCAGGATATCTTACTCCAACTACTTGTGTATCTTTACCAATAATCTGAACAGGTATTTGCGTTAAAGCTAGGTAAGATTTTTTATTTTCATATTCGTAAACTATTCCATATTGATGATCAAATTTGTGTTCTGTATCTCTTGCCACCATCAATATACTGACGAGGCAGTTTATCAAATTCATCCAACGAGTTACTATATGGTTCTGTATTAATGAAAGTAGTCATTGTTTATTTCGTTGTTCTAAAATATCAGAGAGATTGTGAGGTGTTGCCTGAGAATCTGTTGTTTCTGCTACAGTGCTTGTTCGAAGGAAGGATGGTACTTAAGTTGTAGCTAAATCACTATGAAAAAATGATGAATTTTGTATGGAAGATTTGGAGTTTTTCTATTTTTTTTACTTTTTGTGGAGTTGATGTGCTAGCAAACACATTTCTTCTTGGTGTTGATACGTCAGCGAACGAATGTTTTGGTGGTGTTGATGATTCATAAAATTATTTTATTGGGGATTGAAACTCTTCACTAATATATGTTAGTTCATTTTTCCCCAGTGTTGACACTAGTTTTTGTGGTGGTTTTGTACATAGTTTGTATGTTTCTTCCAGTTTAGCTCGGGTCTCAAATTCGCCATTTTTTTAAATTTGATTTTTTTTTTCAACAGCCTTTCTTGATTTAACAAGTTATCTCGCCAATCGTTCGTTCATAATTGAAAAGCTACCAAGTTTTGGTCTATTTTTATAAAAAAATGTATGAATCGAATTCTTTCCTATACCCGACGTAATATTAGAAACTTTTTCTATTACGAGAAATCCAAACTGATCTTTCCAACATAATAAACATAATTCTTTAAATTTATTAAACGATACAATTTTGAATTATCTTGTATCAGCCGTTTCGGCATAGATAAGTATATTTGACACAAGTAAAAACAGTCGGTATTCTGATATCTTCGGAAAAAAAAATAATCCTTTACTATGGTTTGGTTACAATGACCTGTATCATCAAATATTACTATAGAGTTTGGTTTTATGTCTTGTGGTGGAATTATATTTTCTTCATTATCCGACGTTGAGAAACCAATTTATTTTAACTGTCTTTAAATATTCATATTTAGGTTGATATAAAAACTTGGAATAAATATATAAATTCTCAAATCGTAAACCATTAGAATCTTCAATTAGACTAAAGACGACATTGGTTTTACCACATCCCGAAGGATCTACTCTTAATCCTCTTTTGCTGTTTCTCTCAAACAAGTTTCCTAATTTTATTTGATAAAGCATCATGATTTTTAATTTTTATGGAAAATGGTTGTTTTTCAGTTCTCATTATATATAATTGACTTATACAGTAACACGGGTCATTTGTATCTAACGTTCATAATTTAAAAATTAAATCTCATCGTAAACAACACATTTAAAAAACAAAACGAGAAAAAGAGGAAATGGTTTTTTAAACACTTTAATAAATAAATTACAATTTAAATTACACTTACCGGGTTATAATTTTTGTGGACCGGGGACAAATTTAGAAAAGAGACTAATAAAGTGTGATAAAGGAATTAACCTATTAGATGAACATGATATTTCTTACACCCAATCAAAAGATATAAATATTATTATTATTATAATTAAATATATTCTGCTGATAAGTTACTATCTGAAAAGGCTTTGGCGAGGTTTGAAGCTTCTGACGCTAATTTTGGAGCAAAAACTTCTGTTCTAGCAATAGCCATAGCCATGAAAATAAAGAGAAAATGAGGAACGGGACTTAAAAAGAAGGAGAAAAACAACAAACAAATACCGTGTAGGACGAAAAACGTTATTATCTATATCTATATATCTATACTGAAAGCTAGAAAAGAAATTATGGGAAAACAATTTCAAACTTTGAATGATAGTATCAAAAAAAGCTCTTAAATCAATAGGAAAGGGAGGGAAGTTTGTAAGTTTTGAGATAAGAGTAATACCTATTTCCAAGACTGGTGGATTTCTACCACTTATACCCATATTTGCTGCTTTGTGTGCTTTAGGTGGTCTTGGAGCAAGAGAGGCTGGTATAACAAAAACTGTAAATGATGGGAGATCGGCCAAAGAAACATTACCTGAAGCTAAATGACATAATCAAATGATAAAATCAATTGCAATTAAAAAAAAGGGAATTGACTTTTCTAAAACCTTATAAAATGGGATACGGATTGTTTCTAAAACCATATTCAAAAAACTGTTACAAGTTACGATCTAATCAAGTATGTCAAATTTTTACAAATTCCTACTTTCGAGGTGTATTTATGAGGAATGAATTACCTAAAAAGATTAAGAAACATGACAGTGGGATTGCTAATCTAGATAGCTACAGGTGATAATGGCGCTCATTGGATAGCATATAAAAAAAAAGAAAAAAATTTACTTTGATAGCCATGGTAATTTATGGCCCTCATCTGAGTTAAATTCATATTTTTATAGTGACAATTATAAAACGTGATAACATACAATTATAACAAACTCCTAACCAAACAATTGTTGTCAACTTTGTTTAAAATTTCTTTATAATAACATATGATGAATAGTCTTACTTCAGTCTCAACAAGAATATTAAAGGGATATGTGATACAGTTTGGTTATCACCGGTAATTCTCCTACTTAAACAGTAGAATTTAATCTTGCTATATATATAGAAGAAAGCGCCGAGTATGTTATTAGACTAGCAAATTTTATAATATTTAATGCGATTGACGAGTTTAATAATGCGATGATTTTTAATAATAATTTTGTATTTTTGATACCTGAAGGTAACCGTGAAATGGATGACCTAAATAATCTTATACGTGATAAGTGCAGTAAAAGGTATATTTAATTTAATATGTTTGCAATTAATAATACTTTACACACACATCTTATTTCATCAGCTGCAAGAACGCTTAATGAGGCGACAATTGGTAAATTATTTATTTACAAATTAAAGATTAAACCCGAATATAGAACATATATCAGACAACCCTACGGAGATTATTAAAGTAAATTCTAAAAAATATCGACTGTAGTATTGCTGAAGGATCATTATATTTAACGGTAAACCTGTCCATATAATAACATTAATTTTTTCCCAACGTTACTTCCGGTTTTAAAATAATAGAATCACCACAAAACGTTAGATATTTTCCAGCAACCCTAAAAACCATAGAGAAAATTACTATTGAAATAATAGATCAAGAAGACGTACTTGTTAATTTTAGAGGAGAAGTCCTAACGTTAAGACATCTCCAAAAAATTTCATGAAAGATGCTAGTTCTTTGTCACAAAAAAAAACCTTCGAACATAAATTTGGCCACAAAGCTTAGTATAAAAAAGCTTAAAAAGGAAAATAGAAATAAATCAAAAAGAATAACACCTTCTCAGAGACAATTTCTGAAAAGCTGGGTTTTTAAACTTAAATAGAAATGGAATATCCAAATGATGAGTCCATTTTAAGTTGGGAAGTACTTTCTTTCCTTTCAATCCTACAAAATTAGGACGAAATGATGAAATAAGAATTTCTTTACAACAAACTGGATATTTTCCAGTTTTGCAAAAGTGAGATTTATTTAGAGCTACAAGTTACGAAAGAAGATTGAAAAACTCTCCTAACAAACACCATTTTAATCAATAAAGCCCCAGTATTCTTATTTAGGGAGTTACATTATATTTTAAATGGTGTTACTATCAATTCTCTTCGAGATGTTGGTACAACGCTGAGTGGTATCCAAATTTGAAAACAGGAGAAAAAATTATGACTGATGATAATGGAAATGTTTCTTTATGTATTCCTTTAAAGATGTACTGAGGACTTTTTGAATATTATAATAAAATAATTTTAAATTCACAACAAGAGTTAATTTTAATAAGGGGTAATGATGATACGAATGCTCTATCAACTATTGATAATGAAAAACCCAAAATTACAATAACGAAGCTTTACTGGCATGTACCTCATTTTACCGTAGCCATCCAGCAAGAATAATTTAAGTTTATCGATAAAAGTAATGAAATACTTATTGCTTTTGGAAGTTGGGAATTGGTTGAATATCCTGAACTGTTGAAAACTACAAGACACAACTGACCTGTAAAAACTTCAACTAAGGTTGAAACATCGCGTCATGTTTTAGTTGCCTTCCAAACCAATAGCGGGGAAAAGATAAAATCTGATAAGAGTAAATTTGATCATTGTGAACTAAGAAATATAAATATGTTTTTAAATTCGGAAAGATATCCTTATAATGATATCCAACTTGATTTTAATAGTAACAAGTTTGCTACATTATATGAAATGTTTTCGGAATTCTGTCAGTTATATTATAATTTGCCAATAGAACCAATTTTTAATCTTATAGAATTTAAGAATAATGCACCTATTGTTTATATTAATTATTCACATCAAAGGAATTTACTGCAGAATGGTTAAAAGATGAAAAAAAAATTACTTAAAGAATTAGCGGCTTACGATGGAAATAGGATAAGCCACTATGTATTTAAACAGCATTAAATTTGCTTTCTCCAGAATTACTAAAGAAGCGATTTAGTTAATGAAATTTTATCACTGCATTAACTGGAATTTAGGATACACTCCTCTTCATTCTCGCTGATATTATCGAGTAACTTACTAAGAACACCCCTTTTGTTTATGTTAAAGAAAAAGAAAAAGCAGAGTACAAAGAAAATTCATCCAATCCTGTAATTGAGATTGATGATGAACCCTCTATAAGAGCTTTTATCACTGAAATGTTTTTATCACTCAAACTGACTATCTATCTATGCTTTATCAAATATATTTTTTATATGACAATTGATTTATGAATGAATAAAACAACTTAAATACAGAACAAATATTGTTCTATTTAATTTCCAGTATACATTGTTACATTTGATTCTTCTAAACATTTTGCAATAATTGCAACTGTTTTATTTAATTTTAACATATCTTCTATACTAATTGATTTTAGGACAATGAAACATATATAGTGGTTTGGAGTGTTTTATAACCCATTCCCCTCTACTTTTCATGTAAACACTTTTCAATTAATATAACTTTTTCATATAATTCTACTAATCTAAACTCTAACAATAATTTTGTTAGGTCTCTTGTTTTCAAGAAGCTTAGACATGTTTGTGCAGCATTTTGACACAGCATATGGTCTTTTACTTCAAAATATAATAAACAATCTTGTGCTTCTTAATCTCTTCCTACATCCTGATAGTAACGAGAACATACCTCCAACATAATAAATTTTTCATATATTTCCTTCACTAATTCCTCCATTGTAAGAAATTAACTGAATTTCTAAAAGTTCTTTTTCAGCTTTACTGATATAATTTAGTGTTGTAGGATCTTCTACATAATCTTTTAAACTTACAATTTCTTTAGGGAAACTACTTTTGTCCAATTCCTTCACAAATTTTAGAATGTTTAGAGGGTCGAAGTGTTTTACACATACATACATGCCTTGTTGTTAATAATCAATCAAATCATTATAAATCTGCAAATGTTCTGGGCTGCTATATATAGCATAAAAAATTGTTTGTCAACCAAATCACTAAATATTTTATAGAATTTTTCAACATGCTGATTTAAATCACTAATAAATTTTTCATTTATGTGACATTATTTACATGTGTTATTGAAGAGAACTGAATAGAATACTAGTTGTGTTTCTTCTTATAGCTTTAAAGTCTATTCCTCTAGTTACCTTACAGATGGGATTTGAATATTTATGTGTATATAATCAGAATGAGAGGAAGGAAGTATTAAATGTTTGGAGGTAATTTATGAGGATGTTAATAGGAGGAGGGAAATATTTGCCTTCGGTTTATAGGGAGATCGTATTATAGAGTGGGAAGTAATTTGTGGAATGCTAATGGAAGAAGGATGAAAATATTTGCCTTCACAATTACATTACTGTAAGATTTTTTTTTTTGATAATGTAACTATTTTATTTTCTATTCCATCGAGAATATGTGAGAGATAATGTATAAAATTTTTCACGATAAAATGTACCCTATAATCTGACTGGAGACCTACTTTATCTTCCCGCAAAATTGTATCTAGATCCATTAGGTACAGTGGGATCTTCGTTATCCGGGGCTCTATTATCCGGGGATCCAATCAACCGAGGTCCCGACTAGTATTTTTTTTTTTAATAAGGTGTTTTTTGACACCATTTCGCTTTAATTATGTATTATTTTTATTAAAAAATGAACAAAATTCATATTACATATTTAGATTATTATTAACACTTATTATTATTAAGTATTTAAAAATATGTATGTATTATTTTTATTTAAACAAAAAAAAGAATGGAGAAAACACGGCAAGCTGATATCGGGAGAATGAGATGTTTCGGGAAACTACCACGGTTCAATTTATATTCCAGGACCGGTAATATTAAAGTCGTTTCTATGTAACGCTCACTGGGCTGTCTGTCTGCTGAAGACAATTTTTTACTCAGTGGTGCTTTGCTCTCCATCCTGAAACAACCAAACTATTGCAAAAAAGAAAACGTGTCGTGTTAACAATTGAACAAAAAACAGTTATAATAAACCGAATTGACAAAGTGAAAGTATAAAAAAATTGTCTGCTAAATTCGGAGTTGGCGAGCAAACCGTTCGCGATACGGTGAAGAAGAAAAAGGACATTTCCTACTTCGTATCGTCGTCGTCCCAAACGACGTGTCCTTCTCGGAAAACAAGGAAGACCTCTACATTAAAAGACATCGATCAAACGATGTATCAATGGTTCATGCAAAAACGCGCAGAGAGAGTTTCTATTTCCGGGCCAATGGTGAGTAAAAAACCGTTATGGTTTCATAAAAATGATGGCGCAAGGGTCTGTATCTTGCCCAACGAGTAGTATCTCGTTTATTTAAGGTACCATGATTGGAAGCCTACCCGATGAAGAGTATAGGCTCAGAAACTATAGTCCGTAGGAGGAAAGGCATGGAATATAGCATTCATGGGATCTTTGTTGGTCATTTTGCATGTGCAAATTTCTCGACTTTATGTTGTAGTGACCAATCAAGTAACAAACCATATTCCGAAATTTTATTTCGGAATATCGATTTAGTTTATAAAAATTTAAAAATTGAGGAGCCATTCTCCGCTTTCTATGGTGGCTTGATAAGTTTAAAAAAAGACACGGTATTAGGCAGTTGGACATTCAAGATATCGGTCTTAGCGGTGATTATGTTGCAGCCGCCTTATTAATTGAGAATTTTGAACTTATTGGATACAAAATTTAATTTAACACCTGATCAAATTTATAACGCGGATGAACCAGGATTGTTTTGGAAAATGCTTCCTTCAAAAACTTTACCAGCTCAGTCCGAAAAATCTGCTTCTGGTCACAAATCCAGCAAAAAAAGAATCACAATTATAACTTGTTCTAATGCGTCAAAAGAACACAAGTTAAAATTAATTGTTATAGGGAAGGCAAAAAACCTCGATCATTTGAAGGAACCGAAATTAGAAGTCTTCCTTGCGATTATTATAATCATCCAAAAATTTGAATGAATGAAGCAATTTTTAGGTCGTGGTTTAAAGGTAAATTTATACCTTCAGTACGTCAACAGTTAAAAGAGAAAGGTCGACTCCACTCCTCCACTTTTATTGCTCGATAATGCTCCGTCCCATCCAGCTTGGATCTTGGCCACCGAAGTTTCCGCTTATTATCTTCCAGCGAATGTAACTTCACTAATCCAGCCGATGGATCAAGGGGTAATATCAAGTTGAAAACGAAGATACAAAAAAATATTCCTTCGATTTCTACTCGGCGAAAATAATAACACCAAGTCAACAAAAGAAATCCTAAAGAACTGAACAATAAAAGACGCTATTTTTGCTGTGTGTGATGCCTGGGTAAATTTCCCCCTAAAACATCAAAACTTTCATGAGCGAAAATATTAGAACAAAAACATTTAATCCAGCAAACCTCGGAAGATATTGAAACTGACTCATACCTCAACCGAGCGTTAGAGGCGACGGAACTTTTGGTAAATTATTTTGAACAGGAGAACGCTAATTATAGCAGAATTATCGCTTTATGGGGCATAAGAACATATATTAGAAACTAAATCTTTAATAAAAAACAAAGTGAAATTACCGATTTCTTTTCTCAATGAAAATTTAATACGTATGTATTATGAACATTTATATACGTATTGAAAATTAATAAAAATGTAAAACGTTTGTTTCTTATTAAAAATAATATCTTCTACTCAGTTTTTCTTAATTAACATTCCTACCTAGCACAATTAATCAATAAAAAATTGTGATTCGTTTATCCGGGGTTTTCAATTATCCTTGGCTCCCCTCCCCGTCATTACCTCCGATAAAGGAGGTCTCACTGTATTTTTGTGTAATTCTGCAATAGACAACTACAGAAAACTTCTACAAATCCTTATTTTGGCACCTATATATATATATATATATATATATATATATATATATATATATATATATATATATATATATTGATGTAAATGTATCAGAGGTACGACACATACAACTGTATCATAAAGTTTATTTTTTCTTAATAATATTGGTTTACTTGGTAAAATACTCCATCAGACAAGAAAACCAATCAAATAAGAAAAGAAAAGTAAAACTATACAAGTGAAGCCCCAAAAATTTTAATTATCTTTCATTTACTTACTTTTGTTTGCCATCAAAGTTTTTAAAAATTTTAAATTATTTTGAAGCAAACATTAAGCCGAATTATTACTTACCTACTTACTGACTAGTTACGACTTAGTTAACTAAAAGATATTGTATTTCTCCAGGTCGTTAAATATTAGCGTATTTGTTAGGCACAGTAGATGAAAAAATCTTTCCTCGATCTATTTTGTTCAAATTTTTTAATTTTACCAATTTTATTGTGCTATTTCTAGCCAATGTAATAATACAGTAATTTGGAAAACCACCATTTCGTTTATATTTGTCTTATATATTTTATTATATAATTAAAATTCTTGTAAAACAAACTTCCATTTGATGCCCAACTTGAAACGTAATAAATATTTTCTATATATTGTACAAAAAGCAAGTTTAGTTACAGCATTATACCGAATTATTCAAGCAATTCCTTAACCAAACTTATCTATTATTTTAGAGCCCGTTAGAAATAAGATACTTTTCTATCTTTGGCATACTTTACTTTGGACATTCTGTACATTTTTTTTAGAAAATTGTTATAGGAATTCAATCCCACCTTAAAAAACCCAACTTGAAAGGTTTGAGAAATTGTTACTTTTTAATCGCTTCCTTGCTATTGGATACACACTGTTATACAACAAAATCTATTAAATTAATTATAACAAAGTCCAGTGTTTTTCGAGTTGTCTCATTTCATACAAAAATTACGTAACAAAGAACGATACTACAAAGGCTTTCAAATCATCATATGAAGAATATTTTCAGCCTCTGAGACCATTCGTGAGATGTTTGAACCAAAAAGAAGTCGTATTCTAGAATAAATATTGTTTTCTGTAAAGACCTTGTTTAACTTTTAAATTATCATTGTGTAAACATATCCATTAATTCCCTTTTTTCATATATTCAATAAGCAAAATTTCTAATGGTTGTATCTTCGACTTGATGGAAATTCATTATAAATATATAATAAAATAAAACAAAAAATTTTATTTATATTTTTTTAAGCAAAATTATAAGAGACTAGAAATTATTTTTATATATGAACCTCTTTTTAGATACACCAAGTACTTTTCTTCAGAAATATTTTAAAGTTTTGTAAACCTTTCCACAGGATGTTCAATTTGATATATATATATATATATATATATATATATATATATATATATATATATATATATATATATATATATATATATATATATATATATATATATATATATATATATATATATATATATATATTTATATATATATTAACATTTTAAGTTATTTAACTTTGAATAAAATTGCCGTTGTTTCAACGATACTGAATTCGGTATAATTA
>CM032446.1:139354558-139359558 GCA_019049505.1 Pachyrhynchus sulphureomaculatus
TTCAAGATTTTCTAACCTGACCACCGACATGCATATTATAATTGGATGAAGTTCAATGCATTTTGTTATAATTAGTATTAATCTTTTAAAAATACTTAATTTTTTAAGTTTATTCTAACAAAATATATTAAGAAAACGATTGCTAGACGTTTACTGTGTTCATAAAAAAATATTCATTTATTTACAAAACACTTAATCGCACAGTTATCAGTAAAAATTCAAGGTTTTCTGAATATATATTAAATAATTACTAATATTTACATAGCTCGCCAAACAATACAATCTCTGTGTTAATTATTATCTTTTTAAAAGAGAATTTCAGTTTTTATATTATATATAAAGTCGCTTTTTTGTCAGGAATTTTATAAGATATTAATGAAAACAAATTGGCAAAGAGGTATATCATGTAAACTGCACATGTTTTGTCAAGGGTATTTGATATATTCTACGAAATAGTCTAAAAATATAATATATTTATTTTTTTAATATCTAAGTAACTAATGTATTCAAGTGAATCAAACTTTCTCTTTTTTTGTAATCTCTCTTCACCTAAACTTTTTGTTTCTGTCATTTCTTTCGAAGTTTCAACGCGAAAATATTTTTTTCGAAATTAAAAATGTTTTCTTTTTGTGGCAGAACAAAAATGAATTTAGAGCATTTTAAACATCTTTCCAATTATTTTATTGTTTTGGATATTCGTTTTAAAATTCGTAAGTTTTAACATGTTTTCCCAATTACTTGTTGGTGTTGTAGTTTTTGTGTTATAATCAAGACTGACAGACAAACAGAAAAAATGGTTTCGACTTTTACCTAAAAATGTTATTTTTTAGTGATTAAATTTAATAATTAATAAAATGTTATTTTATATTACAGGTTTAATTACGATAAAGTAAAAGCTACCCATATAAAATTAATGGAAATTATACTTGGTAAAAAAAGTGTCTATTGAAAAACCCTATTGGCTTTATTACAGATTTAAAACTATAGTGACCTTTTTATTTACCTCATCTATGTCCTTGACCTTTATAAAAAATGCAAAGAAAGGGAATAAAAATATCCTAGAGGTTGCATGTCCGAAACTAAATCCTTAGAGCTGTATAACTAAAATAATTTTTGTTCTAGCTTTTAAAAAAATACTGATAATTTTAAAACACGTGGATCTAATATTAAAAAAAAAATAATAAAAAATTACCACAATATTGGTATGGTGATATAACCTATTACATGTAATTTATTTACAAATATTTGATTATAGCGTAAAAATACCTGCAAACACTGCAAGGTTATTGCAAAATCGCGATTAAAGACAGGCAGTTTCGTCGTACCTGTAACTTAAATACCAGTTTTTATTCATAATATAAATTAAATAAAAGGAAATGAGCTGATATTTACGTAGAACTAATTAATTTATATCTTTATACGCATTTTTCACTTACCTAAATAAATAAAGGAGAAGTAGATATTAGAAATTAAAAATGTAAGCCACAAGTCTAATACATTAAATTGCGACAAAAACAACGAAATTAATAAAAAATGTGTTCTGTGTTATCTACTATTCTTATTATCCATGATTATCAACTTAATTTCTGAAGGTTATACGAAACGCGTTTTCGCGACAAAACATTCGCTGACCCCGTCAACTGAACATTAACATTGCGCATAAGCAACACCAACGATTGGAAAATTGAAAATCCTGCACACAGTTTTTCCGGGTGCTTTCTCTAACCTCACATTTTCGGAAAATGAATAGACTAAAATGTGTATATACTTAAATATTTTATTTGTTTTTAGCAATGTTTCTATTATTTTTTCATTGTCGAACAAGGTGTAGACGCCGATAGACTGGGTATGATTCAATCATTTGGTTTTATATGTTCTGAATTTAAAATTAATACTATGAAATTTTATATGCAAGGTAATAGTCAATTTTGCAAGGCAAGCAGTGGTGGCACGCAAGTTATTTTTAGCTATTAAATAGTAACTGTTTGGCTTTTCATTTCATCCATTCCGTTATTGATTTATTAAAATATATATTGTTCTACTAAATGGATGATGGTAAATATTAAAATTGTACTGGTTCTATATAGACTCATTGCTAAATTATTTGTTATAGAAGAGGTAAAAATTTGCAATATATCACAGTCCAGAAATTAACCAACTACTGAAAAATTCTATTATTTAGTCACAGAAACATGTCTGAAGGCACGGCGATATATTCGGTCAAAATAATTGTTGTTTCTAAATGTATATAAAATCATCGATATTTCATTATTTTAATACGAAATACGTAGTGAATTACACAGCCAACTATGATGATCGCTTGTTTCATAAAACACAGGTTAAGACAAATAAACCAATAAATGAATTTACATTGACACAACTTACAAAAATATTTTAAAAAATTTATAGCTGTAGTTACTGGTTTTAATGAGCAAAAAAACTTTTAAAATTTTTACATGATGAGCTTACGACCTCCATCACTTTCACTCTTGTAATATTGCAAAAGATAATGCCAGATATATTGTGTTTATCTAACATTTTATAAGTATTACATATGTTCTACACAAGAATGGAAAAAGGACACCTTACTATTTTATATTTAAAAGAATATAAAGTGCCATGAAATAAAAAAGGGTTGGCAGGCAGCAAATGTCGTAATCCGATGGAGCTGGACCTATATATATCCATATATATATATATATATATATATATATATATATATATATATATATATATATATATATCCCCCGAAGAGAGTGTTCATTCAACGGATACCCAGAAAACTCAAACATAAAAATTTTGACATGCTAATGTTCAGTGTCTAAGAAATAAAATTTCAGAATATGAAGTAATTCTCAAGGAGGGTGAATATGATTGTTTTTGTGTTAATGAGCACTGGCTCAGCCCTGATGAGCTCTTGTTTGCTACTCTCTGTGGCTACAAGGTTGCGGCAGGTTATTGCAGGTCCATAAAAATACATGGAGGAGTTGCAATATATTTAAGGCAGGGGCTAGACTTCCGAGATATGGAATTATCTAAATTCTCGGAGGAAATAGTGTGTGAGGTGGCAGGTATTTTTTTAAATGAACTAAACACTCAAATAATAACAATATATAGATCACCTAGAGGTGATTTTGATCGTTTTCTGGTAATTTTATCACAAATATGTGAGTCATTGAATCTTCGCAATAACATTCTTTTTACGGGGGATTTTAATGTTTCTTTTCTTGAGAATGATGTGAGGGTGGAACACCTAAACAATATTATGTCAACATATGGCCTTCACCAAACTGTGGGGTTTTGTACAAGACAGAATTCCTGTCTAGACAATCTTTATACAAATGTTTCCTGTGAAAATTTAAAAATCTCACCCTTCGACCTCACTGGTCTATCTGATCACTCCGGCTTGTTGATGGAATGCCATATGTCATCCCTGAATCACATTCGGGGTGGCACTAGAGTGAACTATAGACCCATCACCCAAGAAGGTCTATTTTGTTTGTACAACAGAATTGAACTGGTTGATTGGAGCTTCATTACCAATACTGTGGGTGCTGTAGATGAGAAGTTTCAGATGTTTATTGACATTCTCACTGATTCAATTGAGGAGTGTTTTCCTCTCGGGTCTAGGTTGGTGTCGAGCAGAGATCGTACTATTAAGGTCCATTGGTTCAACCAGCATCTTCATGAAATGAGGGAGAGACTCAGATTGCTGGGTTTATTGCATAAACAGAATCCAATCTTGGTTCCCAAAAAATTACTCAGTGACTACAAAAGCCAGTATAGGAAGGAAATATCAAATACAAAAAAATCGTATGATAATGTAGTGCGTAAATCCATAAATAAACAAACGACCATATGGAAAATAATTAAATCAAATTCTAATTGTAGACCATATTGTCAAACAAGAAATCTGAGTGCCGAAGCCCTGAATAGCTTTTTCATCAATATAGCAGAGGAGCTGATGACACAGTTGCCTAACTCAGAAGTATCCTATAATGAATTTCTAAGTAGGAATGTTCTGGAAAATATGGAAACTTTTAAATTTGTTCAGATCACAAATAATACAGTAAGGGAAGCAATTTCTGGATTGAAAAATTCACTTTGTAGGGATCCTATTGACATGAGCACCAAAATCATCAAAACTCTAAAAAACCTAATTATATACCCCTTGACTCATCTCATCAATCTTGGCCTGAGGGAGAACACCTTCCCATCAATGCTTAAAGTTGCCAAAGTTGTTCCTATCTTTAAAAATAAAGGATCGGTGGATGATTGTAATAACTACCGCCCAATATCCATTCTACCTGTTTTTTCCAAAATATTTGAATCAGTCATGAAAAATCAAATGACTGTATACTTTGAGCACAACAACCTGTTTATGCAGAGTCAGTTTGGTTTTAGAAACTAAGAGATCTACTGCCCTGGCAATAAATCGGCTTACCGAGTATGTGGCGGAGGGCCTTGAGTTGGGATTGGATACCTATGCTTCGTTCTTTGACTTATCAAAGGCTTTCGACTGTGTTTCTTCAGAGATCCTTCTCTCGAAACTGTCATACTACAACTTTGATCCTTGTAGCATAGACCTTGTTAGGTCATATCTTTCTAATCGCTCTCAATATGTGAGCTTTAACATGGAGGTCTCTGGCAGACAGATTATCAAACACGGGGTTCCCCAGGGGTCAGTCTTGGGACCATTACTGTTTTTAATTTATATAAATGATTTGCCAAATTACACTGATGACCCAAATTTAATCCTATTTGCAGATGATACCACCAGTCTGCAGCACTATCATCCTGGAGATCCAATACAGCAGACTGTTTCCGACATGCAGCATAACATAGGGGGTTGGTTCTTGGCAAATAGGCTCACCCTAAACCGTGATAAAACACTGAGTCTGAGGTTTACCCTAAGAAATTCTCCATCAGATCTATCTACAAATGACTTTGTTAAATTTCTGGGTGTGTTCCTAGACCCTGGGCTCACATGGGAGAAGCAT